>ML682093.1:2991982-3205408 GCA_007922195.1 Podocnemis expansa
GCAGAGGTTCTGTGCATGCTTAGTGAGAGTTTACTCCGAGCAGGAGTTTTAAAAACTCACTGCTTCAACCAGCTCTCAGCTGGCTGGAAGACTCTGTCTTCTGGTCATGCAGTGATTGCAGCTGCCAGCTGTGCATGGCTGGCAGTGTCCCTGCGCTGCGCAGCGGTGGGGCCTGTGCGGCCCTGCTGCTTAGAGGGAATATTGTCTCTGCCCCAAGTTCCTTATCAGCCACCTCCAATCTCACATGGAGCCCTCAGCAGCTCTGAGAAGCGCCATTAACTGTCAACTCTAATTAGTCCTTTCCCAGTGTTTTAGTTAGGTTTTGATCTTTATTTACCCTTACCACAAAAAAAAAAAGGAAGAGAGCTGGTAATGGAGATGCTGAACCCCTCAGGCTTTAAATGTTGCATCTCCTGCAACGACGCTATGCCCACCTCAGACGGGCATGAACAATGCATACGGTGTTTGGGCGAGGGACATCTCCTTTACAAATGCCCATATTGTAAAAACGTGAAATCAAAGGCCAAGAGGGACAAAGATATGATGTTGAAACTTCTTGTGGAGGGTTCACTAAGACCTGCCTCAGCCCTTGGCTGGTCTCCATGTTCATCGGAGAGGGAGAGACCAAAGAAAAGGCACTTGTCTGCCTCATCTCCTGTGATTGCTAAAAAGAGCAGGAGCAGTCATGAAGGAGCTGGTACTGAAAAGGCAAAAGGATCCTTTAGTTCACATAACCCAAAACGGGTAGCCTGCCTTCCAAACTCTGACACAGAGCACAGGCATAAGAACAAAGGCAAACAGCTCCTGCTGGTACCAGCATTGACAGTTGTGGCTGCCACGCAGCCAAGAGCCATAATGGCCATGCCAACGATGATACTGGTGCTGATTATGCCTCCGGTGCTGAGGGCTGTTCCATTAATGATGCCACTGCTGGCACCTGTCTTACTGTCACTGGCCTGACCGTGATTCCTCAGAACATGGCATCACAGCCAGCACCAGGGATGACCTGGCACCAAATAACCTGCAGGCACTGCAATCTCACTAAGCGACACTAGAGGGAACACAAATATCACAAACGACTCCCAGAAAGCATAAACAGAAAACACACTAATCCCATCAAGGAGAGGAACAATCATTCAGTTCTTTCCCTATATCTCCACTATATGGCATTGATCCCTCACCTGGAAGATTCAGCTCAGCGTCCTCCCCTGAGGAAGACATGAGATCTGACAATACTGTGCCTCTAAATACAAGCACAGAACCTGCAAAACAAGGCTTTCAGATCTCTTCTCAGCCTTCCAATCTTGGTTACATGTCCCCCTCCTTCTGGTATACAACCGTACCAGATAATATGCCATGGATAGGGTGGGAAACTGGGCATGTTATGAGGCACCACAGAGTATGCCCTCAACATCCCAGGGCCAGTCCTTCAACAGCCTTCTGTGGCTTCGATGCCAGAACGATGACAACAGCATTTGACTGGATACGACTCTGTGTCAGTTACAGCAGATGAGATGAAATGAATGCAGCTGGTCCACGTACAAATGCTGACGACATTAAACAATTCCAGGAACTTTTCGAGAGAGTAGTGGAGAGCAGGGACATTTCTTTACAAGAGACTTCAGCATCTTAGCATAAGCTATACAGAATATTGCAGTCTTCCACTTCTACAAAATTTCCTTATCAATGGATGAGGGAAAAATTGAGCTAGTCAATAACGTATGGCAAACACCAGCTACTGCCACAGCAACAAGCAAGAAAGCAGACAAAAAATATTTCATCACTCCAAAGGATAACGAGTTCTTTTTTACACATCCACACTCAATTGTAATAGAAGCAGCTAATCAACAGTCAAGGCAAAACCATAATAAATCAATGCCGAGTGACAAGGAGGACAAGAAACTTGACCTCTTGGGGCAGAGGGTGTTCAGCTCAGCCATGCTGCAATTACGGGTAGCAAACTATATGGCAATACTATCAAATTACGATTATGACAGTTATACAAAAATCACGTAGTTTATTAATGACATTCTGGAAGACAGGAAAGAACAATTCAACTCTTTGATAAAGGAGGGCCAGCTGACAGCAAGAACTGCTCTACAAGCTTCACTGGATGTTGCAGATGTGGCGTCATGAACAGTTGGTACAGTGGTAGTCATGTGCTTATCATCTTGGTTACGCTTAGCTGGACTGCCCAAACAGCCGTAGGCCACCATAGAAGACTTGCCATTTGATAACAAAAATCTGTTTGGGAGAAAAAGAATGAGATAATGCATACACTGAAGGATTCCAGGGCAACCCTCCATACACTGGGCACTTACACTCCCACAACGAGAAGAAGAGATTATAGAAATCAAAATTATAACAACATATATTCACAATTTCAACAGAATAGGAGGTTTGACAACTCCTATTCCAGGTCAAGACAGCATCAGCAATGGCATAGACAAACAAACCCACTATTCTCGAGCACCCAGTCAGCAACCTCAAAACAACAGTTTTGAAGAATTGGTCAAGGGTTTGTTGGACCACCTCCTTCCAGAGCAGAATGTTACCAGCACAACATCCTGTTTGTTTGACAACAGAATGTTCCTGTTCTTCCACCGATGGAAACGCATCACATCAGACAAATGCGTAACAGAAATTATTAATAATGGGTACGTAGAATCGTAGGGTTGGAAAGGACCTCATGAGGTTATCGAGTCCAACCCCCTGCTAAAAGAAGGGCCACTCCCACTATATCAGGGGTCTCAAACTCAGGAACGTCGCTGCCCTGGGGAAAGACCCAGGGCCCAGGCCCTGACCCCTGGCCATGCTCCTGCGCCCTGGGTCAGATCCTGCGTCAGGCTCCTGCCGCCGCCAGCCTGGCCCTAGATCCCCAGCTGGGTTTGGGGCCAGGAGAGGCAGGTGCAGCTGTGGATGTCCTGGCCTGAATCCCTGGCCAGGAGAGGCGGGCACTGCTGTGGGTGTCCTGGCTTTGATCTGCGGCCGGGAGAGGCGGGTGCTGCTGCGGGCGTCCCATCCTCAATCCCCTGCTGGGAGAAATGTCCAGCTCCTTTACTCTTGAGTGGAAGGTAAGAACTAGGCACTGACTGGGAGCTGAGAGCTATAGGGCTCAGATTAAGACTATGAATAATACTAAGTATAAATGAAGAACAACAGATTCTGATGAAGTAAAGATCCCTATCCTATTGAGCATCACTTGTGATGAGAACCCAGAACTCTCAGCTCCATTAGCTACAGACACATTCCTTCTTACTCAAGGATCCCTGCCCACCACCAGCTCAGTAGCAATGGGAGTGCTACATCAGCAATAAATATTCCATCAGTTCTATTCTTAGTAGAAGAAAACCCAAGGCCAAGCACCAGTACAAGCACCAACCTCCAATTAATGTGGTTTGCTCCTTTATATCCTGAATGATATGGGTCCTCCTTCTCAGTCCAAACTTGGCTTCTTCATTCACAAATTATTAGAGTACACTTTTTCTATAGGCTGACAGGTTTGTGCATTTTAATGACATACCCATATTTTTTCCAGATTGTTTACATATCTCACCTCTTATCATTTCTGTCCATTTCTATGGATTTTTTTGTGGTGTACTTGTGAAGCTTAGTTGGGGCATAAACTGAGGCCCCTTATTTTAATGCCTCCTGACTTTTCGAGAGTAAAGGTTATGTTTATAAATGTACCTTATCCTTTTAACTCATCACTGTTTATCTGGGCTAAAGGTCTCAAATGTATGTATGCTAACAGCCTTAGCATTTTGTTTTGGATGTGGCCTGTAGGTATCTTGCATTAGAGCTGCAATACTTTAACATGAATCCCTGTTATAGTAAAACAAATACTTAATTTTTTAAGGAAAAGTATATACCTGCAAGCAAGTGGGCTAGTTCTGTAAGCTACAATTGTTGCCATGGCACTAAGGAGGCTGTGGGTCATGGACCCAGTGGATCAAGGGGAACCAGTAGACATGATGTAACTTGATTTTATATCTGTCTCTGACACAGTTTCATGTAACATTATAAATTAGTGAAATATGGTCTAGGTGAAATTACTGTGAGATGGATGCAAAAACTATTGAAAGTCTGTAATGTGAGAGTAATTTTCAATGGTTCAATGTCAGATTAGGAGGGTGAATCTAAAGGGTTCTGCAGGGGTCAGTCCTGGAGTATTAGAAAAAGCTTTCTAACTTGAAGTGTAGTTAAATTAAGGACCAGTCTTCCATAGGAGGTTGTGGAATCGCTGTCGTCAGATGGTTGTAAGAACAGGTTGGACAAACACCTGTCAGGAAAGGTCTAGGCTGACTTGATCCTACCTCAGTGGATCTGGATGACCCTTGGAGACCCCTTGCAGCCCTACGTGTCTAAGATTCTGTGAAATGCAAACCAGAAATTAACAGTTCCTATGTTATGCTTGGGTAGTTCTGTCTTTGGCCTGTATAACCATGTGACTACAATTGTGATGGCAAAGTCAGTCTAACCTCCCTACAAGGGGAGTATTAATTAGGTTCAACAAGTAATTTTGGAGTTAAATGTCTTGATTATTTATTGGAAGGATCCCTTTAAGTTACTACTTCTGTAAAATTTAGTTTAAATTAAAAATCTGCCAGGCGAAGAATAGTGAAGAGCATCAGCTATACATCTAGGTATGAAGCTGGTTACAAGTAACAGACTTATTTTAACAAGTACTGTTTACCAAGGCATATGGAACAGTTGGCTTTCCAAGTATATTAATGTTCCTCCAGAGTTCAGAATTTCCCTGTGATAAGCCTATGACTCACATTGAGGTTGAAGGTAACCTAACAGTTCCAAGAAGGTGTTAACAGGAATACCTTCCCAAAAACACCTAATTAAATCAAACTAGAGCTAATCTCTCACTACCAAAAAGAAAAGTACACTGGGTATAAAGCTTTGGTTGGTTTTAAAGAAAGGTCTTGAAAGAAGAACAGTTAAATATGGATCTCGTTGAGAATTAAACAGAGTTTTACATTTGATAAAATTCTGTTAATTCATAATGATGAGAAAATTAAATACCTCTTTGAGTGATGACCCTAAAATGCAGAGGGATAATGTTACAAGGGAAGATCTTTGGGGCAATGAATGTGATTTTCTTTCCTCTTTGTACACCTGATATAGTGAGATCCTCGACCATGACTGGGGCTCCGGGACTCTAGGGTAATACAAAGAAATAATACTGTGCATTAAAAAGAACTAATTACTTTCAAGAGTGCAGTGCTGATCCGATATTCCTGGGTGCCATGACCAGGCAATAGGCAGAATTGAATTAACATCATCTGAGTGCAGAAAAGGTTTACTAGAAAGAAAAAAGCAGCACCAGAAAGAAAAACGCTTGGTACAGGCAGAAGGCTACAAGCAAGAACTACAAATTTTAGGGCTCTCTTCTAGTTGTCAATGGACAGAGTGCTGCTGATTTTGATGCAAACTAGAGAAGTGTCAGGAAGGATACAGAGCCCTTTTTATGTGCTTGGCAGGCACATCAGCTTTCAGTAACTCTATTTGGGATAGTACTGTATCTGAGAGCTGCTTGGCACTGCTTCTCAGTTGGCATGTTTGCCAGGTCTCAATGTGTGTGATGGAAAGAGAAGGGACTTCTGAGAGGATGGAGCCGCCCTCCAGAGCAAAGTCTCGGTGGTTCCACCACCCAGGACCACAGCCGAGCTGTGACCTTAAAGAGAAGTCACAGTATCCACAGCAACTAGGTAATAAGTTGTGTGTGGAGATGCATGTAATGTTGGGGGCATGCATAGCACAACAGGCAGGGGACACCCTGAGGCAGCCTGCATGAAATCATCAGACCAGCAATTGGTTGATAGGAGAATGGGGAGAGTGGGTCTGTCCCTGGTCCTAGTAGAGTGGACAGGTCCAGTAGTGTTTGTGTCTGTGTGGATCTCTCTAATGGTATCTTGATCATCCTTTAGGCCTCCCTGTGGCTCATCTGTCTGTTTTTTATGATAAGAGGAATGAAGCAGATCAGTGTATTATGGCCTCGCTCCATAGGTCTGGCTTTATGGTAAGTGGTGAAAAGTTCTGTGCTGTTCTCCCTGCCGTGCCTTGCTGCTTCCTTGTGTATATTCACTCATTCCTCCCACCTCCATTGCTCACTGGCCTTTCTAATTTTCCTTCTTCCCCACCAATAACATAATCACACCCCTTTTTCTGAGCAGTGCCATGTGCTTGTGGAACTCCTCCCATATCCTGGGTAGCTCATTTTGTGACGCTCCAGATGGCCAGGGTTTGCCCTGGCGAGCAGTGAGGCTGTTTGGGAACAGCATGTGCTGAGTGGGGCTCCTTTGTGGGTCCAGGAACTTTGTCCTGTGGTCTGGGTGGAGCTAAGAGCCAGGTAGGGATGGGGAGCTTTGAGGGCAGGCTGAGTCTAGCATCTCTTGCTGTGTGGAGCAGGTTGGGATAGTGGGAAATGGCATTCATCCCCCCACTCCACTGCTGCCTTGACAGTTGAGGGCTCTGCTTTTTTTCCTGCTCAGCTTGTACCTGAGTGATGGGACTGTGGCTGCAGCAGACAGGTGCTGAGTGGAGGATGCATGTAATTTCAGATGCCAATGCCATTTGAAGAAGTGGCTGTGTACTTCTCTGAAGCTGAGTGGGCTCTTCTGGATGACAGGCAGAGGGAACTGTACAGAGATGTCATGGAGGAGAATTACAAGACGCTCATGTCGTTAGGTGAGGAGCTGCTCTGGTCCCGGTAGCATAGACATGACAGCCCATTTCCCACCAGATAGTCTGCTTGCCTAAAAGTGATACATGAATCTTTTATAACCTACTTGAATTATGTCTATTCCCTTCAGCAAAGGAAAACATGGAACATGCTTTGTACTTAAGTGATGGATGTATATTTAGCAAGTAGTGATGCAGGTACCTCTTTCCAATTAGTAGGATTTCTGATTACTAAACCTGATGTGCCGTCCCAGATGGAGCGAGGGGAAGAACTTTGGGTCCCAGATCTCAAGAGCTCTGAAGAAACTGAAATCCGAAGAGGCTCTAGCACAGGTGAGGAGTGAATGACACTGATTGAGAGAACCTCTGGGACTGAGGAAAAAGCCGAGATCCCAGCAAACCTACTGACTCCTCCCCCTTCTGTCTTATCTCACCTGACTCACTTTTGTGCCCTATGTCATGGCAGGAGTCACTAAAGGTTCCATTCATCCTGCCTGAGCCTTGGCAGAAGCCTTTTTCTTAGGAGTTGTCTGGGAATTTGAAGCAAAACGTCCCCTTTTCTCCTATTTGGGGGAATTCCTTTCCTTGCCTGTTAGGTTTTGTTATCAGTGTCAAATCCATTTGCTGCTCCCTCTGTCCCCAGCACAGTGACTGAACCCCTTCTGGATTCTGTCTCCCAACAGGTGTCTGTGTGGCAAGTGAAAACAAAGAGAGTCCCCAGCAGGAAGGGGCTGTGGGAGTGAAGCTATGCAGAATGTTCCCAGGAAAACTGCAGTGTTCTCTTGGGGCAGATGCCAGCAAGAGTCAGGACAGGGTGGGATGGCAGAGGAGAGACTGTCCAGGTAGGAGTAAGTCCACTCACGGCAAAAAAGGTTTGAGGAAATCCATGGACACCAGCGCTCTGCAAGTAACCTACATGTCAGAGACACCAAATGCTGTCACTGAATGGGGGGAATTTTTCAGTAACAGCTCACTCCTTATTCAGCATTGTCAGCAAATTGATGCAGAAAAGAATGCCTTCAAGTGCAGTGAGTGTGGTAAAAGCTTCTCTCAAGAAGAACATTTGCAGACTCATCTGAGAATTCATGCAATGGTGAGACACAAGAAATGTAATGAATGCGGGAAGTGCTTCAGAAACAAAACAAGCCTCGTTCTTCATCGTTACACAGTCCACAAGTTGGGGAGACCCCATAAGTGTCCGGTATGTGGCCAGCTCTTTATCCTGAGAGAGAGACTTATTCAGCATCAAAGAATCCATACAGAGGAGGCATCTGCAGGGTTAAATGATGAGATCAAGAATGAGAATGGGGACAAGAATCCCCAGAGGAAAGGGCCTGCAAGAGCAAAGCTGGACAGGATGCTGTTGGGAAGGAAATTTGGAAAGGCCAGTGAAAGGAGGGGCAGGGTGAGACAACAGGGAAATGTTCCAGACTTGAGACCAAGTAAATCCACTGTCAGCAAGACATGCTTAATGACATCCAAACACACCAGTCCACAGCAGAGAGCCTGCTTGGGGGAGACCCCAAATGTACCCACTGAATTTGGCAAAGGTTTCAGTCACAACTCTCTCCTTATTAACCATCATCCAACTGGGGCAAAAGAGAGGGCCAACAAGTGTGGCGAGTGTGGCAAAAGTTTCACTCAACAAAAATACCTTCAGCTACATCTGAGAACTCACAAAGGGGAGAGGCCTTACAGATGTAAAGAATGCGGGAAGACCTTCAGTCGGAGCTCAACACTCAAAGATCACTCCAGGAGCCACAGGGTGGAACAACCGTATATATGTGCTGAGTGTAGGAAAAGATTCAGAGAAAAGACTAGCCTTGTGCATCATCGTTACATGGTCCACAGGGTGGAGAGACCCTATAAATGTCCAGATTGTGGCCAGCTCTTTGTCCTGAAAGAGAGACTTACTCAGCATCAGCAAATCCACTCAGAAGAGGTACTGAGAAGGTTAAATGATGGGCTCATGAGTGAAAATGAGGACAAAAATTTCCAGCACAAAAGTTCTGCAGGAGCTGAACCAAACAGGACATTCTCAGGGCAAACCCGGCTTCCTGAGCAGGGAGAAGGCTGTGGAAGTGAAGGCTTGGCAAAAAGGCAGCAGAGACGCCCTGCAGGGAAAAGAGACAATGTATCTCTTAAACGTAAAAGAGATTCCAAGAAAC
Organism: Podocnemis expansa; assembly: GCA_007922195.1. NCBI lineage: Eukaryota > Metazoa > Chordata > Testudines > Podocnemididae > Podocnemis > Podocnemis expansa. The sequence goes on from ML682093.1 coordinate 3,000,844, forward strand.
TGAAAACCATCACCACCCATAAGGGCAGCAATGCTGGAGCACAAACAAGCACAAATAGTGACAAGAAAAGCTTCAGTAGCAACTCAGCCCCTGCTGTGCATCAGAAAATCCACTTGGAAGAGAAACGTTTCCACTGTGATGAATGTGGGAAAAGCTACCGCCAGCATGCTCACCTTCGAAGGCATCAGAAAAACCACACAGGAGAGAGACCCTATGTGTGTGCTGACTGTGGAATGAGCTTTGTGTACAGATCTATACTCAGCAGGCATGAAAGGACCCACAAAGAGGAGAAAAACTACAGCTGCCCTGACTGCGGGAAAAGTTTTAGTGAGTACACGTACCTGACTCTGCATCAAAGAATCCACAGGGATGAGAGACCCTATCAGTGTCCAGATTGTGGCAAAAGTTTCAGGCTGCGTGGACACTTTACCAATCACCGAAGAATCCACACAGGGGATAAACCTTATAAATGCACTGAATGCGGAAAAGGCTTCGGGCGGAAGTCAACTCTGACTAAACACATGAGGACTCACACCGGGGAGCGGCCCTATAAATGCTCCCAGTGTGAGAAAAGCTTTCGGCAGAAGTTTTCCCTTTCCCAGCATCAGTTTATACACAAGAGAGAAAGACCTCACAAAGGGAGAAAGACCTCACAAATGCCCTGAATGTGGAAAAAGCTTTTATCAGAAGTTCGCTCTTACTCAGCATCAGTCATTGCACCGGGGAGAGACCTCACAAAATGCCCTGAATGTGGGAAAAGCTTCAATGACCGATCAAATCTTATTCAACACGTAGCAAGACTCCATTTCATAAAGAAATCCAATACAGCAAATGTAACTTTGCTTTAAATAGACCTAGATCGGCACTATGAGATCTATGATGGAAACAAAGCTGATGAAGGAAAGAACAGGTCTTTCAGTTGGGTGGGAGTTAAGGCGGGAATATCACAGCAATGGAGTTAGACTTTTATGAGCTGAGCAGTGGCGTGTCACCTGAGATACAATGTGGGGATTGCCCTGAATATGACTTCCTGACCTGTTGTTCCAGTGTCGTGATTCCATCTGGCCCCTGAACTCGCAGGGAGGATGCTGTCCCTTGCCAACTGTGAAGATACGGGTATTTTATGTAACAGGAACATGGCACATGTTAAATGGACTGAAAACTGAGAGGTCTCAAAAGGTAACTGAAAACAGGGCATAATCATTGAAGAGGTGCATTTGGGGGAGTGGGTCCCAAACAGAACCTGTCTTAAATGCTATTTAATTTATACCAACAATGTAGAAGAAAATATGATCACTGATAAAGTTTGCAGATGACACATAAATCAGAGGAGTGGTAAATAATGGATAGGACAGGTCTGATTCACAATGTTTGGATCACCATACAAACCAAGAACAAATGTACATTTCAGTTGTGAAAGAATGCAGGACTGAAAGATTTCAAACTAGCGCTTCCCTGTGCTCCTCTGTTCCAGGCATCCTTGACACATACCCTCCTTCCTTATCATATCAGTATAAGCTGCTTCTATCCTGCTCCTATTGTCTTGTTATGTGAGAACTGTACCGTTCCTGACCTTGGTGCCATTTAAGGAATAATGTTAGTCTGCACCAATAAGAAAATGTTAGATCTTGTTACTGTGAAAGGTGGACTTTTCCACCTGAATTTTGCTATGGCTGAACTCCAGCCTGACTTATGGAATGTAGCTCATTAGGCCTTTAACTGGGAAAAGAAATTATGATGTGGTATTATCTTCCAAAGTCAGAAAGCTGCAGACAGTAACACTTTTTTAAGAAAACTAACTGCAAGTAACCCCAGACCAGTTCAAACTGAACCCTGGAAAGTGATGAGACACCTGCAGAGCCCATGAGCTCATGAGAAAGATCTACTGACCAAGGTCAGTAAGTTTCCATGCCAACAAGTGATGTGCTAATTTTTGAGGTCTCAGCCATAAAGCTGGGGTTCTGGTCTAGGCATGTTGGAGAAGCGATAGGTCAGCAGCCTGTCGTGTTGCCAGGGGATTTGGCCACCCCCCAGGCATCTCCCCACTCTTCACAAGGAAGAGTGTTAAACCCCTTGATTGATCACCAAGGGAGCCTGCAGTTTTTTGTTTTTGTTTTTTTTCTTTTGGCAGATTTTTCTTTTTCCTTTTGAAATCTTTTATTAAATATTCAATTTTCACCTGTTCACCCTGGAATGGGAGGTGGGCCGTAGCCATCAGGCATTCCGAAGGGGGTGGCAGGGGGTGTTCAGCCGCTGCAGCTGGTCACGGTGGGCTCTGGATTTTAAGGCCACAGGCAAGATCCACGAGGCTGCCTGTTGGTTGAGCTGTTTTAACACCGGGCTGTTCCATCACGTTTTGCTATCTCTCTCTCTTTCTCAAGGAAACATCTGCTGTCTGTCACTCCGGAGATAACATACAGATGTGGTAAATATAACCTGGTCAAATTTGGGATTTAAATTGGTAAATGCTTTTTGGGGATGTGTATGTGTATTATTACTGCTCTGAACCTATTAAGCTCACAGATCAGAATCAAGCTCGTGTTCCACAATCAAATTGGGAAACAGCAGTGTGAAGGAGTGTGATGAAAGAATAAATCCAGTTGTATTCCCCGCGAGGCATCCCAGCTGACCCTTGTAACTCCTAGCTGCAAACAGCCCATAGCTAGCCCCACCGGGTCGTGACCCCTGGTGTCTGGAGAGCAAGGGGGAGAAGCAAGGTGTTCATGCTGTCCTGGGCTCTGTGTGTGTGGGGGGGGTAAATAGCAAAGCCTTTTTGCCCACAGATTGGTGCTCTATCTCTGTCTCCCATAAACCCCACTCTGCTAAATTATACCAAGCAGGATTGGAACTGGGGGTTTTAATTCAGGGTTAGGCACAAGGATTGGGATAGGCATTGTAGTGGTATTTGTGCTCTATTTTCTGTTTATTAGGCTATTAATTGGAACTTAGAAGATCTTTAAATGCCTTAAAGAAATAGAGTTCTAAAACCCAGTTTGTATGAGTTTTGATAAGTGTAATTTAATAGGAATTGTAAGTTTTAGTTTTTGTAATAGGAATATTAGTAATTGAATAATATTAACCTCTCATTTAACCTTTTTTTCCCTCTTCTTTCTTTTCTGTAATTTTACTTATCTCAATAAAAGTCACAAAGTAGTTAACCCAAAAAATTGTGGTTTGGTCTCTTGCCTCTTGATTGGGACTCCTTCTTGCAGTGTGGGGATCGTGCCCTCTGCACCCTCTCCCCCACAACAGTTACTACTGTCTTATGTATATGCAAATATGTTAATGTTGCTGAAAGCTATAAAATAGTTTTTAAAACATCACAGGGGTGGAGACCAGTCTTTGTTCTCCCTGCAAGTGTTTACGTTGTTCTGAAGTAAACTGTTAGCTTTGATGCTGCACTTTTTAATTGTCAGTTTTATTTGACACAATGTGGCTAAATGTAAATCTATACATCTAGGAACAAAGAATGTGGGCCATGCTTACAAGAAACTGGGATTCTGTCTTGGAAACCTGTGACTCTGAGAAAGATTTTGGGTTGTGGTGAATAATCAGCTAAATATGATCTCCCAGTGTGATGCTGTTACTGAAAGAGAGAATGTGATCCTGACATGCATAAACAGGGGAATCTTGAACAGGAATAGAGAGGATATTTTACTTCTATATTTGGCACTGGTGGAAGTGTATTTTTTAAATATGTGTCAGGGCTTACCTACTTCAGATGTTTTACTGATATAATTTTGCCAGTACAGTTATACTGGCATAGCTTCCCAGGAGTAAGTGTGTCAACATGGGGATTATAGAGACATGATTATAGTGTCAATTTTCAAAGTAGTAGCTGTGTTAGTCTAGTTTGGCAAAATAAGCAAGTGTCCTGTGGCATGTAAAGAGTAACACATTTATTTATCTCATGAGCTTTTGTGGGAGAAAATCCCGCTTCATCAGATGGTTTGAGGTTGGGGGAACTTATGGAATGGGAGGAAATAAATGCAAGGAAGTGTAAGTCATGGGAACAGGTCACACTGTAACAGCAAACCAAAGCAGCTGTTAAGATTCAAACACTGGGAGACAGCACACAGAGCAGGAGTCTCAAACTCAAACCGCCACAAGGGCTGCATGAGGACTAGTACATTAACCTGAGGGCCGAAACACTGAAACTTTTTCATACAACAATATTGCAAATATCTGTAACAATAGTGTTGCTGCAGGCCACAGGAAATAGCTTTAGGGGCTGAATGAGGCCCTGGGGCTGCATGCGGCCCTCGGGCCACATGTTTGAGATGCCTGATATAAAGGTTCTGTTTGCTTGCTGGTGAAATCAGGCATGGAGACTGAGACTGAGCTGTTTATAGATGTTTTATCCATTAATTGCAAGTTCCTTCTGGGGTAAACTTATGGAACTCAAGAGGTGCACAAGTCAATTATCAAACCTTTGAGAGCAGCACTGAGGCATATAACCACATATTTTTACCTCTTCCAAAATTACTGAGATTAAAATTCATTGCACACTTTAATTTTATCATAAAAACAGGGCAAATATTGATCCTACTAATGTCAGATTTTATTACTTAAGGTTTCCATGAAAACTAGGCCTATACAGTAAAAACTTAGCTGTTGTTGGATGTTGAACATTGCAGGCTAGTGGCGAGTTTTTTAAAATCTGGCCAGTAACTTGTCAATGCAGTATGTAAAAGCTCTCTCTGGTGCTGATTTCTAAGTATTGCACAGTGTTTCGATTTAAGAAATTTCATTTTTGAATACAATACTTCACAGCAGTAAGTTGTGCCAAAAACTGAAAGTAATCTACACTCAGTTTTAAACTTTTCTCCTTTGTATTTTTGTTTCTTAGTATTCCACGTGATGTTTAGGACTTGTAAAAAACAATTTTATTTTAATAAAGAAAACTGCATTAGGGCCTATGAGAAAATCTAAACATGCTGTGGCTTCCCCAACCATGCTGCAGTTCTCGTCCCTGTCTCTGACCATGCTGCTGGTTTCCTGCTGGCTCCAACCATGGTGAGCTTGCCTGCCATCCCCAACCATGCCACGTTTTCCCCACATCTCTGAACATGCCACCGTTTCCTTGCCAGTTCCAACCATGCTGCCGCTTCCCTGTTGGCTCTTACCATGATGCTGCTTCTCTGCTGCCCCCGACCGTGCCACACTTCTACCCCGGTCCCCGACCATGCCGCTGCTTTCCTGTCGGCTCAGGCCATGCTGCTGCTTCTCTGTTATTCCTCATCGTGCCGCACTCCTCCCCCCTGTCTCTGACCATACCACACTTACCTGCTGTGCGCTTCAGCAAGCCAAACTTTTTCATTCCAGAGCTGCATACAGCTCGCAAGCCACAGTTTGGCTGTGCCTTTGTAAGGGACATGCGAACGGTATGAACAGAGCAGGGAAGTAACTATGTTGTAAACAAAGTGCAATATATGTGATGGTGTAAGAAAATTAGAACAGCCACGGGTGCTGACACACAAAGATAGGTGAGCAAAGATTTCATGGCTAACCTGGGAGCAAGACTCCTATTGTATTTTGGTGAATTATAATCAGATAATGAGAGGCAGCATACTCAGAGCTCCAGATGGATCCTTTATTGAAGAGCAACTGAAAGCAAATAAGGAAACAAATTGATTTACTGCTTGCCTGGGGGTTGGGTTGTTGCTCTGAAAGCTGATCTGTTTCTCTAAATGTGGCTTTTTGTTCTGAAAGTCGATCTGTCTGCTGTAAGTACAAGTGAAGAGATAAACAGTAACCACAAGAGGGCAGCATGGCTTCACTTTCTAGACTTCCTGGGCCACCACTCAAACAATTTAGTGGATCTTCCAATCTGGGGGAAAAACATACAGCCTGATTTCAAAAATTTGTAACAGCACATGATCTACCTGATGAGAAGAAAGTGCCCATCTTCCTAATGATTATTGGAGATAAGACTTATAGTTTGGTTTGTGATTTTCTTTATCCAGAGATGCTAAAACAAAAACCTTACTGTGACCTAGTGGAAGTTCTGAGAGCACATTTTTTCCCAAAAAACCACTGGTAATTGCAGAGAGATATGGGTTCTGTCAGAGGAACCAAGATGAAGGTGAATCAATTGTACAATCCGTAGCAGCTCTGAAGAAGCTGGTGATATGGTGTGACTTCAAGAACATGTTAGATGAACTGCTGCATGACAGACTGCTGTATGGCATGCACAGTGAACCAACATGGAAACACCTATTAACCGAAGCTCAACTCACTTTGCAGAAGGCTGTTGAGATCACCGTCTCCATAGAATGGGTCACCCAAGACATGCAACTAATCAGGGCACTGGGGAGATGGAAATGTTATCAGTGTGGAAAGCAGGGTCAACTTGCATTGGAGTGCTGGTGTAAGGAGCTATTGCATCAAAAATGGGGCAAGAGAGGGCGCACTGAACGTGCCTGCAAACAATGGAATGATGAGCCAAACAGAAGAGGGAGACCAGAGAAAAATGAGCCATTGGTTTAGCAGACTTAGAGGGAAATTCTGCATGTAATAAAGCAAACACAAGGGGACCAAGGTGACCCCCAGTTGGAAGATGAAGTGTCACTCCATCTTTTGTCCAAGCACACGTGAATTCTGAGCGACACCTCTGTTGAAGGATGGAACTAGACACCAGCACAGTTGTTTCGTTGCTTCAAATACCGTGTATGAGAATGACTTAAGGCATCTACCACTTCAGCTAACAATGGCTGTTTTGAAGACATACACAGGAGAGACTGTTCCTCTGTTGAGCACTATTGATGTGAAAGTAGAGTTCAAGGGACAGACTGCAAGGTTGCCACTGTTTGTGATGAAAGGTAATTACCTAGCCTTAATGGGAAGGTCATGGATTACAAAGATGCAACTTAATTGGGCAGAAGTGCATTGAATGACTAAAGAAGAAATGGGCCTGGCAGTGATTCTACTGGAGGACGCTGCTGTCTTCAGAGAAGACTAAGGTAGCATGAAGGGAATCATCACGAAGTTACATATTAGGCCTGATTGCCAACCAAAATGTTTGAAGGCTAGAACGGTGCTATTTGCCATCAGACCCCAGGTTGAAGAAAACATGGAGCAGTTAGTCAAGGAGAGAGTCTTAGTGCCAGTTGCTCATAGTCAGTGGAAGACACCCATTATCCCAGTAGTGCAGAAAGATGGCTCTATTTGGATTTGTGAAGATTTCAAGATTCCTGTTAACTCATTGTTGTGTGCTGGAGCAATGCCCTCTTTCCCGCATTGAGGACATTTTGGGTTTGGCTGGGGGACAAAATTTTAGCTAGATGATTTGAGTCAAGCGTACTTACAAATTCTCATTGAAGAAGACTGTCAAGAGATGTTGACTATTGTAAACACATGAAGGTTTGTACAGATAGTGCCATTTACCTTTCAGAATTACTTCAGCCTGGCTTTGTTCCACAGGGCTATGGACCAGATTTTGAGTGGCTCATCAGGAGTGCAGTGCTATCTTGATGACATCCTGGTCACTGGCAAGAATGAAGAGCAGCAGCTTAGGAACTTGAAACCAACCCTCCCACTATCACTATGAAAATCCCAATGACCTAAGGTAACCCAAAACACTGCAACTCTCATGATGCTTTACAAGTAAGATAAAGCGAGCAAGGAATGGAATTTTACAATGCAGTAATCTATAATTTTTTTATAAGATGTATTTTTGCCATGTACTAACTGCAACATATGCAGAAGATATGGAATGAATAAAAAAGTCCAAAACCGGACATAAAAAAATTACTAGGTGTTTGAAAAAGTTGGAAAATGACAGGCAACAGGAAACTGAGGAAAGAGCTTACGATATGGAGATGTATTCACCAAAAGGAGAATGTACATAAGGAGTGGAATGTTGAGCTAAGAAGAAATACCAGGGTATAATTAACACAAGAAATCATAAAGAAATAACTCCATTGACAGACAGGGTACAGGCCATCTGAAACTACAGAGAAGGTCTTTCACAATTGTTGGTAATTATATTCCTCTCTGTATGTGCTATATTGATTGTTTTAATAAATTCATGAAAAGCTGATGAATTAACCAAATCTAAATATAAGAGAAGGCCATTCATTACATATTCAGTCACAATTAAAATTCCTATCTGTTATTGGCTGTTCATTTATTAATTATCAACAAAGTACTGATTGATTATCACCATAGGAAAGATGTAAGCTCTGGCTACTGGATGGCAGTTCTCTACAGTGGTAACATATGACCTTTCTGTTTTGCGCTGTTTTACGGCTAATCCATAAAGTGATTGAGCTGACTTATCTGAGGTCTCATTAACTGATGCTGAATTTAAGCAGCAACAGCCTCAAACAAGTTACGAAGCCACAGTTCTGGCTGTAATGGGAATAGGACCTTATTGTGAGTAGATTGTATAAAGACTGAGAGCAATGTCCTAGATGTGTGAGGTCAGCCATTTGGCCTGAGTGCTGTGCTGTGCGCAGATCATATCAGCATGAGTTGCTGTGCAGGAAGATTAATGTATTAAGAAGAAACAGAAATAGGGCAGTGGAACCAGTGCCTGGAGGGGCAGGAGACCCCTCCGAGTACTCTTGACCTTGTTGGTCTGCCAGGTTTTTTTGGGTGGGTTTTGCTTGTCTTGAAAGGCAGGGTGGTTTCTTTCTGCTGTGCGTGGAAAAGTCTGGCCACCTGGGAAAGAGGAAAGGATTATAGAACAACGAGGACTTGCCTTGCTTTTCCTTTTCAGTAGGTTAACATAACAAGCACCATTTTACATCAGTAAGCCTGTGTGCTGTTCCTTAAGCATGAATGCCCTAGTGGAGGCCACTCTGCCTGTTACAAAACAGTGAGGTTGTGTGGGTCTTGGATTGTTCTGGGGACAGTTGTGTAACTGTAACCCACAACAAAACCACACCCATGGTTCTTTACTAAGAACACTGTTTTTTCTCTGGAAGATGTGGGCAAATCCCTGGTTTCTGAAGAATTTCTAAGGGGACCCCAGTTTTCCTCAGCTGCCTGCTCACTCTGCTCCCTGGTAGGAGGCTGGGATCTGGGCCTCTTACTTTACTCCTCTACAAAATAAATTTTCTCCTTTCAGCAGCTGCCATGATGTTCAATTCCTGTAGGAACGGCCACTTCAGAGCAGACCAGTTTTCCATCTAGTCCTCTATCTGACAGGGGCCAGTGCTAAATATTTGGTTAGAATTTTCTGGAAGCTCCATAGTGGACAATTACCATATGGCAAAATCAGTGCCTAGAAAAGTTTCTGATAATCCTATAAATCAGTTGTTGCTTTGTGATCTGCAACAGATTCCTCAAGTATACATTATATATTAATTCAGCTAGTGTAACTACAGAAGTTCTAATTATGCTTTTATCTGAACCTTGTTTTCATAATTCCATCAGTTCCATACCCCACTACTATCTAGTGGAAGTGAGTTCCATAGTTTACGTATGTATATATGAGATCATCTACTCTCTTGTATCTCACAGGCCTTTACATTTTACCAAATGTCCCCTATAGTAGTGATTTTCAAACCGTGGGTTGTGTTATGGGAAAACTCCCATTTAGGGTGCCTAGGTGGACCAGTCAGTACCAGACATCACAGCTTAGTGGTCGAAAAGATTTTTATTCTTGTACAAGAAGGAAAAGGTTACAGAGTTCCAGCAGAACCAGTAAGCTTCCCACCCCCCTACTGTCAAAGCTATAGCTTATATACTGTGTAATAAACAACTTGCACCACCATACATATGTTACAAGATAAACACAAGGCTTTCCCTTCAGTAGTTCTTTGTATATCCTTCATGGACATGTCCTTGCCTACTTATCTTTCTTACAACTGCTCTTTGAATTGCTAGCAGTTTTTCACTGAGCCTTGCTTTTATTACTTGGCTATCCTGCATTGTTTTTGCCTACTACACTATTAGGTTTTATTCCCAATTCATGTTAGTCTTATTTTTGTTAAGATGCACACAGACCTTTATAAATTTTCCATAACAGTTGGGACCCAGTACTGGGTTGCAGCCTCTTAGCTACTGGCTCCTGACATTGCTTGCTGCTGTCACCAAAAGACTAGAATGCATTGCTGAAAGATGTAATTTTTGGATTGTAGGCATAAATGGTTTTTTTCAATTGGGTCCCGAGGGCAAAAGAGTTTGAAAACCACTGGCCTATAGGATGAGCCTGCTTGCTTACATATATACTTCAATTGTTCTTACAAATCTAAGTATTTATTTTATAATAACAGAGTCAAAGGCTATGTCTCCACCTAAAAGCTTAGTTTGGAATTGCTTAGTCCAAACTAAGTAGTTTGAAGTTAGTTCCAACTAAGTGCTCTTTTTGTAGTTTGAACTAGCCATGCTTTTTTGAGTTTGAACTAACTTTTTAGTTTGAACTAAAAAAGAATGGCTAGTTTGAACTAAAAAACCATACTGAGTTTGAACTAACTACTAGTTCGAACTACATGTCTCCACTGGGCTAGTTCAAACTAAAAATGCAAATTAGTTTGAAATAAGCAGTTAGTTCGAACTAACCACCATATATACTCATGTATAAAGCAGTGTTCCCTGTAAGCTCCGCTGGCGCGCTGCAGCGCAGCCCGCCGCAGCCGCCAGCGCAGAGAAGGCTGCTGGCAGCGCACTGCTGGCAGCCAGAGTCCCTCAGTAGAGCTCCTGTGGAGCAGGGAGTCTTCAAAACTCCCGCCCAGAGAAGCTCTAACGGAGCATGCCCAGAAAATCTGAGCATGCTCCGTAGAGCTTCTCTGGCCCAGGAGTTACGGCTGGGCTGTCCCGCTCCAGTCCAGCCCCAAGGTAAGTTTGTGGGGGTTGGGGGGGGGCCGCTGGGAGTGGGGAGGGCAGTGATGCTGGGAGTGGGGGGGGGGCGAGTGGGAGCGGGGGGGTGATGCTGGGAGCAGGCTGGGCTGCCAGGAGTGGGGGGGGAACTGTCAGGAGCGGGGGGGGCGAGCGGGAGCAGGAGGGATGCCGCTGGGAGCTGGGGGGGGGGGGCTGTGCAGCGGGCCCCGTAGGGGGGAGCACAGCGAGCAACAGGAGTTGCTCAGCTGCCCTCCCCTTAGAGGGAACATTGGTATAAACCAACCTGCGCATAAACCCACTCCTGGTTATGAGCCCGAAAAAACAGGAAAAATATATGACCTGCATATAAACCCAAGTCCCTCCTTGGCCTTGGGCCTCTAAACCCCCCACCCTGCACTGCTGGCTTCCCCAGACTCCTCAACATTCTCCCAAACCCCCGGGCCCTGCAGCCACTTTTCCCACAGTCTCCGACACTCCCCCAAACCCTTGGCAGTAGCACCACTTTCCCAGTCATCCCAGACAACCCCCAGGCCATGCTACTGCTTCCCTTGCCATCCCCGACACCCTCCCTAACCCCCAGCCCTGAGGCTGGCTCCCCCAGGCTCATTCCTCCCCCAGGTCCCCTCACCTGGCTGCTCTGGTGGCTAGGCGCAGGCATGGGCTCACTCCCCTTTCTTTAAGCCCTGCCCGGGCTGAGCACCCAATATGGCCTCTCTGGTGGCTAGACAGATCCAGGGCCCCACCCTCCCCCCCGGAGCATGCTTAAGATGGGGGATTTAAAACTTCTGGGCTGGGGCTGCTCTCTGATTTCTGACCCACGTATAAGCCACATGTCCTTTTTAAAGGGGATTTTCAGGCACAAAAATCTCAGCTTATGTGTGAGTATATATGGTAGTTTGAACTAAGCTTTGCTTAGCATGGCTACCTTTCTGGAACCTGTAAAAGAAGCGTAGCCCACAGTAATTTGCAGGTGAAGAAGCCAAGTTTGGTCTTTAAAGGAGGAACCAAGTTGTTCAGAGCATAGAAGAGGCAAACCATGTTAATTGGGAGTTAGTCTTTGGTTTCTTGTGCTTGTGTGGGTCCTTGGGCTTTCTTCTAGGATTAATGGAATATTTGCCAAAAGGACAGATATCTTTACTTTGTCAGGATCTTTTGTCCTTAGTATCTACTTAGTATTATTCTTAGTCTTACTCTTAGCCTTAGCCAGGCTCTCAACTGGCCAGCTACCACCTCCACTCAAGAATGGAGGAGTTGACATCTCTCCATCAGGACACCAAGGAAGGATGTGAGTGTGCTAATACAAAGTGTATGATAAATATCACATTTGTTGTTAGAACAATACAGTAATCCTAATCATTATCCATTTGCTTCTTTGTTTGTCCATCATTCAATGCTATCTCAATAAAAGTCTGTAAAATTCTATATATTCAGTATGAGCATTCCTATTGTGCACCCCAGCACTTTTTGTACAACTTTGTAGTCTATTTCCAGGACTAGAATCCAACTGGCTTGTGATCGGAGCCATTAGCCCTATAGAATCTAAGAAACCTCAAGAGCAGTTCAGAAATGTGACACATCTGCTTCTCTGATGGCCTGAATTGGACTGTGAACTGCTGGACCATTTATTGGCCTTACAGCATCAGTCCCAGTGAAAAACTTGGATTCAGTTTTCTTGAATGCAAAGAATCACAGGCAAGCGGCGAAAAACGTATGCGAGTGGTTGACAGCCCAAAAGATACAAAGAGCCATTTTTAAAAATTCCTTCAGTAATCAAGTGTTTTGAGAGCTGCAATGGGTATAGCCACCGGGTGGGGGGAACTGGGCCAGATCTTCTGCTGCAGGTTCCCCTAGTGGTGGTGGAAAACCCAGAACCAGGAATGGGCCACCTGCAGGGTCCCCAGTGACAGGAGGGCCCAGAGCTGTGAGGGGGCAGCCGAAAGAGCCACATGTGACTCCAGAGCCACAGGTTGCAGACCCCTGACTTATGTGGTGCTTCTTCCTAATAAACTGCAATTCCCCACATAGAAACTTTCAGTAACTTGGACAGACACAATATGCTGATTGGTAGCTACCACTCTGAGAGTAAGGCTGCTTTTCTTCTAATCTAGAGCACGTCATCTGTTCAATGTTTCCACAGGCAGGGGCTTGGCTACCCTGAAATCTTCAGGCTCAAAAGTGCCTTTCAACAGCCTGTTGGCTACCCAGGTCTCATCTCACAGCTTTACCATCCTCTTTAGATGGTAATTGTGTGTGTGTGTGTACCACGGGATAGTCCACTATATTCATACCCTTTTTTTCAAAGGCATACAGATGGTCCTGAAATGTGCCCTGTCAGCATTTCATAACTTTCTTTTCTGATTAATTTTGGAAGGGACAACTGGGATAGACTACAGGGTGGCTGACATTTACAGTACTTACTCATCAATCATTGACATTGCGTGCTGATATTGTGCCATTCTATCAGGCCAGTTGACCAGGCGAATTAGTTCCAAGTCCACCATTTATATGTCTTCTGTGTGTACAGTAGGTGAACTAGCCATTGACTGACCATACCTGTAGGTCTTCCAGGTCAGCACCAATACACAAAGGACCCCTGATTAACATTCATGGTATGTAGTCCATGTCAGTGTCTAAGGTCAATTTCAGCATGTTCAGTAATTTTCCATACACCCTGTCTATTGCTAAAAGACCCTGTTCCCAGCCCTTTGCAAATTCAGACTTGCCAAGCTTTACCGGATTCATGTCAAACACAAACAAACAAGGAGCCCTGTGGCACTTAAAGACTAACACATTTATTTTTTGCATGAACTTTTGTGGGAGAAAATCCCACTTTGTCAGATGCTTTGAAGATGGGGGAACTTACAGAATGGTAAGAAATAAATGCAGGGAAGTGTAACTCATAGGAACAGGTCACATCTGACACAGTAATTCATAGTAATTCAGCACCATCCCAACACACTCCCTTTTCAAGTAATCCACTGTAAATCTCTATTGTTTACTTATAAAATATTATTTTATTACTCTTAGCATTCCACCACAGACCTTCATAAATACTGTGATGGTGGATGTCATTGGGCTATTTATAGTTTAATAGCAAATAAGCACTGAAAATATAAATAGTTACTAAGTGTACATCTCACAGAGGTTCTAGTCTAGCACTCTCTGCTTGTATTGCCAGATTCATTTTTAACTCTAAATTTTTTCAAATCTTTTTATTTATACAAAGATTTACTCTGTGGGAACACCTGACTTCTTTGCTTGCCTTTGTCAAGTCTTCCTTTGCCACTTTTTATCTTGCATCCTAGTGCTTTTTCACATGTCTCCACTTGAGTGTACAGCTTGGTTCCCAACTATTTATTAAAGGCCAGATTTGTTTAGGAGGAAATCACATAGATGCTTTGGAAAATCCCATGACTCACCTAAATATCTGGCTCTAAATATCTAAAAATCTGGTCCTAAGTCCAGGGGTCAGGGCTTCCAGCATTGGGCAGGGGGCACAAGTCTAATATAGGGGCACCCACAGATGACTGGAGGAGTCTTTCCTCTGAATACCATTTATCATCAGGCCTGTGACTGATCTGAAACATTTTAAAAGGTCTGTATACTCGAGGTGTAAATTCCATTTGATTTTTTTAAGTCCATAATGCAGGAGAGAAGCACTGGTGCTTACCAGACTAGGGACATACCAGAATTTGGGACTAGGTTGTACTGAGCATTAGCACACCAAACTGGGCAAGTTCAGTAACATTTGGTGAAGCCCATGCATTCACACTCTGCTCTTTCTCAGTCACATTCTGTTGCCTGCTCTTCAGAGGGGCTAAAAATGGACAAAGGGGGCAAATTGAGATGGGGGATGTGCAGAATTTCAGTGGCCTTGGTGATCAAGCATCTGGAGGCAGGGGCAGAAGGGTTGAGCCACAAAATCAGGAGTGGGGGATGAACCAGGGTTAGCCCAGCGGTGAGGCATTGTCAGCTGATGAGAGAGGACAAAAACCCTGGCACGGAGAAGGGCAGAGTGTGTGAAAGTGACTGACCCCTTTATTGCTGCTGCACCATCTCCAATTACCTTTCTAATTGCTGCTAACAGGATATTTGAGCCCCCATCCCTCTGCTTCAGACTTTTGCTGCTCTGTTCCCTTCTCTGCCCCTAAGGCAGCGGTTCCCAACCTTTTCCCTGCTGTGGCACACCTTGGTACCTTTAATTATTTTGAAGCACACCACCATATAGTCTTCAAGTGAACTCATGAATATTCATGAGTCAATCCAGAACTCCAAGAAGATTTTCAAAAAACTCCATGGCACACCTGCTCAGGTTTGATGGCACACCTGTGTGCCATGGCGCATTGGTTGGGAAACACTCCTCTAAGGCCCTGCCCCTGTCATGTGCTTCTCTCCCCCTGCTGGCTGACTGGTCTCCACTTGTCCCCTTTGGCACAGCTGGGCATCTGCTTGGGGAGTGGGATGGGAGCCTCTGCAGCCTGACAAGGAGCCTTCCTGCAAGTAGGAGGTGGGGGATAGCACAGGTCAGCAGGGCTGTAGCTTGTGTGAAAAAAGGTTCGGGGCCTGGGCCCAGTCCCCGCCCCTTACTTCACGGCTTTGCCTCCTGGGCCTGATCTGGCCCACAGGCCCCATCCGGGAGCTGGATTGGGCTCCCCCTGCTGGCAGCCCAGCCCAGCCCAGATCTGGACCCGGATCCAGCTCCTGCTGCTGCCGCCAGGGCAGGGCCAGAGACAGGCGGGGCTCCAGCCTCATGGGGCCAGCAACAGCGACATCCCTGCAGGTCAGTGACCCAATGCCCCGCAGCTGAAGGTAATAGGATTTGTCTGGATCAGACACTGCAAGGTCCCTTTTCCAGGACTTTTCAGCTGAATACTGGGCAGCTGGAATCTCTGACTTATGGCACCTGGATCCCGGCCAAAAACCAGACCGTCCAGGTAAATCCTAGCCCAGTGGCAGCCCTAGAATGTGCCCAGGACACAGTCTGCCATCTCAGTTCATGGTCAGAACAAAAGTGTCCATCCTTTTCAGTCATTTAATGAACAGATCTATAACTACAGTTTACTGTACCCCTTACAATAGCTGGCACCTGGGGCGAGAAGTGCAGGTCATGCCCTTTAATGGAGCAGCTCCAGCATGCCTGGAGCAAAGCCCAGCTCACCCCACCACAGGTATGGCTCTCCTAACGAAGTGGGCTTGTGCCCATGAAAGTGCATGTGAAAAATTAATGTGTTAGTCTTTAAAAGTGCCATAGGATTCCTTGTTTGTATCCAACCTGTGTGCACAGGGGGTGTTAGCCACAGTGTCCTAGTAAATCCTGATTTTCAGGAGTGAGCATGACAGGATACCTGGTGGATTAGAAGCAATGTCTATAGGTGATCCCCTCCCACTAAAGGATACTATTTCACTCACCCCCCCTCTCCTAATAACCATAGAGCTGCCCAGCTCCAGAGAGGAGCAGGCTATGTTGCAAGGAGAACCTAATAAAGCAGGAACTTCCTGTTTGCTTTCCTCATTTGCAAAACTGACGCCGTGGGAGCTTCTCCATGCAGTGAGTGAAGCCTTGATCTCTGCTGGTGAAACCCAGAGGAGGGCCTCTTCTTTTCTCCTCCTGGTGCTGGTGAGTAGAGGGAGGCTGGGGGAAGAGCATGCCTAAAACAGCTCCCTTTGCAGAGGCAGGAAATCCTTGTCAGGGAGAGGCAGCAACAAAAGGCCTGAAACCAGCAGGCAGGCTTCAGAGCAGGGTTGTGAGCTGAACTCAGCAGTTTCTCCCAGCTCTGAGGCAGCTGCTGGTGACTGGGGACCAAAGGCACCCCCCAAAATTTAACTTTGATTCCTTTTAAAGGGATATTTTCTGTGCACCCCCTGCAAGAGCTTGCGCTCCCCTTCTGTTGACTCTGCCGGTGTTTTGTTTCCTTTTGTGCACCTTTCCTGTTTGTTTCTCCTTATGCGTGCCCCCCGGTGGGAAGGACCTATGCAGTGGAGCCCAGGAGGGTCCCCCCAACCCAGCCAGCTCTGAGGAACCACAGTGGGATGTTGAGCTATAAGAGCATCTGTGGAAGTGAGCCCTGAAAAGTCCTTTTTGCCCAGCCATCTTCTGTGGTGCAAAGAGTGGAGGTTTGCAGTCAGAGCTCAGGAGAGGCCACTGCTAGAGCCCTGCGTAGATACAAATAACTGGATCCGTATCCGACCTGTATCGGCAAGAAATGGTCCGTGGATATCTGTGTTGTATCTGCGGATGCGGATATAATGCGGATATCTGTGGATATCCACATATTTGCAGGGCTTTAGCTCTGTGCAGATAAAAATATGTGGATCCGTATCCAATCTGCATCCACAAGAAATGGTCCGTGGATATCCATGTTGTATCCGCAGATGCAGATATAAGGCGGATATCTGCTGATATCTGGATTTGCAGGGCTCTGGCCCCTGGAACTTGGCCAGCAACTGTTCTGCAAAACAACAATTTGATTAAAATACTGCCTGGTTAAGCACAGAAAGCCTTGTGTGCACACCAGGTGTGGTGCTTTAATAGTACCACTGTATTTAAATGGGTACCACCCCGACCCCACATCCAAACATAATATTTTGTTACAGAGGTGTTCATATAGGAAAGGGAATAAGCTATAGTGGTATAAGATAGCGGTTTACTGGGACAACTATATCCATATTAGGCAATGACTGTAGTAGTAAGAAAGCTCTCCAGCCAAAATAGTTATACGAGTCCATGTGGACAGAATCAGGTCTCTGCTATAAAATGTTTGCAGTACAGGCAAATCCTCCTAAAGTGCTTCTGTCACTATAGCTCATAACAGTTTTCCAAGTGAAATAAGCTCTCTCAAAGCAAATGGTATTGACCTGTGATGATCAGTGAAATGATTTCAGGGTTTAAAATGATCACAGTTTAAAAGTGAAAAACACAGAGTCAGTCTCCTAAATTCAATGTAAGCCCTTTAAAGAAGCCTGTAAAACAATAGAGAAATGAAATGGCAAAAGGTAGGACTAAATGGAGCCACGGGCACTATTCTGTTGGCATATCTGCGTTTTCTCCAGAAGGGAACAGGCAGGGGAGGATTACCAGCACATCTGTGTTGTCTGGGTGTATGTGATTTTTTTCCCCCTCCCTTCTCACTCCTGATGAGTCTAGTTACGCTTGAAAAATTTTGCACTGTAATAGACTAAGCTGTGATCACTGCATATCAGCTATTTGGCCCAGTGTGTGAAACTGCAGTCAACTTGATGATTTCTCTGTTTGTCAGACGTGTGCTGACTTTTTGAACACTGCAGTTGATTAATTTGACAGTTTCAGGAAATAATCCAGGCCTTGATATTGTTACCAGAATTCAGGTACCAGGGTTGGCTTGGTGCCGTCAGAGCCAATAACCACACCAAGAGTGAAAAGGTATGCCCTTTTTTGCATTTGTGATCACAAATGGGTTTTTCCACCTCATGGTAGGCAAAAGACCCAGGGTTACAGAAGCTTGCAACATTTATACTCTTTAGCAACTATATTTTCTTATTCCATTTATGGGTACAAATATATCGATAAAGCTTTATTGGCTTGCATACGATATCCGCATGGTTACATAAGATTGTTAATCTGCGCAGGCCCAGATTTTCAGGTTTGGCTGGGCTGGGGGGGAACTTAAGGAGTGGAGGTGTGTTTTAAGGGGTTTGATGTCACTAGGTTATGCGCTTGGCTAGTTGTTTCACAGAGTGAAACCCGCATGGCCTTTTAAGGCAGGTCTCCATCTGCCCACAAGTTATTCATTAATGCTGCAGCTTTCTGGTCAACTATAAGTAAATGTTTAAGCAAATGTCTCGTGATTTTGCAAGTTCCCCTTTTTCATGTCTGCAGTCGGAGGGGCGGGGTCCGCCGCCTATGCTTAGCTAACGTAGCTCTACTAATGCTACCATTGTAAAATGGCTTCGCTTAAGCTTGTTAAGTCTATGTACCTGCTTACAGAGCAGAGACCACAACCAGTGGCTCAGTACTCATCAAAAGAAGACTCATGAAGGACCATAATGTGCGCCCAGGGGGGACACACGGGGGAGAAGAGAACGAACAGCATGGAAACAGGCAGGGAGGCAGTGTGCTCAGCTTGCTCAATAATGTTTTGATCATTGTTAGGAATATAACGGGTGCCCCCCCTTGAGGCAAGGACAGTGCTCTGGGCCATGCGGTTTTGAATAACCTGTTGATGCAAATGAATTAATAGAAGGAGAAGAGAAGCACTGGTCCGGGGGGGCTGAGTGAGAACCATAATATGGCCCTGGGAATGGACACAGAGACCGCCTAAAGCAGAAAGGCACGGCGGCAAGCAGTGGAGACAGCAACAGCAGAGCAGGCCAATGACTATAAGCAGGGTGCCCACGCCGAGTATGCTTCGTAACCACGCCAGTCGAGGCAGCCAACCAAATAGCCAGTCCCACCAGTTTGTATTGTCCTGGTGAGGAAGAGCTGCAATTTGCGCTATGTGTCGAGCCCTATCAACGACCTTATGGTCATTATCAGGAATGTACACACAGCACTCCTGGCCAGTTAAGGCACAGGTGCCGTCCTTAGACGCCAGGACAATATTGAGGGCGATATGATTTTGTATTACCATTTGGTGAATAGCCCTTTGCTTTGTAGCGAGGCCTATTAAAGCTTCTTCAGTTTCATTGGCAAGAATTTCAACCACCGCTTGCAATTGCCACATAGCCCAATTAAGGCTCAGGAATAATTCAAACCGTGTTAGGGGTTTGTAATCTTGGACATACTGTCGAGACTGGTCTAAATCCCTGTAATTACGGATTTTTCCAGAAGGAAGGGACGACATAACACGACTAGGGGGAACAAGGATAGCAGGATAACAAGACCCTTGCCAATTTGGAGGCAAACAGCGGTATGCGCAATTGCCACAAATCCAGTGATGCCCAACATAAGCACAAAGTGGCATAAGGTTGAATAAAAATCCGGAGACCGACATGGCCCATGCACCATGGTACCTGGAAAAATTAGCAACAGTATGATACCCACCAGAGCAGTCAGGCGATGGAGGGCAGAGAAACACATCCTGAAAAGGCACGCAGGAATCGCTTAGGTTATAAGTACTATAAAAGGAATTGCAACTGGAATTAATCCATTTCTTTTGGGAACCCTCCCTCTGGAATGCCCCCTCTGCCAGGAAGGTGAAATTACAATGGGAAGTACTGACATGGGGGCCGGTGCCATTATTAGTTCAGCACCAGCACCCCATAGTGGGTACAACAAACAGGAATGAGCTAGCGTTAAAACCTGTTGACTCCCAGGCACGATTAAATCCGCTAAGGAGTAAATAACCTTGAAATGGATCATTAGTATGTACCAAATCACTAGAATTGAGTGGCATAGGAATAAAAGGGAAACCTGTCTTAGCATCCACTGGCAGCCAAGTACAGACCCAACAATTAGTTTGATTATAAGCTTGCGCCACTTTTTGAGACATTGTGATAAGAAGATTATGATTATACCCAAAGCTCGGTTGGACAGTGAGGTGAATCAATAGTAGAAGAAGAAGGACTACGTAGAGTGGCATTATGATGGGGGTAACACAGCAGAGAAGCTCCCAAAACCTTATCTGTATGCAAATTAGTTACACAAAAACAAAGCCAAACTAAACACAAGATAGGCAATCCTATAAGGAAATAAACAATGAAATTATTTAAGATAAATCAAGTCATCTGGCATTTGAACAGAAATCATAAGTCCTCTAGGGGCTCCAAAGTTCAGGATGATGACACGTCCATAGTTACGGGCTCCTCCGAAGGGGCCGCTGCTTTACCTCAAGAGTGGTGCACCCACGCCTTTACACCGTTTAGCTTCAGTGAGGTATTTGTTGTAAGTAGTACCTGGAGCGGACCCTTCCACCGAGGTTCCAGCGGGGTTTTATGCCACTGTTCCAAGAGGACCCAGTCGCCAGGCTGGAAGGAATGAATTGGCTGGGTCAGCTGTCCAGGGGCCGCCTCCTGTAGAGTTCTGTGGAGAGAATGAACTGCAGCAGATAGTTGCTGTCCGACTCGATTCCCTCCCATACTCCCCCTTTTGACAATTGCCTGCTGATTTCCTCAGAGCTATAGCAGGGGTCCAGGAGGCGCAGGAGGGTTGGCAAAAGAGCCATGGTGGCCGGGGCGACCTGCCTAGACTTATTTCCCCCCTTAAATTGCAAAGTAGCCACAACCTTTCAAGGACATCGTGGCCCAAAAGCGCTACAGAACATCCGGGCAATAGCAAAAATGATTGTCTAAATTCCCTGCCATTTAGTTCACATTGAATTTTTTGCAAAACGAGACCTTTTGAGCCTTTTCAGTGGCCCCTCTTTGACCCGAGTTGAGGAGTTGGACAATTCTATACCATGACTAGAGGGCAATACCTAAAAGGCTGAACCAGTGTTAACCATCGTTGGCACTTTATGGTCCCAGACCTTTACCAGGACCATGGGGTCTGGCCCCAGCTGGGGTTCGGGGCCTTGGGCGACCCATGGCCCCATTACTTTGTCTTATCCAGGGCTAGGACCCAAGTGGGCACCTGTCCCGTTTTCCTATTCATGGGGCATTCATTGCCCCAATGGCCTTCCCTTTTGCAAACTTTACACTGTTTTTTGGACAATGTATTCCCCGTCCCCTACCGCGGTTAACTACCTTTTGCCCTCCTTCCCCAACCTGACTTTCTCCTTGAAACCCTCTTTCGCGATTTTTAATTTATCAGGGTTTATGTTTAGGGGTTCATTTAGTTTAATTTTTCCTAATATCAGTTGTGGAATTGGACAATACAACTGAGTTAATCAGAGACCTGTTAGCTACTTTATCTGGATCAAGTGGGGTGCATTGGTGGAAGGCCACCCGTACTCGGTTAAAGAATTGTGAGGATAACTTATCCTTTTCCTGTATGACTGCGTATACTTTGCTTATATTCGTTTCCCTTACCACCATACCCACCACCATACATTTCCTGTAATTTTGTAAGCGGGTTTTATTTCCCTTATCATTATTATTATTTCAATTTGGCCTGCCATTTGGCCAAATGGTATCCAGTATCGCCTCCCCCTCCCCCGGCGTCGCCAGCTGAGCTCTTCGCTCTGCCTTTTGTCGTCCGGCTGCTAATATAAGGGGCCTTTTTTCCTCAGTTAATAAAATCCTTGTAAATTTAGGATTTTGGGTCCCACAAATGGACTTAAACAGCCCAGACATCTTTGCAGGATTAATAAAATAATCAGGATTTTGATTTTTCCCATTAACCAAGTCGGAAGTCTGGAAGGGAGTGTTTTGGAAAGCTCTCCTAAATTTCCCAATATGTCCCAGACGAGTATCTGGTTCTGCCACCTCCCGCAAGGGACAGAGATGAGAATTGAATACCGTCCCCAGGTCCCTATAATGCAAATAATTGGAGGCCTTAGTTGAGCGTTCCGTTGTTTTCCTAACATCAGTTTCCCCATTTTCAGGCCCCCCCGACTTGTCTCCCCTGACACAGTGGACTTGTCTGGGACCTTTTTTTTCTTTTTCTCCCCCTCTGGTACCACAGTAATTTTTCCTGAGTTCACGTGGAGAGTTCCTACCCCTTGTTTTATACCTGGCAGTGCCGATGGTTCAGGCGGCTGTGGCCAGGTCATATATGGGGGAGGAGGAGGATTGGGAAAGTCTTGATGTAATACGGAGGGGGGCATTCAGGAGGACACTTAAGCCTGTTTGACTCCTTTGTTTTTACCACCATTACTTTATCTGTTCCTCCTGTATCCCTTTCTCCCTTCTTGTTTAGCCTCATTGTTGTCCCGCATTGCAATTGTCCTCTGCTCTCCTTAGTAGTGAAGGCCCTTCCTTCACGTGCCTCAGGCAAAGGGGCAGATGGTATATGCCCGTTACCCTGGTTCGTGTCTCCCCCTGAGCGCACGACCAACGCCTGGTCCGCACCCCCCCCCCCCCCGGGTACACAACCGACTGCGGGAACAATGGGTAGGGAGGTAGAGGAACTTCGGGAGGATCCTGTGACAATACAGGCAGATTAAGTCTCTTTTCAACGCCTTTGAATTTAACTAACATAATCCCAGTCCCCCTTGGGCAGGGATACTTCTCTGGATGTTGACAAATTTCCATAAAAGCCGAAGCAACCTCATGCTCATCCCACTTTCCCGACCATTGTTGGAACAACATCTGCAAAATTAGATTATATTCAAACGACCCATATTCTGGCCACCTACTTCCTCCCTCCAAATTATACTGAGGCCACCAAATAGTACACCAATGAATTATTTTTCCCCAACCATAGTCCTTTAATCCCAATTGTTTTTGGTTCTTTAGAACCAACCCAAAGGACTGTTTTTTGGAATTTTCGAACTCATACCTGAACCCATTTCCAAGCCCTTGTTCTATTCCTCTCATGCGGTCCAGTTCCCGACGAAGGGGGACGTCTCCCAAGAACAACTAAGACAAAAAGGAAAACTCACCAGTCCTGTCCCGCGACACCACTTGTCGCTTGGCACCGTTTCCCCGTCGCCGTAATTGTTTACGAAAACCTGAGCAGCAATATTCAATTAGCAGCAATATAATAAACGGGTAGTAATATAATAAATCCCATTTCCACCTCCAACCTTTTCACTTTTCAGGACCCTGATCGGCCGTTGGCTCATCCAGCGGGGCTACCAAGAACCAGCAGTCTCCTCTTGGAGTGCACGCTACTGCTGGCAATTGACCACCTGGCCGGAGTGAGTCCAAGACCCCCAGGGTCCTGGCGGAGTCGCCAGAAAACTGTTACCAGAATTCAGGTACCAGGGTTGGCTTGGTGCCGTCAGAGCCAATAACCACACCAAGAGTGAAAAGGTATTCCCTTTATTGCATTTGTGATCACAAATGGGTCTCCCCACCTCATGGTAGGCAAAAGACCCCGGGTTACAGAAGCTTGCAACATTTATACTCTTTAGCAACTATATTTTCTTATTCCATTTATGGGTACAAATATATTTATAAAGCTTTATTGGCTTGCATACGATATCCGCATGGTTACATAAGATTGTTAATCTGCGCAGGCCCAGATTTTCAGGTTTGGTGGGGCTAGGCGGGGAACTTAAGGAGTGGAGGTGTGTTTTAAGGGGTTTGATGTCACTAGGTTATGCGCTTGGCTAGTTGTTTCACAGAGTGAAACCCGCATGGCCTTTTAAGGCAGGTCTCCATCTGCCCACAAGTTATTCATTAAGGCTGCAGCTTTCTGGTCAACTATAAGTAAATGTTTAAGCAAATGTCTCGTGATTTTGCAAGTTCCCCTTTTTCATGTCTACAGTCGGAGGGGGGGGGTTGGGGTCCGTTGCCTATGCTTAGCTAACGTAGCTCTACTAATGCTACCATTGTAAAATGGCTTCGCTTAAGCTTGTTAAGTCTATGTACCTGCTTACGATATATTTTGGTGAAAAGCAGAAAAGAGGGATGTGGAGGGACACGTGGCCCTGGCATCTGCTTAGTTGGTCTATTAACTTTAAAAAACTCTTCACCTGTCTAGAGATTAATGAACCGTACCAGCAGCCATTGCAATAGCATAACACCTCCTCTTGCACCCTAGCATTTCCCAGTGTAGTTTAAATATTAATTAATGGCTTACCCAGACTAAGGAAAAAAGGGAATGGTGGGCCAGAATAGGGAGCCGCAAAGGGCCATAAGCACATACAGGATAATGGGGATCCGTGGCCTGGGGAATTGAGGCACGCAGATCTCTTGGCATGTGGCTGAGGGGGAATGAAGAGGGCTGGATTAAGGTCCCTGTGAGCCTGGGGTTGCCCACTCTTGTGGGGCACTCCCACCACAGTGGTGCCCAGCCTGGCAGTGGTGTTCAGTGTTGGTGGTGGTGCGATATTGTGGGGGGTGCGGCTGCTTGGGCAGAGCTGGCTCTTGGCACTGAGGGGGGCATGGCCAGCACAGAAGTGGAGGCTGAGGCTAGAGGCTGTGGTCTGCAGTGCTTGAACCCCACCCGGGGGCTATCTGGTCTGTCCAGTCACAGTCTTAAGTTTGTTTTGTTATATATGAAGTGAGTTGTAATGTCTTAGTTTTTATGGAGCCGTAATGTCTCAGCTTTGTTAACCTCTGAAAGGTTTGATTGTGCTTTTGATGGCAGCTCATCAAACCATTTGTAAATTATATATCTCTAGAATTGTGTTAAGCTCATGTCTGGTATACTAAAGGATTATGAGATCAGAAATCAGTAGACCTTGTGATACCAGTTGTGAAGAGAAAATCAGGCTACCTACTATAATTGGTGTGGAGTATTATTTAGACTAAAAACCAAGTAATTCTGAAGTTAAACGCCTTGATTATTTCTTGGAACTCTCTCTTTAACTTATAGTTCTGTGGAGTTCAGTTTAAGGTTAAAATCCGCTGGACAAAGATCCAGTAAAAAGCAGGAACAGCCGTTATACATCTGCATGTGCAGCCAGGAGTTTTGTTTTACTGTAAAAGAGAAACTAAGATCTGGTCTCTGCTTAAAACTTATATTGGCAATGATACGTCACTCGGTGTTGAGAAACCAAGCACCTCCTGAAACATGCTGACAAAACCCCTGTGTGTACAGAGCTGTTTTGAAAGAAGAGTGCAGCTGATGCTGTTCAGGCAGGATGTGTTCCCCTTGCCATCAGAAAAACTTCCATCAATGTACATTCTGTCTATATTACAGTGGCTATCCTGGCCTCCAGCTTAGGCTCTGAAGTGTAGAGACACGGCATGACTTTCTTGACAGTCTCTGTGAGGCAATGAAAGTGAGAGTGACACCATCAATTTTAAACTAGGCCATGTAATCTTAATTTGTAGCTGGCTGAAAAGCTAGTTGAGAATCATCGCTCAAGGCCCTAGAACAAAAGCACCAATGCAATTTGTAAAGATTTACTCCATGCCTCAGTCATTCTAGCGTCCTTTGGAAATCACTGCCTAATTAGTAAGCTATTAGCAAACAGGCACCCTTGTTCAAATGACCAATGTGAAATCAAGTGTGTTTTGAGGGGTAAAACTTTCTGAACTGAATGTGACAAATGTATCTTGAATCTGGACACAAGCAAGCCAAGGGGACTGGCTTTCTTGTTTAACAAGAAGCCTGGAACAGAACATTTTCCAGATACGTTGATGCTTTTCCAGAATTCAGGATCTTCCTGTGACAAGTCTATGGCTGGGTTCACACAGCACTCTTATTTCGAAACAACAGAGGTTGTTTCGAAGGAAGAAATACCCTGTTCACACGACGCACGGTTGTTTTGAAACAATGATATCCGTCGTTTCGAAACAACGGCGTTGTTTCGAAACAACTTAAACCCCATTTGGGGACGAAACAATGCAGTCTGAACATGTTGTTTCGAAACAACAGTGACTTGTTTTGAAATAACTGTTGCCTGAAACTGCTATTTCGCTTTGAGGTTTTTTCCTTAATTCAAATTAACAAACTGTTAATTCAAATTAAGTTATTTCGAAATAAGGCATTATTTCGATACAAGTTGTTTCGACACAACTTGTATCGAAATAATGCCTGTGTGTGAACACAGCCTATGACTCACATGGAGGCCAAAGGTAAATGAAGCAGTTTTGATATGGTGTTAAATGGAATCCCTTATAGCAGGGCTTAACAAATCCCAGATCACCATGATGATGGGGATTTTTAGCTTGGTGCATATCTCTGCTGGGGACGTAATGGAGGATTGCCTTCTGGTGTCCAAAAATAAATTCACAGATGCCTTTAATGGGGGGCAGGGACTTTTCGGCAGTGGGGCAGAAAGGCACCTTCCTTTGAAGATAGGTGGCTAGCTGGGCATCAGTTTTGTCAACTCCTGCCTTATAGGAAAAGCATTCAGTTAAATCAGACTAGAGCTGGTCTCTCACTACCAAAAAGACAAGCACACTGGAAAATGTAGTGCCTGGTTATAAAGACTTATTTGGGTCTAAAAAGGGTTTTGAAAGGAGAATGATTAAATCTGTAACTGGTGGAAGTTAAAACAAAAAAGTCACCATTAAATGAAAGACTGTCAATTCATATTCAATTGGATATCATTTGAGTGAGTCCCCTGAAATCTAGAAGGTTTGTGTTACGAAGGAAGCTTGTTGGGGCAGAGACTTTTTGTTCTGTCCTTTTGCAGCACCCGACACAAATGGGACTTAGCTGATAAGTAGGCCTTCTGGGCTCTAAAGTAATACAAGGAAATAATAATAATCTGCATACAAAAAGGATTAAGTATCTCCAGGAATGCAGTTCTGATCTGATATCCCTAAGTGCCATGACCAGTCAAATAAAAGACTGAACTGTGGTAACATTACCTGTGTGCAGAAAGGATTCGTTAAAAATTAAAAAGCAGCCCAGGAAGGAAGACCTTTTGGCAGAAGGCCAGAAGCAAGAAACACAGGACTGCAAGGTCTGTTCTAGCCATCAAAACTGGAAGAGAGGAATGTGTGGGAGGAACAACACAGAGCCCCTTTCTTGTGTGTGGCAGGTCCATCAGCTTTAAGTAACTCTGTTAAGGGGAAGAAGCAAGGAGTTCTGTGGCACTTGAAGACTAACAAATTTCAAAGCATCTGACGAAGTGGGATTTTCTCCCACAAAAGCCCATGCGATAAATAAATTTGTTAGTCTTTAAGTGTGTTGTGGGAAAAATCCCTCGTGGACATCTAGGTAGGACAATCAATACCAGGCACCAGAAATATTGATCAAGTTTGATAATTTTTATTCTTGTACAAGAATGGGGAAGGTTACAAAGCTCAGGGGAGCTCAGTAAGTATCCGGCCCCCCTTCCACAATAACCAAGCTTTTATATCCCAAGACAAACAACCAATGTCACACCACTCGTGATTAACTTCTCCAAAAATTTAAGTTAGTGTGGGTCAATGCAGTTCCCTGTTAGCTTTGTTATGCCTCTTATTTTTCTTGCCTAGGTGTTCTAAGAAATACAAGTTTTGCAACTGTCATTAAATTTCACTTCTCTATTTTTCAGTACATCTGGCAAAGCATAGCAGATTGCTAAACTCACAAGGGAAATGTGGGGACTTTCCAGGGGAAACGTCAAAAGGAACCTGGCATTAGTAACGCCGTATCTGCTTGGCTTTTATTTGCTAGGTTTAAGGCCTTGGTTTCTGATAAAATATAAGAAGTGCTGATAAAATATAAGATGCGGCTTTGCTACACTAAAGAGCAGCCTTGCTTCGCCAAAATTATTCTACAACAGTGCCACAAGACTCCTTGTTTCTTTTGCTGAACTAGACTAACGTGGCTGCTGCTTTGGAACCTGTTAAGTGGAGACTGTTAGGAGCCACTTCTCACTGCATCTCAGTTAAGACCTTTGTCCCTCACACTATCAACAGCCCGTGTTCCCCAGGTCTCGTTGTATGTGATCAGAAGAGACGGGATCTCTGAGAAGATGGAGCCACCCTGCAGCACGAGGTCTCAGCAGTTCCATCATCCAGGACTACAGCGGAGCTGTAACCTTGGAGGAAAGCCACAGTATCCATGGCAACTAGGTAATAAGTCGTGTGTGGCGATGCATGTGGTGTTGGGGGCGTGGATAGCACTGCAGGGATGGGTGTCCTGAGGCAGCCAGTGTGAAATCATCGGACCAGCAGCTGGTTGTGTAGTGGCATGTGAAGAGAAGATAGGTCCTTGTTCCTAGTAAAGCTGACTTCGCCAGGAGCTTATGTGTCTGTGTGGGTCCCTCTAACGTTATTCTTCTCATCCTTTAGATTTCTCTGCAGCATATCTGTCTGTACTTCATGATAAGGGGAATGAAGGGGACCGGGGTGTGGTGGTCTCGCTCCATAGGTTTGGCTTTATGGTGAGTGATGAAACGTTCTGTGCTGTTCTTCCTGCGCCTTGCTGCTTACTTGCCTGTCCTTGTTCATTCCTGTCACCTGCTCCTGGCTCCTTCATCACTCACCGGCTTTTCCAACTTTCCTTCTCCCCCATCAATAACATAATCACACCCCTTTCTCTAGGAGATTGTGGGCCTGTGAAACTCTTTCCATCTCCTGGATAGCTCACTTCGTGATGCTTCCGATGGCCAGGCTTTGCCCTGGCTGCTCAGACAGTGTCTGAGTGGTGAGGCTAATGTGGGAACAGCATGTGCTGAGCGGGGCTCCCTTATGGGTCCAGGTGCTTGCTTCGGTGGCCTGGGTGGAAGCTAAGAGCCTGATAAGGAGGAGAAGCTTTGAGGGCAGGCTGAGTCTGGGATTTCTTGCTGTGTGGAGTAGGTTGGGGTAGTAGGAAATGGGGTTCATACCTACCACCCCATTGCTGCCTTGACAATGAGGGCTCTGCTTTTTCCTGCTCAGCGTGAACCTGAGTAGTGGGAGTGTGCCCGGAGCAGGCAGGTGCTGAGTGGAGGTCACGTGTTATTTCAGGTGCCAGTGACGTTTGAGGACGTGGCTGTGTACTTCTCTGAAGCTGAGTGGGCTCTTCTGGATGAAAGGCAGAGGAAACTGTACAGGGATGTCATGAAGGAGAATTATGAAACACTTGTATCATTCGGTGAGGAGGTTTTCTAGTCCCCATAGTGTAGACATGATGTAAATCTTTTATATGGAACAAAGCCCGTTTCCCATGAGGCAATCTACTTGCCAAAAGGGGATACATGAATGTTTTACAACTTACCTGGATTTTGTCCTTCTCTGTCAGCAAAGAAAATTGTGGAACGTTCTTTGTAGTTAAGTGATGGATGAATAGTTAACAAGTAGTGATGCAGGTATCTCTTTCCAATGAGCAGGATTTCCAATTGCTAAACCAGATATGCTGTCCCAGATGGAGCGAGGGGAAGAGCCATGGGCCCCAGATCTCCAGGGCTCTGAGGGAAGCGAGAACCTGCAGGACACTAGTATAGGTAAGGAATGAGTGATGATAACTGAGACATCCTCTGGGACTTGGGGGAAAGCCTGATCCATGCCAAAAGATTTTTCCTCATCAACTTTTTTTAGAGCTCAGATGGGTCTCTGAGGCAGAACTGGCCCCTTCACTCTCCTCTGGGGAGAAATTGCGGAATTTACTGCCTGTCCGTCAAGTTTTGTTATCAATGACAAATCCCTCTGGCTCTGGTGCCCCCTCCATCTCAAGTCAAGGAATGAATCCCCCCTGGGTTCTCTCTCCCCACAGGTATTGGGACAGCAAGTGAAGACAAGGAGAGTCTCCAGTGGGAAGGGGCTGTGGGAGTGAAGCTGCGCAGGATGTTCCTGGAAGGAC
Organism: Podocnemis expansa; assembly: GCA_007922195.1. Classification (NCBI taxonomy): domain Eukaryota; kingdom Metazoa; phylum Chordata; order Testudines; family Podocnemididae; genus Podocnemis; species Podocnemis expansa. The sequence continues at coordinate 3,030,824 of ML682093.1, forward strand.
CACAGTGCCCTGAAAGGGTAGATACCAGTAAGTGTCAGGGCAGGGCGGGACAACAGAGGGGAAACCCTCTTGGCAGGAGTAAGTCCACTTACAGAAAAAAAGGCTTGAGGAAATCCAAGGACACCAGCATCCAGCAGGTAGCTTGTATGGGTGAGACACCAAATGCTGTCAGTGAACCAGAGGAAGGGTTCAGTAACAGTTCGCTCTTTATTCAGCATTGTCAGCAAATTGAGGCGGAAAAGAATGCCTTCAAGTGTAGTGAGTGTGGCAGAAACTTCTCTCAAGAAGACCACTTTCAGGTACATCTGAGAGCTCACATGGTTGAGAGTCCCGATAAATGTCATGAGTGCAGGAAAAGCTTCAGAAACAGGACGAGCCTTGTTCTTCATTTTCACACCATGCACAAGTTGGAGAGATCCCATAAGTGTCCAGTGTGTGGCCAGCTCTTTATCCTGAGAGAGAGACTTACTCAGCATCAGAGAATCCACACAGAACAGGCACATAGAGGACTTAATGATGGGATCATGAATGAGAATGGTGACAAGAATCCCCAGAAGAAAGGGGCTGCAAAAGCTGAGTCAAACAAGATGCTGTCAGAAAGACCCCAAAGTCTTGAGTGGGGAGAAGGCCGTGGAAGTAAGGATGTGGCACGGAAGCGGCTCAGAAACCCTGCAAGGGGAAGAGGCAGTGTATCTATCCAACATAAAAATGTTTCTAAGAAACTTAACCGCACTGTCATTGACCAGGGCACCCATAGGGGAGTAGAACTGAGTACAAGCAGCAAAAAGAAGAAAAGCTTCAATAAAAACTCAGCTGCCCTTGCACAGCAGCGGAAAGCCTGTCCCAAAGAAAGGCGTTATAGCTGTGCCGAGTGTGGGAAAAGCTATTACCAGAACTCTCACCTCCGATGGCATCAGAAAAAACACACAGGAGACAAACCCCATGTGTGTGCTGACTGTGGGAAGAGCTTTATGTGCAAATCATCACTGAGCAGACATGAAAGGAGCCATGAAAAGGAGAAAAACTACAGCTGCAGTGAATGTGGGAAAAAATTCCGAGAGTACTTGCACCTTACTTCGCATCAGACAATCCACACTGGAGAGAAACCCTATCAATGTCCCGACTGTGATAAAAGCTTCAGATTGAAAGGGGTCCTTTGTACTCACCGTAAAACCCACAGAGGAGATAAGCCTTTTAAATGCACTGAATGTGGGCAAGGCTTTGGGCGGAAAGAAACCCTACATAAACACCTGAGGATCCACACTGGGGAGCGGCCCTATAAATGCACCCAGTGTGAGAAAAGCTTTCGTCAGAAGTACGCCCTTTCCCAGCATGAATTAACACACCAGCGAGGCCCACATTACAAATGTCCTGAATGTGGAAAAGGCTTCAATCAGAAATCTAATCTTGTTCAACACTTGGCAAACCAACACATGAAAAAGAAACAGAAAGTGTAATTTCAGATTAAATAGCTCTAGAATTTCAGTGATAGAAAACAGTGGAGTGGTACTTCTTTCATTCCAGTGGCAAATTTCCCCTTGCTCTAAAACACAAGGCTTCAGAAGAATGGGTGGGTAACATCTTATATATGAAGATGTCAGTGAGATATGGAAGGAGAGCATCAGCGGCAAGGTGAAGTTTCCCCTGGGAGAGATTAGCTCCCTGTCTTGCCTCTTCCGTCAATGGCAGCCACACTCTATCTCAACTCTGTCAGTACGTGCCTCTTTTTCCAGGGGAAGCACTGAGTGGTAGGGGTGTTCGAAGGGGTTGGTGGCTGAGGAAGGATGTGGTGAGAGGCAAGTTCGGGGGGTGGCCTTGGGGATAGGGGCTGAGGGATGTGGTGAATAGAGGGACCTCGAGTGGGAGATCATAGAGCAGAGAAGGGGTGGGTGTCCTGTGGGGAGAGAGGGACATGGTGGTTGAGGTGTTTCATGGGGGACGGAGGATGGAGTGGAGGAAAAGTGCAGCCAGGCAAGCAGCAGAGGCCTTGGGGAAAGGGAAGAGCAGGGATAGGAAGGGGCAGGACTGGGTGTCTGGTGGCAGGTCAGCAACAGCTGAGCCTGGGAAGGCTTAGCTTCCCCTGACCCATTATACCTGCCACGCATGAAGAGGAACAAAACTGATGATGGGAGGAAGTAAGCTTTTGGTGGGATGGTGGAATGGTTAGTGGGAATTCCAAGGCAGTGGAACTGCATTTGATTTCCTGACTGGCTGTGCAATGGGGGTGATTGCATCCAGCCCCTGAACACCGTTTTGTAGAACATTGTGAAATCATGGGTCTTTTTATATAGAATGAACATGGCACATGTTAAATGGATTAAAAATTGGCTAACGGAGAGGTCTCTAAATATAACTAAACAGGGAACCTTCATTGAGGAGGTGTGTTTCTAAGCTAGTGTGCCCTGCAGAGCTCAGTTCTAGGTCCTATACTATGTAACACTTTTTATCAATGACCTGGAAACAGAGCTGGCTCTAGCCATGAGCCAATGAAGCACTGGTCTGGGGCACCACAGGTTAGGGGTGCCAGGAAGCAGGGTGGGCCGGCCCAGAAGCCAGATTCGGCATTCCTGCCCCTCCCCTGTGCCTGCCAGTCCACACCTGGGGGTGGAGTGGGCCAGCACATGTGGCAGAGTCCATTCTCTCGTCCCACCTCTGGGCTGGCCCTCTGTGCCCCTAGGGTGCAACAGCTGGCCTGGGGAGGGGCAGGAGAGCAGAGTCTGGGCTGCCCTGCTCTGCCCCTGGGCCAGCTGTTCCCCACCCTGGGTGTGAGGTGAGCTGGTCCAGAGTGGAGGCTGGGTTCTGGCCCTCTCCGCCCTCCCAGGCACCAAACCAAAGCTGGCTTGGGGTGCCACAGCCTCTTGAGTCGGCCCTGCCTGGAAGAAAACAAAAGATGATCACTGTTACAATTTACAGAGGACTCAGAAGTTGGGGAAGTGGTAAATAAGGAAGAGGACACATTGGTGATTCACAGTGAGCTGGACCATTTTGCAAATGGGACAGAAAAATAAATGTGCATTCTAATGTGGCTACTTGTAATTGTATACATCCAGGAACGAAGAATCTGGGCCTTGCTTATAGGCTGAGGGATTCTGTCCTGGGAAGCTGTGACTCTGAAAGAGATTTGGGGTTGTGAATAATCAGCTGAATATGAGCTCCCAGTGCGATCCTGTCTCCAAAAGAGCAAATGCAGTCCTGAGATGCGTAAATGGGGAAAATGTCTATAGGAATAGAGGATATTTTACTTTTATATTTAAACAATACAGTTCCACCACTGCTAAACGTGTCTCAGGATTTATCCACTCAATGTTTTACTGATATAATTTTGCCTGTATGATTATACTGGCATAACTTCGCAGGAGCGTGTCCACATGGGGATTATTGTAGTGGTCTGTTTATACCAATTAAATTCCATGTGTGGACAAGCCCTTAGAGAGAGAGAGATGTTTTAAAAGTGAGAGCTGGACAGAGTAAGGCAGGCTTGTCCCACCCACACAGCAGCTTTCTACCATGCATTAATGGGCTATAGCACTATTCACCAAAAATAGAGCTCGCTTTCAGAAGGCTTGAGGTCAATAATGGGTTGCCAGTCAGTGCATCTTAACTTGCATCTTCCATTCTAGGAGCTCAGTCTTTTTCGGCGGCACTTGTGTGGGGTTGCCCAAAATGTTTTCCCCCCCCCCCCCCCAATGTGCCAGGTACCTCTAATTGTGTCAGAGTAATTGGAAACGTAGGTTGTATTTCCTCCCTGAGCTGTGCCTCACACAGTTCACTATGTGTCAGGAAAAAATAAGCCCAATCCTTGGTGCATAGACCTGCTGTTTATGTACTGTGGAATTTACTGCCCAACATGTTTCCTGGTTTACTCCCAAAAACACAGTTGGACAGTGCTGGGGGTGAACTGGAGAATGGGAAACACCATATTGGCAGGTTCCAAAATGGCAGCCATGTCACTCTAGTTCAGCAAATCAAACAAGGAGCCCTGTGGCACTTTTAAAGACTAACAGATTTATCACGTGAGCTTCGTGGGACAAAATCTCTCCTCATCAGACACTTTGAAGATGGGGGAACTTAAAGAATGGGAGGAAAATAAATGCAGAGAAGTGTACTACACTTACTGTCCACCCATTCTGTAAGTTTTCCAACTTCAAGCATCTGAAGAAGTGGGAATTTTCTCCCACGAGAGCACATGCAGTAAGTAATTTTGTTAGTCTTAGTCACAGGGCTCCTCATTTGTTTTTTAGAAAACACTATGTTTACCTTGCAGTTGGTTAAACCTGAGTGTGATGTGTTAGCCTATGAACCAAAGTCCCCCAAGGCTTTGCAGCTGTTCTGAGAGTATAGAGCAGGGGTCTCGAACATGTAGCCCATGGGCCGCATGCAGCCCCTAAAGCTATTTGCTGCGGCCTGCAATGACACTATTGGCACTGATATTTGCAGTATTGTATGAAAAGGTTTCAGTAGTGTGGCCCTTGGGCTAACTTTCTAGTCCTTATGTGGCCCTAGTGGTGATTTGAGTTTGACACCTCTGGTACAGAGGATATATCTGACAGATTGCTATGCTTGCTGGTGAAATAAAGAATGGAGAGGTACTGAGACTGAACTGTTTGCGGATGATTCCTTGAAGTCTTTTAAAATCATTATTGGAGGATTTCAGTCATTCAGTCACAGGTTAGGGTCTATGACAGGAGTGGGTGGGTAAGATTCTGTAGCCTGAATTGTGCAGGTGTTCAGACTAGATGATCACAATGCTCCCTTCTGATCTTAAAAGTCTATGAGTCTGAGTCTATTAGTTGAAAGTCCTAAATGATTTACTGTGTAAGGGATATATGAATGGTATTAACAGAACATGGAGTTAACTAGATTGTAAACAACTGGGGTGTATGAGTTGGGGTAATCCAGTTGGAACAGCCACAGGTGCTGGCACTTAAAGATAGATCAGGAAAGATATGATGACTTACCTAGAGCATAATATCCATGATGCTTTGCAGTTAAGGTAGAGCTATCTATCAAGGAATTCAATTTTACAATTCAATAACCTATGACATTATTGGAAAACCATTTATAATCTGTTTTTTAAATGTACTAACTGTAACATGGAGAAGGACAAGGAACAGGGAACTGAGGAAAGACTTAAGGTATGGCGAGGTAGGCAGCAAAAAGAGGACATACATAAGGGTTGGAATGGTGAACTAAGAAGAGATACCATGGTATAACTAACTCAAGAAATCATAAAGAATTAAGACCATTGGCAGGCAGGGTATAGACTGTCGGATACTACAGCAAAGATCTTCCGCGGTTGTTGGTAACCAATCTCTTTTTATGTGCTGTTTTGACTGTTTAATAAGTCTATTCAAAACTCACTTGTTAACCAAATCTAAATATAGGAGAAGGCCATTCATTACATATTCAGTCACAATTAAAATTCCTATCTGTTATTGGCTATTCATTTATTTAGTATTGACAAAGTACTGATTGATTTATCAGCATAGGAAAGATGTAAGTTCCCAGCCACTGAGTAATGGTTCTCTACATTGGTGATGTATGACCTTTCCGTATTATGCCGCCTTATTGCTAATCAATAAACCAATTAAACTGAGTTATCTGAAGTCTCTTTAACTGATGGTGAACTTAAGCAGCAACAGCCTCAAACTGGTTTCAAGGTCACTGTTCTAGGTCTGATGGGAATGGTGCCTCCTAGTGGGTGGATTGTCTGTCTGAGGCCTGAGGACAGTGTCCTAGAAATATAAAGCATTTAAGGGAAGCTAAAGAGGAAGGGGGAATTACAGATCAATGAGGTTTAATCTTGCTTTTCCTTTCCAATGGGCTGGTTTAACATAACAAGCCCTACTTTACCCAGTGTGCTCTTAATAAATCATAAATGCCCCAGTGGAGGTGGCTGTGCTGTTATGAAGCAGTGAGATTGTGTGTGTCAGATTATGACAGTTGTCACTGACTCATGACAAAAGCATCCCTATGACTCCTTGCTAGGGAACACACACTTTTTTTCTCTGGAAGGATGTGGGGTGAATGCCTAGTTTCTGAAGAATTTCTAAGGGGATCCATTTTTGGTTGGCTGCCTGCTTACTCCCTTTCACCGGGAAGAGTCTGGGATCTGAGCCACTTATTTTACTTCTCTGCAAAATCAGTTCTTTTTCCTTTCAACAACTGCCATGATGTTGTTCTGTCCCTATCGGAACAGCCACATCACAACAGACCAATTTTCCATCTAGTCCCCTGTCTGTCAGTAGCCAGCTCTAAATACTTGGTGGGAATGTGCAGGAAACCCCGCAGTGGACAGTAATGGCAAATCTGTCCTAGAGAATGTCAGGTGTTATGAAGTAGCTCATGGGTGGGGGAGCGTGGGGCCTAAAGAAATTGTTTGGGTAGTTCTAGTCCCTCAAAGCTCCTGCCCCTTCCCGGCACTGCCACTGGTCAATCTAGTACCAATTCCTCATAAAGTTTACCAGGAGATTTTTAGGTTTATAAGTTGGGGACCTATTTATTATCCCATGGTTTTCCTCTCTGTGTACAAAATCTTCCATTGTACAGAAAGCCCTTGTGCAGTTTTCTTGTCACCCTGTCTCCTAGCCCTTTTATAGAGTTGCTGACATCCAGTCTTATGTCCTGGATTGTTGTATGCAATTACCCTATATCTTCTTTCCTAGATACTCTGTTCTGTGCTGTGGTCAACACACATTGAGTCCTTTCCCCATATACTGGGCCATGCATCATTTCCTTTATATATTGATGGCTATGTAGAGCACTCCTCCCCTAAGCTGTGTCTCCTGCACGTATTGGACTGTAAGCCCAGAAGGAACCATTGTGATCATCTAGTCTGGCCTCCTGCACAATGCAGGCCACTGTAACTCACCCGCTCCTGCAGTAGCCATAATCTCTGGCTGAATTACTGAAATACTTGAATGATTGAAAGATGTCAAGTTACTGAGAATCCACCACTATTGCAGTTTAAGATAGGAAGTGACCAAGTGCCTTGTACTGCAGAAGAAAGTGAATCCTCTCCCAGGCTTCTGCCAGTCTAATCTGGGGAAAAATTTCCTTCCAGTTCCCACCCCCAAATGCAGCAGTCAGTTAGACCCTAAGCATGTTAGCAAGACCCACCATCCAAACACCTGCAAAAGAATTCTCTGTACTAACTCAAGGTCCTCCCCATCTAGTGTCCCATCTCTAGCTGCTTGAGATACTTGCTACAAGCAATTGCAGATGGGCCATGTGTCATTCTGGGCCAGGGGCTGGCAGTGTTTGCTGTCCCCTGTGCCAACCCCATCCACCGCACTCTCAGAGGGTGCCAGGGATGGGGCCAGATCTGTTCCTGGCCCTGGCTCTGGGACTGGCTCCCGCCCCTGCTGGCCGGTGGCCTTTGGTTCCCGGGTTCAGGGTCAGGGTTGGGGCCAGCTCCTGCCAGCAGTGGTGGCTCCGGATGGGCTGACCTGCCCCACTCCCCTCTAGCTCTGCTCAGGAGGGGGTAGGCCCAGCAGGGGACAGCAGCCCCATGCACCACAGCTTCTTTTGTCCCTGCTGGCTGTGCTCCCCATAACAGTGAGAGCCTAGAGACTTGGCTCTTGTGGTCCCAGGCTGAGCAGAGCAGGGGAAGCCCCGTGCTGCTCAGGCTTGGCCTGTGTGTCAAGGGTTGCTGACCCCCGTTGTAAGCAGTCTCATACTATTTCTGCCATAAATTTATCAGGCTCAATCTTGAACCCAGTTACTTTCCCTCACTGCCCCCCTTGGTTGACTGTTCCAGAATTTTACTCCTCTGCTGGTTAGAAACAGTTGCCTTATTTCAAGCCTAAACTGGTTGATGGTCAGTTTATATTCCATTGTTCTTGTGCCAACATTGGCTTGAACTTTAATAACTAGTCTTCCTCCCTAGTATTTATTCCCTCTGATATATTGGCAGAGAGTAATCAGATCTTCTCTCAGCCTTTGTTTGGTTAGGCATAACACGCTAAGTCCCTTAAGTCTCCTCTGGTATGGTAGCAGGTTTTCCATTCCTTTGATTGTCCTACCAGGCCTTCTCTCCACCTGTTCTGGTTTGAATTAATATTTCTTAAACATGGGAGTCCAGAATTGCACACAGTATTCCAGAGGTGTTCCCACCAGTGCCTTGTACAGTGCTAATATTTCCTTATTGCTACAGGAAATACCTTGCCTGATACATCTTGGGAACTCATTAACTTATACTCAGGTCTTCTTCCTCTTCTGTCTCTTCCAACTGATATGTCCCCATTTTGCAGCAAAAATTCATTTTAGTCCCTAGGTGCATGATTTTACACTAATTTCATCTTATTTTTATTACTTCACTTTTCAAGGTCATCCATACCTTGTATCATATTCTGGTTCCCCTCTGTATTGGCAATACCTCCCAAAATTACCATTCAAAAGTTTTGTTAGCATACTCCTGCTTTTTAGGCTTAGGTAATTAAGAAAAACATTAAATGAGATTGGTTCCTCCCAAGACTGATCTTTGAGGAACTCCACTAGTAACCTCCTGTCAGCCTCATAGCTCACCTTTTAGTGTTACCCATTATGGTCTCCTCTTTACCCAGTTCCTTACTCACCTTTCAGTTCTTATATTAAGTCCCATCTTCTTCAATCTAATTAATAAAAATACTTCACTGAAATCCAGGTAGGATAGATTCACTGCATTTCCTTTGTTTTAAAAAAAAATCAGGTTATCTTCTCAAAAAGAGAAATCAGGTTGGCCTGGCACAATCTTTTTTAAAACCATGCTTTATTTTATCTCAGTTACCATTTACCTCTATGTTCTTAACTCCTTTCTCTTTCAAAATTTGTTCCAAGACCCTGCATACAACTAAGTTTGAGTTAACAGGTCTTAAAGCTTCCTGGATCACTTTTTTTCAATTTCTTAGATTCCATATAAGCAATTCTCCAATCGTATGATGTGACCCCACAAGTTTATGAATTAGAATAATAGAAACTGGAAGGAACTATGACAGGTCATTGAGTCTAGTTCCCTGCACTCATGGCAGGACCAAGTACCCCCATTAAACCATCCCTGAGAGGTGTTCGTCCAGTCTGCTCTTAAACACTTCCAATGATGGAGATCCCACCACCTGCTAAGGCAATTTATTCCAGTGTTTATTCCACCCAGACAGTTAGGAATTTTTTTTCGTAATGTTTAGGCTGAACTCCTTTGCTGTAATTTAAGCCTGTTGCTTCTTGTCCTCTCACCTGTGATTAAGGAGAATGATTTTTCTCCTTCTTCCTCCATAACAACCTTTTAGGTATTTGAAAACTGTTATCATATAGCCTCATTAAAAATCTTTGCTATTGGGCTTACAATTTCATCTGCCAATTACTTCTTCATGGAGATTTTCCAGTCCCCATTATCTGATGCCATTAAGATGTTTAAGTTTGACTTCTACCTCAGATGTGGTTGCTGACATTCCTACTTCCATATTCTCATTTCTGTTAGCCACCCTGCCATCTTCCCCACCCTGGCATAGTCTCTCTTGATGGTAGATTGTTGGAGACCTAGCTTGACCTGAGTTGCCTGACCAAGTTGCTTGACCACTGGTGAGATTGTTTGACCATGGTTTGAGGTTGAAGCTTCAGCAGCCTGTTTTTCAGATTTATCAGAAACCAATAGATTGCTCATTGCTGAGTAACCTTGTGGTATCTCAGGCTATGTCTACACTACAAAATTAGTCCAGACTAAGCAAGCTTAGTCTGGACTAATTTGAAACGTGTCTCTACTAAGCTTTGCCTAGTTTGAACTAAAAACTTTTTTAGTTAGTTTGAATGGTTAGTTTGAACTAACTGCATAGTTCAAACTAATTTGCATTCTTAGTTTGAACTAGCCTCATGGAGACATGCTAGTTAGAACTAAGTAAGTTTGAACTAGCAATTAGTTCAAACTACCCATGCTTTTTTAATTTGAACTAACCGCGCTTTTTTAGTTCAAACTAAAAAGTTAGTTCAAACTAAAAACCATGCTTAGTTTGAACTAAGTTTGGACTACTTAGTTCAGCAAAAAAACCCAAGGAGTCATGTGGTTCTTTAAGACTAACAGATTTATTTTTCGCATGAGCTTTCGTGGGAGAAAATCCCACTTCATGAGAAGCCCCCAAAGCTGCTGCAGGGTTGAGTAAGGTGAGTCCTTTATGGGCTACACCCCAGTCCCTGGGAGAAGGGACCACACCACCTGCCAGAATAAATCTGGCCCTGAGGAGCATTGTCAAGATGCCAGCCCATGTGGTGTTAAAGTGCAGTGGTTCCCAACCTTTTTTTCTGATGTGGCACACTATGATACCTTTAATTCTTTTGAGGTACGCCTCCATATAGTCTCCAAATGAACTCAAGAATATTCATGAGCCAATCCAGAACACTTGACAAGCTTTTTCAAAAAATTCTGTGGCACACCTGCTCAGGACAGAGGGCACACCTCTGTGCCACAGCACACTGGTTGGGAAACACTGCTGAAGTGCCAGTTTACCTCACCCCCAGGCTGGCTGGTCGCAATCCCTGGCCCCCACTGAGTCCACCTTATTGCTACATTGGCCTATGTGCCACCACCAGCTGCAGTGCCCACGATGCCAGGCCCATGCTGCTCCATCCCCCTGTTGGCCATCTAGCCCTAGCTTCAAACACAGCAGTGTCTGTCTGGGACAGGATTGGGCTGTTTGGATCTGGCGGGGTGGTGCAGGCACAGCCCCAAATTCCTCCCACCCACACCTGCCCCAAGCACCTCTGAGGGGATGTTTTATTGGGTAAGGGCAGAGCAGCTCAGGGAGCGTGACAAACCAATGAGCGCTGGGGCAAGGAGTGGCAGGCTGTGGGAGGGTGGGGATGCTAGTCATTAGGGGAAGGGTTCAGGTAACCGCTAGAGAGGGAAACGCGTGCCGCTGTGGCCAGAGGTGGCTTTTGGGGTAAGTGAAGCAGGCGTGTGCCTAGGGCCCCATGCTGAAACGGGCCCCATCACCTGCTTTGCCTACCCCAAAAGTTGCATCTGCCTCAGTTGGCAGCAGGAGGAGCTGGCCCCTTGGGCTGGGGTGGCAGCAGGAGGCTGGGGCTGGCAGTGGGGAGGCCAGGAATGGAGCTGGTAGTGGAGGAGCTGGGTCTGTGATGGGGGAGTTGGGAACACAGGAGGGGGCCCCATGCACCTATAGGCCCCCCCATGGGCCTTTGCCTTGGGCCCCCACTAGTCAAAGGCAGGGCCGGCTCAAGGAGTTGTGGTGCCCCAAGCCAAATTTTGATTTGGTGCCCCCCCTCATCTCATTCATGGACGTTGAAAATGGTTTTCCAAGGTGCAAAAATCTCCAGCTTCTGCCTGCAGAGGGATTTACAGTGCACTCTGCCTACATGACTTAAGCTGCAGGTTCACTAACAGTGCCTGAGCTGCTGGGAAAGAGTTGAAGAGGTGGGAGCCAGCCTGATCTTCAGGGGGGCTAGGTGCCCCCAGGGGCATCGCTAGCTGGAGGAGGGACCCGGGGCACTGGCCCAGGCCCTGCCCCCAGCCTGCAGGCCCCGTCCCCTGGCCGGAGAAACGGGGCCCTGGCTCTGGGGTTCGGGGCATGTGCCCCAGAGTGCCCAGCACCAGTGACACCCCTGGGTGCCCCTAAGAACTGTCACCTGAAGCCATGTCTGTCTCTCGCCTCATAGTAGAGCTGGCCCTGGTCAAAGACTGCCTCCGTTTGTGGCTGTTCCACCAGAAGTGGGGCAATGCATGCAGTGGCTGTTGGGGAGGCCAATGCCATTGGGGAGGTGGTGCAGCTATGGGGCAGTTGTGGAGGCATTTGACAGGCCATGGCTGCCCCCAGGTCAACATCACATTCTGCTGCCAGGCTTGTGGCTGGACCTGAGGGGCAGGTGAATGAGTGGGAGGGTCAAAGGGCTGGAGGCTGGGAGCCTTCTGCCAGTAGTGGAGGAGAAATGCTTCGGAAGGGACATGAGGCAGGAGATGAAGCCAGCTGTGCTGGGTGCACGAATAGGATGAGGGGGCAGAGGGGTGTTGTCACTGCCTCTTAGCAGGCCAGCAGGGGCACTGCTGGTGCTGGGAAGCTGGGACATGTGCCACCGCCAGCTGTGGCAGCCCTGCCCCCAGCTGGGGATCCAGGGCTCGGCTGTCTGCAGCAGCGGCGGCCGCTCCGGCCCCATCCCCAGCCGAGGATGCAGGGCCCAGCTGCCTGTGGCTGCTTCTGGCCCCGTTCCTGGCTGGGGATGCAGGGCCCAGCTGCCCATGGCGGCATGCAGTGGCTTCCAGCCCTGTTCCTGGCCAAGGGGCATGGCCTGTGGCCAGGGGGCGGGGCCTGGGGCCATGGCCTGGGTCCCTCCTTGGGGCAGCGACACCCCTGCAGGCCAGTGTCCCCAAGCGGGACCTTGGGCCTAATTGGGCCACAGTGATGTTAATGATGGCCTGGCACAGTGACACGTTTTCCAGACACTGGTGCAGTTTCTAAAGTTCACACGAGTTAGTCTTTAAAGCCGAATCCACTTCCATGTCTGCAGAGCAGGGCACAGATGGGACCTGACTCGCATGGCCTCTTGCAGGTAATCATCCCCTGGGCGTGGGCTTTGCTCTTTTAAACTATCTACTGATCAAACATCACAGTGTTACTATAAGCCTACCTCACTGAGCTTTACAGACATTGGGTGCCTGATGCCCCTGAGGTGGTCATGTTTTAATAGAAATGCTCATTGCAAATATTAATAGCAGCTAGTACCTTCAGGATCAAAAGGAGTAGCCATGTTAGTCCAGTTCAGTAAAACAAACAAGGAGCTCTGTGGTAGTTAAAGACTAAGGGTATGTCCACACAGGGTTCTTATTTCGAAACAACAAAGGTTGTTTCGAAATAAAAATTCTTATGTCCACACGACGTACCATTGTTTCAAAACAACAGGACCCGATGTTTCGAAACAATGGTCATTGTTTCAAAACTGTTAAACCTGCTTTGGTATTGAAATAGCTGTTGTTTTGAAATGGCTTTCGAAACAATGGCGTTAGGACACGTTTCGAAACAATGGGCGTTGTTTCAAAACAACATGTCTGAACGGCCTTATTTCGAAATAACCATTTCGAAATAACAATTGTTTCTAAGGCAGGCTTTCCCTTAATTCGAATTAACAAACTTAATTCGAATTAACTTATTTCGAAATAAGGATTTTATTTCAAAATAACTCATTTTGAAATGGGTTATTTTGAAATAATGGTGTATGTGTGGACATAGCCTAATAAATTTATTTATTGCACAAACTTACGTGGGAGAAAATCCCACTTCGTCAGACACTTTGAAGATGAGGAAAATTACAGAAGGTGGGGGGGAAATAAATGCAGGAGAGTATAAGTCATGGGAACAGGTCACACTGTAACAGCAAATCAAAATAGTTGTTGCGATTCAAACACTGGGAAACAGCATACAGAGGAAGATGAGGTCAAATCACCTGTTATAATGCGAGAAAAATCCAATGTCCTGATTAAGTCCTGAAGCAATGTGACCAAATGTGCAAATGAATTCAGTTTCTCTAACGTCTCTTTGAAGCCTTGATTTAGTATTCATTTGTGTGAGCACAGCAGTTAACAAATTGTTACTGGAGTGATCATGAAAAGATTGAAATGCTGACCCACTGGTTTTAGTTTGTTGTGGTTTCTGATGTCAGTTTTGTGCCCATTAATTCTTTTGTGCAGAGACTGTCCTGTTGGTCCAGTATATAAGGAGAGGGGCATTTCTTGCACATAATGGCGTAAATGACATTGGTGGATGAGCAGTGAATGAGCCTGTGATGGAGTAGCTGGTTTTATTAGGTCCTGTAATAGTGTCTTGTGTGAATAATGTGGGCAAAATTGGTAGCATGGTTTGTTGCGGCGATATGTGCCTGCTTTAATGATTCTGTTAGGTCCGTAGCTGCTGGTAAATATCTGTTTAAGGTTGGGGGCTGTCTGTAAGCAAGGAGAGATCTGTCTCACAAGGCTTGAGAGAGTGAGGGATCATCTTGTAGAATAGACTGTAGATCCCTGAGGATGTGTTGTAGAGGTCTGACTCAGGGGTTGTAGGTGATGACTAGAGCCATTCTGTTGTTTTCATTCTTGGGCTTCTCCTATAGTAGTTGACTTCCGGGTCCCTGCCTGACTCTGTCAATCTATTTCTTTACTTCTGCAGCTGGGCAGAGGCATCACTGGCTGTGGGAGGGACCTGGGGCACAGCCCTCAGGCCCTGCTCTCGACCCACAGGCCCTGGCTGGGGAAAGGGCCAGGTGTTGCTGTGCCGCTGTGGGTGGCCAGGCCCTGGATCCCCAGCAGGGGAGGGGGCCGCTGTGGACGGCTGGGCCCCAGATCCCAGGCCGGGGATGGGGCCGCTGCAGCTATTGGCGGCTGGGCGCTGGATCTCCGGCCCAATTGGGCTGGAGATCCGGGGCACTGGCGCTGGGGTTCAGGGCATGTGCCCCGGCGTGCCCAGCGCCAGTGAGGCCCTTGCAGCTGGGTACTACAATTTTAAGGATGTTTGCTAAAGATCCTGAAGGTGTCTGTCTCTGTCTTGATTCAGAGAAACTCAGGCCATTTACAAGATGTTACAATAGTGATATGGATGGATTTGAAGCAGAACTATTTCCAAAAGTTCTAGAGAGGTATGAATGTGAGGGGGAAGTAAATATTGCCACAATGAATCCAATGCTTAATCTACTTGAAGAACTGAAAATGTCTTTCAGTGAATTCTATCAATTGTGTGCTATTGCCATCACCATAGCTCCATCAAATGCAGGCTGTGAATGGACATTTCCATGCCTGTGTCAAATTAAGGTGTGCATCTGTCCCAAAGAATCCATACATGTGCAGGAGTTGTATGTACCTATAGAATTCAATAGCATTTTGAGCTTCAGGTATGTGATTTTCCTCCTCTGCTTTGTGCCTGAAAACTTGTTAAAAATCCTTATTTCTTTAAGTAATACTTTAAGCTTGAAAATAAGGAAGTTTATATTTTCCTCTTTTATTATTTAATTTAATGCATATATAGATTTTGATTTTTCTACCACACTATTTATACTTTTAATTGCATATTTTAATTTCTTGACCTTTTGTTATATGTTATGTTTCAATCATGTTCTTCATTCTGGCAAGTTTATTATTCTTTACCACCAAAGTCAAATTAATACACTGTAGAGATGCCTGTTTTCATGTATTCATATCCTAAAGGCACACAAGGTTCCTCAGATTTTTATTGAATCATTCATGCTACCAGTTTACAGTCCTCCCTTTTGTCAGGTCTGTTGCTCTGGGTCTGTTCATGAAATGTATGATGATAGTGGTGGCCTTTTTGAGGAGGTGGAGGTGCAGGTCTACCCTTGGCTAGGCAACCGGCTAGTCCAGGCTTATGTATTGTACAACGTTCAGCCACAGGGGCCTTCTGATAAATGCAGAAAAGTCTAATTTCATTCTAGTTAGTGCAGAGCACAGAGTTTAGGGAAGTGCTTGACTACCCATACCAGGACATATACCCTCCCAGCGATGTGATTCCAATCAGTTAGATTCCTGATAACACACCTCAAATGTCATCCAAACAGAACATCCTGAAATTGTATGAGGCTCTTAGGTCACATGGCCTCAATCACACATGTGGTGCAACACTCAAGGCTGCACCACAGGCCCCTCCAGATGTGGATGGCCTCTATTTACTTGCCAGACTGCCACTGTCTGGGCATTGTACAGCTGATACCTCTGCAGGCTTTTATCTTTCTAAATTTTGTGGTTGGATCTGCTCACAGTTTGTGTGGGTGTCTCTTCTGACTGTACACTCTGAACCATCAATGACCTAGTTTTAGAGGCATCTGAGGTAGGGTGGGGAGCTCACATGGGGCCCTCAGAACTCAAGGCCTTTGGTCGTTGGTGTGACTTTCATTCCACATCAATGTCAGGGAACTTGGAGCAGTTCACCTTGCCTGTCAGGTCTTTCTGCTGCAGATTATGTTTTGTTCTTACAGACATCACTGCAGCCAGGGTTTATCTCAAGAGCAAAGAGGAACTCACAATTCGTGCCTTTGCCAAGAAGCAATACAGCTATGAGAATTTTGCATTGCCCACTCAATTGATCTTGAGGCCTTTTACTTTCAGGAAAGCAAAATGAGCTGGCAGATCACCTCAACTGATATTTCCTCAGTCACCACAAGTGGTCCCTGTGCCCAGATGCAGTGAGAAAAAATTTCCAGGAGTGGAGACTCCCAGGGTAAACTATTTGCAAACAGATACAACAGAAAGTATCACCAATTTTTCTCCCTACGCATCATAGTCTTGGTGCTGTCATGGATGCTGTTCTACTACCTTGGATGGGATGTCTTAACTATGCTTTCCTCTCTATTCCACTTCTGCACAGATTGATGCTAAAAATGAAGTGGGACCACATTTAAATTATTGTGATAGTTCCAGCATGACACTACCAACACTGATTCTCCACTCTATTAGACCTCTGAACTGCAACTCCAATCCCCCTTCCATTGCACCCCAATGTGATCTCCCACTACCATGGTTAGCTGCTCCACCAGAACCTGAGCTCCCTTCATCAAAGGCCTGGAAGCCTTTTGGCTAAACTGCAGAGAACAAGCTTGCTCAGACCGAGTTCATCCATTCCTATTAGGTAGTAGGTTCTCTATTTGGGTGGCTGAACATGGAGTTTCATCCATATGTCCATCCATACAAGACAAACTTGAAAGAGCAAAGCTTAGCGATCTTCTCTATCTAGGTTTGTCTTGCAGGAATATCAGCTTTCTACTACCCTCAAGGGGATAACGGATCCATTTTTTTCAAATGACATTCACAAACAGCAGGAGTAATTCTGCTAGCATGGCTGCCCCACCTCCTCCAATGACATTAGTCACACCATCAGAAACAGTGTTCTGTCAGCATTACTCTATATTCTCCACACAGAGGACATCTGAGGGAGAGTGGAAGACCTTGATACAGGGAAGGCAGGCACCCAGATCCCCTGGCAGGTGGCAAAGTGGGGATTAAGGGGGCCCACTGGCCTCTGATATGAGGGAAGATTTGTGGAGGGGAGTAAAGGGAGTCCCTGAATAGAGTGGGATGGGAGGGTGGCACACAAGGAGGTTAGAGAAGAGAATAGAGGAACCTGCATACAATGAGATTGGTCAACAGAAACAGTGGATTCTACGGTTGAACCAATGAAGAAAACAGCTTCTGAGAACAGGATGGAGATGGCCGCTTAGTCCTCAGATTATAGAGTCAGAGAAATGTAGAGCTGCAAAGGACCTCAAGGTTATCTAGTACAGTGGTTCCCAACCTTTTCGCTGCCGTGGCACACCTTGATACCTTCAAATTTTTCGAGGCACACCACTATTAAAAAACTCATGAATATTCAAATTAACTTAAATGAATTATGAATATTCATGAAGCATGGCCCTGTTTTGGATATGCTGCTATGTGGAGTAGTAGGGGTAGCAGAGCAGGGGTGGCAAAACATGGGAGGTCAGGTGTCATGTGCAGTGGCAGGCATGAGTGTGGGGAGCAGAGCAGGGCAGGGGTGGCAAAAGAGGACAAGGGCAGCCATATGGGGAACAGCACAAGGGTGGCAAGAGAGGAGCAAGGAAGGAAGAACAAGAGTGGCTTTGTGGGGGGCTGGGGGGAACGTGGGGAGGGGGAAGGTAGGGCTGGGGAGCATGGCACAGCACCCACTTCCCCCTTCTCCACAATGGCTCCCTCCCACCCAGGGCACATCCTCACCCCCCTGCTGCTCCCTGCCACCCCAGTGGTCCCATCCTCCCCAGCCCCCTGCTGCCTGTGATGGACCCTCCCATCACTGCAGGGGCCAGAACTAGGTCTCCATCCCCCAGCTACACCCCCTTCACAGCCACCTCACCCCCCAGCTACACCCCCCAACCAAACAGCCACCCCACAACCCCAGCTACACACTCTCTGCTACACATCCACTCCCACACACAACCCCCAGCAGCTCTCCCACCAAAGCCCTTATGTGGGCTGTTTGCAGGCTGGCTGACACAAGCCGCTCCACCCTACAGGGGGAGATTCACACACTCCCAGCCTCCTGCAGCTCTCTGCTGGCTGGGCTTAAGGTGGGGCCACCAAAACGCTGCTTTCCGGCTGCTCTTGTTATTTTTAGGGGGACCACTGGAACTCCACATTCTGGTGCCTTCCTCTATTTTTAGAGGGGCTGGAAGGCTGCCTGCCTAAAAATAGGGGGTCCTGGAACTGCGTTCCCGTGCCTTCCCCCTTACTTTAACCCCTGCCTTTCCCCAGCCCTGCACAGCCTACGTGGCTGGGCTGAGCAGAGAGGGAACTTTAACTCCAGCTCTCAGAGATGCTTGTGGCACACTTTGGGTATTGCCGCGGCACACCAGTGTGCCCCAGCACACTGGTTGGGAACCACCACAAGAGCTAAAATTTAAATGTAAAAATACCACAAGAGCTAAAATTTCTGAAAGTCAGGAAGTTTAATCATTTGCACATGACATTTTCAATGTTTATATAAATATATTTTTTTTAACGGGGAACAGGAGACGTGGAGTTGGAAGGGGGAAATTTTTGGATCTTTACCCAATCTGGGCATTCAGCCAAAAATGTGATAAGGCCTAGTCTGTTTCTAAATGTTTTGACAATCTAGTGCATTGTAAATTCTTAGCTTTGTTAACATGCAAACATTTCAGATCTTATTTTTGAAACATCTAATCAAGATTTGAGAATCTGGAGAGCTTTCTCCTGTGGACATAATGCAGCTACACAAACACTCTTATAGTGGCCCAGGTGTACTGATACAGCTGTGCTGCTGTAAGTTTTAAGTGTAGACGAGCCCCAGGAGACAGCATATAAGACAGAACAACATTTTTTGTCTTTGCTTTTCTTTGTATTTGTCTTGTTGTGTCTTCAGTGAAATGAGATCAGAGTTGAAGCACAGAACAACAACTCCAGTCTATTTCAACTGATTTCCCTCCTTCCCTCGCTGCCAAAGGAATGTTGTTAGCATCCTTAATACCATCTTGAACAGTCGTTTTCAATCTGGGGTATCTGCTCAGGGATACACAGCAGTCTTCTGGGGGAACCTCAGCTCTTCTGGGTATTTGCCTGGTTTTACAACAATATACATAAAGTGTACTAGTAAAGTCACTACAAACTAAAATTTCATAGAGACAATGACTCGTTTATATTGAATGATATACTATTAAGTAGAGTATTTATAGCCTAATTGATTTAATTGTAAAAGAAAGCAATTTTTCAACAATAGTGTTCTATGACATTTCTGTATTTTTATGTCTGATTTTGGAAGCATGGAGGTTTAAACTGAAGTGAAACTTGGGGACAAGCAAGACAAATCAGAGTTCTGAAAAGGTACCATAGTTTGGAAAGCTTGAGAGCTTCTGATCCAAAAGACTGCTGGACAATGTTTCCTCCTCTCTGCAGTTAAAGAAAATTTAATAAGGGCTGTGGTTGAAATGAAAGCCTTGCTTAACACTTTAGATTACTGGCTAAGCTGTTTTCTTTTTCTGTATCTTTTGTAAAAGGTTAGAAAGAATGTTTAATTCTGGTTGTTGCCATGGCAGTGAGCAAGTTGACAGTTACTGGTCTAGTGGAAAGATGGGAAGCAGTACACTGGACATGTCTCGATTTTAGACAAGCTTTAGACAGTTAAAAATAGCTTCCTATTAGTTAATGTCTTAAGACAAAAGCACCAAAAGAATGAATAGACTTACTTCATGGTTTGGTTATCCTAGAATGATTTGGAAACTACTATACACTAAGTAGAGATGGCTTAGCAAACAGTCACCCTTGGCTAAATGATCACTGTGAAATATAAAGTCTGTCTTGAGTTGTCAGGGCCAAACCCCTTTAGCTCTGAATGTGACAAATATACGAAGAACCATGAAGCAGAACATAAATAATCCAGGTACTTTTTAACAAGGGCTTTTAAACAAGAAATATGGAACAGGTGGCTTTTTAGGTATATTAATGTTTCTCCAGAGTTCAGCATTTTGCTTTGAGAAATCTGACTCACACAGAGGTCAAAGGTAAGATAACAGTTGTGAGATGGTATTAACAAGAATCCCTTCTCAGAAACACACTCACTTAAATCAAACTAGAGCTAATCTCTCACTATCAAAAAGCCAAGTACACTGAAAGCCATAGGGCAGGGGTACCTAATCTTTTAGAGGCCCCACACCTGTTACAACAATACATGGTAATCCTGCACCCCCACCAAAAAATTTTATCTGTCATGATGATGTCACATATGAACTATATTGAGTGGCTGTTCTATGTTTAAATTAAACATTGCTCCCTCACCCTTTGGACTCTAGGGGTGTGGGCACCCCAGGTTGAGAACCCGTGCCATAGAGCTGTAAGGCTTTGGTTTGTTCTAAAAAGGGTCTTGAAAGAGGAATAGTTATATATGGATCTAGCTGAGGTTCAAAAATATTTCCTTTGTATAACAGTTACATCTGTTCATACTGATGAGAAAATGAGATGCTCCTTTGAGTGATATCTCACAAATAAATAGAGATTATGTTATAAATGAAACTCTTTGGGGGGTAATGAATGTGATTTTATCTGTCTTTATAAAGTGCTTGATACAAAAAGGCCTTGACCCTGACTAAGACACCTTCACTTTCAGGTAGTATGACTATATAACAATAATCTGCATTAAAAAGTTTAAAAAGAGCTAACTACCTCCAGGTGTGTAGTTTTGAATTGATATCCCTGTGTGCTATGACCAGTCAAATAAAAGACAGAACTGTGGTAACATTGCCTGAGCACTGAAAGGGTTCATTAGAAAGCAAAAAGCAGCACAGGAATGGGAAAGAAGAGTGCTTGGTATGGGCAGAAGACTACAAGCAAGAAATGCCAACCTGAGGGGTCTGTTCCAGTTATGAATGGGCAGAATGCCACTGATCTGGGTGAAAATTAGAAAACAGGGAAAGGGACAATGAGCCCCTTTCATGTGCTCAGCAGGCCCAGCAACTTTCCATAATGCTGTTCAGTAGTGTATCTGAGAGGTACTTGTGACTGCCCCTCAGTTAATACCTTAACAATATAAACATATATGTTTCCCAGGTCTCTGTGTGTGTGAGACTGCAAGACAAGACATTTGCGAGGCAATGGAACTGCCCTCCAGTGTACAGCCTGAGCGGTCCCACCACCCTGGACCACAGCTGAGCTGTGACCTTAGAGAGAAGCCACAGTATCCATGGCAACTAGGTAATAAGTCGTGTGTGGAGATGCATGTAGTATTGGGGGCATGGATAGCTGGGAGGAGAGTCCCTGAGGCAGCCAGTATGAAATCATCAGACAAGCAGAGAGATGTCTAGGTGTGTGTGGAGGCAAGTGAGTCCCTGTTGCTAGTAGAGTGTATGGGTCCAAGACTGAAACAAACAAGGAGTCTTGTGGCACTTCTAAAGACTAACAAATTTATTTATCACATGATGCCCTGCAAATAGTGTAGTGGCTAGCACCTCTGCTTAACATGCAGAAGGTCCTGGGTTCAATTCCCAGGGGGTTGGACTCGATGATCTCACAAGGTCCCTTCCAGCCCTATGATTTGATTGATTGATTTCTTGTGGCAGAAATGTTCGTGCAATAAATAAATTTGTTAGTTTTTAAATGTGCAGCAAGATTGCTTGTTTGTTTTACTGAACTAGACTGAGACTGTTTCCCCTTTAGAACAGGTCTGGGAGTGTATGTGCCTGTGTGACTCTTTCTAACAATATCTTTATCATCCTTCAGACCTCCCTGTGGCTCATCTCACTGTTCTATATAATAATGAGAGTGATGGAGACCAGGGTATCATGGCCTCACTTCATAAATTTGGGTTTTTGGTGAGTGCTGAAATGTTCTGTGCTGTTCTCCCTGCCTGCTGTTCCCCCTGTGCCTTGCTGCTTTGTTGTCTGTCCTTATGCATTCTTCCCACTAGCTCCCAGCTCCTCCATCACTCACCAGCCTTTCCAATGTTCTTCTTCCCTTAATAGCACAATCATAACCCTTTCTCTGGGAGGTGCCTTGTGCCTGTGGAGTGTCTCTCTCGTCTTCCAGTACTCACTTGATGACACTCCAAATGGCCACACTTTGTCCTGGCTGTTCATTCTGTGTCTGAGTGATGAGATTATCATGGGAACAGGCTGGGATAGTGGAAAGTACAATTGATGCCCCCCTGGCTCACTGCTGCCTTGACAATGATGGTTCTTCCCTTTGATGCTCAGCTTGTGCTTGAGTGGTGGGACTGTGGCTGGAGCAGGCAGGTGCTGAGTGGAGGACATGTGTCATTTCAGATGCCAGTGACGTTTGAGGACGTGGCTGTGTACTTCTCCAAAGCTGAGTGGGCTCTTCTGGATGAAGGGCAGAGGGAATTTTACAGGGATGTCATGAAGGAGAATTATGAAACACTCATCTCATTAGGTGAGGAGGTTCTCTAGTTGCTATAGTTTAGACATGACTTAAATCTCTTAAATGGAACAAAACCCATTTTCCACCAGACAGTCGGCTTGCCTGAAGGTGGTACATGAATGTTTTACAACCTACTTGGATTTTGTCCTTCCCTTTCAGCAAAGAAAATCTTGGAAATTTCTTTGCAGTTAAGTGATGGATGAACAGTTAACAAGTAGTGATGCAGGTATCTCTTTCCAATGAGCAGGATTTCCGATCACTATACCTGTGCTGTCCCAGATGGAGCAAGGGGAAGAGCCATGGTTTCTAGATATCCAGGGCTCTGCGGAAAGGGAGACCCAGAGAAGCAAAGGTGAGGAATGAATGACAGCTATTGAGAAACCTTCTGGGGCTGAAGGAGTAGCTGAGATCCTGGTAAATCCACTAAGCCCTCCACTTTTCTGTCTCGTCTCACTCAGCACTGTGCCCTGTCCTTGTGGCAGGAATTACTCCCTGCTCTATGCATCCTGCCTAACCCCTGGTAGAAGCCTTTTCCTCTCTTAGCTTTTTTCTTTGGGCATCTTTTCTTTCCTTGAGAGAAATTTTAGGGAAATTTGCTTTCTGTCCATCAGGTTTTCTGGTCAGTTGCAAATCACATTGCTGCCTCCCTGCATCCAGCAGTGGAAATTAATCCCATCTCAATTCTGTCTGTCTTCCAGGAGGTGCTGGACAAAGGAGTGAGAGGGAGAAAGATTCCCACCAAGAAGTTTCTACAGAAGCAGCGCCAAGGAGGATGATCTTGGAGAGACCATGGTGTCTTGAGTGGGGAAATGCCAGTAAAAGGCAGGGCAAGACAGGGGGGCTTTGGGGAGACTCTTCAGGCAGGAGTAAATCTCCTCACAGCAAAAGCAGTTTAGGAACATCCATAGACAACAGTGTCCACCAGAGAACATGCATGGGAGAGAGCTCAAATGTAGACATTGGGCTTGGGGAAACTTCCAGTAAATGCTTACTCTCCATTAAGGATATTCAGCAAACTTGTGCAGAGGGGAGTATATACAAGGGTAATGGAAGTGGCCAAAGCCTTTCTCAGGAACAACAATGCCTTCAGATACATCTGGGAATTCACAAAGGGAAGAGGCTTTATGAATGTAACAAATGCAGCAAAAGCTTCAGAAACAAGACAAGTCTTGTTCTTCATTGTTACACAGTCCACAAGTCAGAGGGACCCCATAAATGTCTGGCCTGTGGCCTTCTCTTTATTCTGAAAAGCAAACTTATTAAGCATCAGAGAATCCACACAGAAGAGATGCATACAGAGTGTTACAATAACACTGTGAGTGAGAAGAGGGATGAGATTCCCCAACACAAAAAGCCAGTGGGAGCAAATTCACATGGAGTGTCTCAGAGATGTGAACTGGGAGATGCTGGTAAGAGTTGGGGGAGGAGAGGACAGCAGCAAGGTGGGAAAGATTGCGTATCTACTGCATGTGAAGGCAATTCTAAGAAATTGAAAGACACCGTTACATATAATGGAGCCAAAATGGGAGCAGAACAGAATATACCCAGTAAAAATCAAACAAACATTAATGGCAGCTCATCCTCTGACCTGGCTCAGAAAATCCATCCAGAAAGAAAACGATACAGCTGTGAATGTGGGAAAAGCTACTACAGGAAAGGGCACCTCCATAGACATCAGAAAACCCACAATGGAGAGAAACCTTATGTGTGCCCTGAATGTGGGAAGGGCGTTGGACGAAGGTTGACGCTCGTTAAACACCTACGAACGCACAAAGATGAGAAGCCCTACAGCTGTACTTACTGTGGGAAAAGATTCATTGAGCTCTCATACCTTGCCCTGCATCAGAGAATCCATACGGGAGAGAAACCGTATCAATGTTCCCAGTGTGACAGAAGCTTCAGTTACCACGGGGATTATTGCAGACACCGTAGAATTCACACGGGGGAAAAACCTTATAAATGCTCTGAATGTGGGCAAGGCTTTGCACGGAATTCAACTTTGCATAAGCACCTGAGGATCCATACTGGGGAAAGACCCTATAAATGTCTTCAGTGTGGTAAAAGCTTTCGTCAGAAGTTTTCCCTTTCCCAGCATCAGTTAATGCACCAGAAAAGAGACCTCACTAATGCACGAAGTGGGAAAAGCTTCAGTCAAAAATGAAAGCTTGATATACACTTAGTAAACCTCCACATGAAAGAGAAACCCAGTGCAGTAAGTGTAACTTCAGATTAAATTAGATCGAGCAGTGCGATAGGGTAGTGGTTCTCAACCTTTTTGCAGGTTGCAACACACTTGGTGGCATTGTGGGAGCCTACAGGAGTTACTAGGCCAATCCAGCCACTCCACTGGCTCCCTGTAGCTCTCTTATCACTGTGTGGTGACACAGTAATATGTTCCAGCACAGTGGTTGAAAACCACTGCAATAGGGAATATGATAGAAAACAGAACTTTCTGTGCTTGGAGAGAGGCATTTAAGTACAAGGTGTAAGCAGGATGAACAGTGTTATTAACTTATTTATGATGACAGGTATGACATTCAGAAGAGGGAAGGAACTGGCAAAGAGAGGTACAGATCTTTTGGTGAGGGGACAGTTAGCTGCTATTGCCAGGTAAGAGAGTTTAATTTGGGGGAGGATAGATCACAAGAGTATAGCGTCAGGAACCAAGAGCAGACAGTGTGCGGTACTGGAGGCTTGAGACATGGAAACACTAGGGTGCTGTAAGAGGAGGAGGAATATGAGTTTGGGTGCACGTGCACATTTGTGTATTTTTAAATTTAGAGCTTATCTATTTGAGGAGTTCTACCAATATAAGTACACTGCTCTGGTTATATTGCTAAAGGTTATACTACCATGCGGCCCTTTTATTGTGGAATAAGTGTCTCCATATGGGAAGTTAGAGATTTGTTACTACAGTGGTAAATTTATGGCCGGTAAAATTGCCCATATAGACCAGGAGTGTCAAAGTCTTTTAGCCTTGGGATAAATTTCTGTCAGCAACTCAGTGTGGCGGGCCACTCACCCCTGCTCCCTCAAGCCCTCTGCCTCCCACTCCAGCCACCAAGGCACCCCCCCCCCCGCTCTACTCACCCCAGCTTCCCCAAGACCCCCACCATACCACTTTACTCACCCCCGCCTCCCTAAGATCCCCACCTCCCACTCTAGCCTCCAAGCCCCCCAACTCATGCTGTATTCACTCCCTGCTCCTCCAAGCTCCCCCACTGGGCCAGTCTACTCACTCCCAAGGGGGCCTCACAGGACCATGCTGGAGGCTGTCTGGCTGGCTGCACAATGCAGAACCTCAGGGCTTCTCACAGAGCCACACTGGAGGCTTGATGGCCAGCTGCACGGGGCAGCAGCCTTGCACTGCCACCGGCCAACCTCGCCCCCTGGGGCTGACCAGCCAGCTAGGAGGTGGGGGGAGAGTTCTGCTTGGAGAGGGAAGTTTAGAGATGACAGCTGAGCAGAAGTCGTCCAGTCCTGGCCTATCCCCATGGCAGCTTTCTGCCATGCTATTTCGCAAATATCTACGCGGCAAGCAGCAGTAAATTTCAGAACCCAGATCTATGGATTCAGGCTCAATCTACAGAGTTAGGAATAGATGTGAGATGTTGTAGATTGAGCACTGTAGCCCATAAGCTGACTTGTGCTTGCTTGTATATATATATTCACATATATCTTTTCTTTGTACGTTTAAGGCATGATGTTGATATAGATTCATCATAGATTCATAAGACCATATATAGATTTTATATTAAAAGCTGTAACGCAGCATACCTTGCAGAGATCATGCTGGGTGTTTATGAGACAGCTAAAGGCATAGGAGTTTATAAGTTAGCTGAAGGTAAGTTAGCTTAAGATAAGTTGGTATTAAATAGAGCAATATACTTGTTTGGGCATTGGGTAGTCATGGAAATTGAGAAGCTATATTTTAATAATGAACTTTATCTGTGGTTGGTCAGGAGACATCGAAAGAAGAAGGGACTTGCCAACTCTGGGTCCTATGTATCTGAAGGTACACTGCAAAATTCACTGCAATATCTAGGAATAATAAAGGGGAAGGTAAAAGAACATTCTGAAGGATGGCATGCGTCAATTATACGCACAAACCTGCCAACCTATAGAATATTTGTCCTTACAATTTCGGGGGTATGCACGCTATGAAGGGTATAAAGGGACCAATCCCATTGCTGGGGTAACTTCTCAAAGTCTTAGCTTTTTAGCTCCAGCAGCAGTGCCAACCCTATCTCTTCTTACTAGGTATTTAAATATTTTAACCATTTGAGTATGCTTTAGCCTTAGCTGCTTAGTACTGCCAAGTCCTCCAGCCCTCTACCAAGTCAAGGAATTTGACATCTCTCTCCACCAAGCCATTGGAATGGGCGTGAGTATCTTAATCCAAAGTATATAACATAAATCTTACTATAGTTTAAATCATACAGCAGAATATTTTGTGTGTATTAGAGTAGAATGTGATTGTAATATGGTTATTACTTATTCATTTGATTCTCTTTCAGTTTTCTTTTTGTTCCTCATTTATGCTAATTGCATTAAAGGTGTTTATAAATAAATAATTTCAGGTATCTATCTGTGTAGCAATTCCTGTTAGGCAACCTAGGGGTCCCTGTTAAATTTTTTGTGGTTGGATTCAGGCAAGAACTCCATTCACTTAGTAAGGTCTATTGGTAACTGTATTCAAATTTGAAATAAGAAGGAATCAGGCTACAGCACAGAGATTCTCAGGGTCTGGTTTGACACATTTGGGCTTGCACAGCTCACACTATGGTGCTAAGTATAGCTACGAGATGTGGCAAAGCAGCCTAGGGTTCCAGCCCAAGTTAGTATGTCTACACAGCTATTTTTGGCACTGTAATTCAAGGCCAAGTCTGTGGTCCCACAGTCTACTTGCTACTGTTGACTGCCCCTCACTGTGTAAACACAACTTTACTGGCTAAAAATAAGTTCATTTTTGTTATGCTGTCTGGAATATGAGTGAGCATTTATAATATTACCAGTGGTTAAAGCATAATTTGACAGGCCCCGGAACCCTCCTTATCTCTAGGCCCCTTCCCATATTGTCTGGGCCCCCTTCATGCATGTGTGGGCCTCAGTTATAATATGAGTGCAAAACAAACTGCTTGAGCCCCACCATCTCTTTCCTCACAAATGAAGCACAGCTTCAAATCCACATCACCCCCACCTTGACCCCTAGTGCCCACATCAGACCCCTCTTTCCCCATGTCCTCCTCAGCTCCCATCCCTATTTCCTAAGTTTTGTGCCACCAAACCCCCACTCCAGCCTTACTAACCCTCAACCCCGTCCACACATCCCCAGCCCCTTCTGTCCCTAGTCCCCACTCCAGCTCTCCAGCTTCTTCCATCCCTCCCCAGCCCCCCCACCCAGTCCCCACTCCAGCACTTCATAATCCCCTCCACCACTACCTAGCCCCCCTCCACCTCTCCCCAGCCCCCCTAATTCCCCATTGGTACCCCCAGGCACCAGAGACTCTCACTGAAGACCCTGTTCAAAAGTAGCTCTGGTTTGTGCACTCAGCAAAGGCAGGACATTAACCTGTCCCCCAGCAGCTGGGGGTTGCGGCAGGTGTTTAAGGATGTGGAGGGGGAGGGAGATGGCAGCCCTTTTCCCCAGCACATGCTTTCAAGAGCCTGCAACACAGAGGATCCAAACTTACTCAGGTCACCAAAGGACTCTGTGGAAAGAGTGCCAGGAGCTCAGAAATGGTCACATCCATGTTCCCAGGGCACTGCGGGTTCAGAGCAGACAGGCAGGCAGCATGGGATGGACTTGCTCACTCGGGAGGCAAAGGTAGGAACCCATGTTCACAGCTCTAGGAGGAGTGTGGATGGCTGCAGTGAGAAAAGTGCAGTCCAGAAAATACCCTGCGTACTGAGCCAGGCATGGTGGAACCCCCAGAACAGAGTGGGTGTGCTGCAGAGACGCTCTTCCCTCCACTACTACCTGTAGCAGCAGCAACCAGGAAACACCCCAGCGCATTACACAGGAGTGGGAGGTGGAACCAAGGGCTCTGACAGGCATAGCTGGCTGTGAATGGGAAGCTGGGAAAGGGTGGGAGTTGACCAATAGAAGCCGCTGCCCCTAAAATGTGTGGGCTCCAGAATGGTGTTCCTCCTTACTTTAACCCCTGAATGTTAGTAATACCAAGAGGAAAAATTCAGTAATTCTTGCAAGGTCTGCCATGTTAGATACCATTGGAAAGATTATAATTTGTTAAGTGTGATAACATTGTGCACATATCATCTTTGTATTTTATAAGTTATGGATATTTGTGATAGATGGGTGTCTAAACACTTGGATCCCTCCCCCCCAGCAGATGAGCATCAGCACTGATGACTGATCTGGGGCAATCAGCTGTACAGTGAAAGAATCCAGGGCTGCTTCTTATGAGTCACCAGGACATGCTTAATGTTTCTGCCAGGGCATGATGGCAGAGCAAGGGCTGGGTTCTGTATCTAGGGGTTTCCAAATAATGTTACAGCACCAACGTGCTCAAGCCTCTACCCAGTCTTCTGGGGAATCATGCACTATTTGTTGGGCACCCAAAAGGGATTTGCTTCCCCCCTCCCAAGCATGAATCTGAGTGTAGTATACAGGACTTTTAATAGTAGCATAAAAGACTGTATAGATACAGTCTAAAAACCAGCACTGATCCAGAGAATCAGTGCAGAATAGGATTCCCACAAAACCCAATACAGCAGTCACTTCACCCCAGTGTGCGTAGTGAATGTTCCTCACACCTGCTGTTCACTGGCACCACCCACTGGTCACTCATGCTGTCCAGCACTCACTGGCTGCTTGCCCATACACTGGTCACTCATGTTTTCCCCAGCTCCACCCTGTGGTCAGTCTTCGGTGATTGCAGCTCTAAGAGAAGGCCTCAGTCTTCAGTGATTGCAGCTCTGAGAGAGGGTCTCAGCCTTCAGTGATTTCAGCTCCTGACTTCAGGGCACCACAGACAGTTCCTTTGATCAAAATAACAAAGGAAGGCTCCAGAAGGAACCAATTCAAGTCTACCTTTTAGCAGTGGGGCAGGGGTGAGGCAGTGCTTCAAGCATAGCTCATTGATAGAACTAATGCTTCCCCCACCCCTTTTTCACCTTTATCAGGCTGAAAACACAGGGTTGGTCCCTCTGTCAAGTTCTTTGCTATTGATGGTGACTTTTCCACCAAATAGACTAAACAGAGTTTATACAATCAAAAGGGTAGGATATTATAAAAAGACAGTAGTTCATTTTCCTCTTCAGTAAAATTACAGATATTGACAGATTTATGATCAAATCAACCCATGTATAATTTACCATCATGCTCTGCACCCACACAGTGAAACTATTCTAATACCTAATTATGCTCATGCAAATACAAAGCCCATGCAGATCAGTTGCCCCCCTTTCGGTTGTTAAGCACAAGCAGTGCCCAGCCTCTAGACCTGCCTTATATATGTAAGAACAACATGGGGACTCTGAGGCTGTTCTGTGCCTGTGTGCTGCTGTATGGCTGGCTATATTTGGGACAAAGAAAATACAAGCCTCATACCAGAAACTATAAAATGCAGCTTCAGCATCTTCATTCCTGCTTCCTGCCTCTGGATCAAGTATTCCACACCTGAAGCTGTGAAACACAGGACAGAGACCATCCAGGTACTGGATGTACACCAAAGGAACTGTATAAGCCTGCAAACTCCAATGTTTATATGAAACTGATATATATGGACTTTGAAGTCACTTTCATATATATGATTGCTTATGATCGTTTAACAATTATGATCTTGTTTGGTTTATTTTCTTTTATAATAAACCTTTCATTCTTCTTCAAATGATTCTTCCTGTCAATTCCAACTCAGGTGTACATGAGCACTGTTCCCTCTAAGGTGCGCACGTGCGCCAGCATGCACAACTTTTCTGGCCCCAGCACATGGCATTTTCTGGCAGTGCAAGGGCCAGGGCTCAGTGTCTGAGATCGGAGTGGCTGACCAACAGGAAGGCAGTGTCACCTTCCAGAGCCCTGCAGCCAGTGATGTCTCTGAGCCCGAGCCTCTGCGCTGGGCTGGAGAAAGAAAGACCAGCTGCTGTGAGAGGCTGGGGCTCCGAGAGAGCGCTGGCGGCAGGGCTTTGGGAGGTGATGCTGTCTCCCTGCTGGCCAGCCGCTCTGATCTCAGATGCTGACCAGAGCAGAGCATGCCTGTGGGGCGTCTTCGGAACTGATAGGCACACTACCGGGGAGGAGGGGAACCTCCTGTTTGCTTTCTCTATTTCTCTTCCTTCCATCTCTTTTCTTTCTTTTTTGTTCCTTCCATCTTTCTTTTTTCTCTTTCCTTTCTTGTTTCCTTTTTCTCTTCTTTCCTCTCTTTTCCTTCCTTCTCTTTATTCCTATTTTTTTTCTCTTTCTTTTTCTCTCTCCCCTTCCTTCTTTCTTTTTCTCTTTCTCATCCTCCTCCTTTCTTTCCTTCTCTTCATTTTTAAAAAAAACTTTAAAAATTATTTTAATTAAAAAGCTTTCTAAAAAATAAATTTCTAATAAAAATTCACACAAATTCAATTAATTAAACCCAATTAATTCTATTTACAATAAACACATTTTAAAATATAGGCGTATTTTGTACAAAAGAACTAAAGAGTCCTGTGGCACTTAAAGACTAACAGATTTATTTATCACATGAGCTTTCATGGGAGAAAATCCTACTTTGTCAGATGATTTGAAGATGGGGGAACTTACAGAAAGGGAGGAAATAAATGCAAGGGAGTTGTTACTGTATGACATGATCCCATGTCTTACGCTCCCTTGCGTTTATTTCCTCCCATTCTGTAAATTTCCCCATCTTCAAATCACCTGACAAAGTAGGATTTTCTCCCATGAAAGCTCATGTGATAAATAAATCTGTTAGTCTTTAAGTGCCACAGGACTCCTTACTTCTTTTGCTGAACTATACTAACACAGCTGACCCTTTGGAACTATTTTGTACAGTATGCAATTGTACTTTTTGTAAAAATTGATAACGTAACTAAAGTTGGATTCACAAGTTACGATAACACAAAATTTCTGCTCACAAACTTAAATTTTTGCTCATGACATCCCAATTCTTAGAGGGAACATTGTAATGTGAGCTGTGTGCATGGATCAACGGAAAGTTTTCCCCTAGACTACCTGCAGGGTTGGCTGTAGCTACTAGAAGTGCCCTGCGGACCTCGATATACAGTCCAGCCAACCTTCTCCTCCAATTCCTTCTTATGCTTCTGGTGATCGCAGGAACAGTATTTGCTTGCTTTGGAGCTAGCAGCCCCCTATCTTATTGTGTTCTTTGTTGTGGTTGTAGTTAATGTTTACAGTATTTAAGTCTATTGTTAGTTCTAATAGTTGTAGTTAGGTAGGCCGTTAAGGGGTCTCATTCCATTGGAGTTCTGTTTCACCTTAGCATGAACACTTGGACATGCCAGACTTCAAAGCTGGGACTCCTGCAAGAAGTTTATGCTGATGGATGACCCACATGCATCCTGCTTAAGGTCCTCCTAGGTCTGTCAGTCAGGGACCCAATTCCACTTCCAATCTTCCCAGACCTCCTTACACAGAACCAAAGGACACTCAGACACCTCAACCTTGAAGTGCTACACCTCAAGGCAGGGCTGTCCTGGGGGGGGGCAAGAGAGGTGATCACCAGGGCCCTGTGGTTCCCTGGGCCCCATGCTATCCTGCTGTAATTAGGGCAGCATGGGACCTGCACCGCTGCCCTCCCGCAGCCACACTGTCCCCCTCCTCCTCAGCAGGGGGCAGCAGGGAAGGGAGGAGTGGTAGCACAAAGCCAGCCTCTGCTCTGGGCTGGTTCTTTCTCACCCCCCAGGACAGGGAACAGCCAGTTCAGGGGTGGAATGGGCCAGTACAGATGCCAGGCTTCTCTCTTGCCCCTCCCTTGGGCCAGCTGTTCTGTCTTGGGGGCAGGGAGGGCTGGCTCAGAGGTGGGACAGGAGATGAGAGTCCAGCCCCTGGTCCAGCCTGCTCTGCCCCCAGGTCAGGGGAGGGGTGTGAGTGTGGGGTTGGCCCTACTTCAAGGCGTAGTACCTCAATGGCTAAGTGGGGAAGAGCTCAGGTGCTTCTTGCAGGTGCAGGAGATCCTGCTCAACAGCTGAGGGCCATTCACTAGAGATACCTACCAAGAAAATGGGCAAAGGAGAGGAGGATTACACCTACCAATGATTTTGGATTACCTCATTAGCCTCAACAGCAAGACCTGGCAAGTGCATTGCTCAAGGTCCAGCTGGTGGCCATTTTGGGTTTTCATGCCAGCTCATCACAAGACTCCTTATCCTCCGACCATACAGCAAAGTGCTTCATGAAGGGTCTAGACAGGCTTTTTCTTTCCACTCAACCACCAGTGGCCCAGTGGGACTTGAAATTAGTTCTCTCTAGACTGACTGGCCCTCCATTTGGGCCACTAGCATCTTGCTCATTGTTATATCTATCTTGGGAGGTCAACTTTCTAATGACAATAACATTAGCAAGGCAAGCATCAGAGCTCAGGGTACTCACGTCAGAGCCCCTTTATACTCTCTTTTTTAAAGACAAAATTCAAATCTGTCTACACCGCCTTTCTTCCCAAGGTGGTTTCACATTTCTACACTTCACAGATGTATTCCTGCTGGCCTTCTACTCAAAACCTCACGCCTTGGATGAGGAGTGGAGGCTTCACACATTGGATGTCCAAAGGGCTTTAGCCTTTTATTTGGTGCATCCCAAGCCCTTTCATAAGTCATCTCAGTGGTTTGTGGCAACTGTGGACTGCATGAAGGGAGAACCAGTATCCTCCCAGAGTCTGAATCATCCTGGATCTTGGCTTGCATTAGGCAATGCTACCTGCTTGCTAAAGTTCTCCCCCTTCTCCCTCCCCACCTGATGACGGCCCACTCTACTTGGGCTCAAGTGTCTTTGGCAACGTTCATAGAATCATAGAATATTAGAGCTGGACAGGATCTCATGAGGTCATTTAGTCCAACCCGCTACTAAAAACAGGACCACTCCCACTAAATCATCACAGCCAGGGTTTTATGCAGCTGGGTCTTAAAAGTTTTCAAAGATGGCGATTCTACCACCAGCCTAGGCAGGCCATTCCAGTGTTTCACCACCCTCCTAGTGAGAAAGATTTTCCTAATATTCAACCTAGACCTCCCCAGCTGCAGCTTGAAACCATTGCTCCTTGTTCTGTCCTCTGTCACCACTGAGAATAGCCTCACTCCCTGCTCTTTGTAGCACCCTTTCAAGTTATTGAAGGTAATTATTAAATCTCCCCATAGTCGTCTTTTCTGCAGACTAAATAAGCCAAGTTCCTTCAGTCTCTCCTCTTAAATCATGTACCCCAGCCCCCTAATAATTTTTGTTTCCCTCCACTGGACTCTTTCTAATTTGTCCACATCCTTTCAGTACTGGGAAGCCCAAAATGGGACACAATATTCCAGAAGCAGCCTCACCAGTGCCGAACAGAGGGGAATAATCACATCCCTTGATCTACTGGCCAACACCCTTACTGATGCAACCCAATATGCCGCTGGCCTTTGTGGCAACAAAGGCACACTGTTGACTCATATCCAGCTTCCTATCCACCATAACCTCCAGGTCCTTTTCTACAGAGCTGGTAGAGTTTTTAAATAACATCACTTTACTTGGTCTAGGTGCTGATTGGGTGGCACAGGACCAAAATGCAATAACGGAGGCTGTGCAACTTTGAGTTTTAGCTTCTAGGTAAACAGTATGAGGGATCAGGAGCACTGTTTGTGACTGGGTGGATCTAACTTCAGTTTTAGCCACCAGTTCTCAGAGAATCTGCTCTCTTTTTGAAGCGTACACTGACCACATTTTCAGGTGGGCTATTACTAGGAAAGTATAGATCACAACCGTTGCAAAATACAGGGTTAATAATAACAACAGGACTTCAGGGGGAGCCAACAGAGGAGGTAGGATGCCTGAACGCCAAGCTCCTTGCTATTTTAGCTGAAGGTTTCTGTCCCAAAACTTCTTGAATCTAAATTGAATGTTGGGACAGAACCCGGCAAGGAAACCTCAAAAGGGGTTTACAATTCTGAAAAGCAACAGTTGGCTTATTTGTCTAATTAAAACGTGATATTGGTATTAAAACATTTTGTAATATTTTAAAACAATAATTAACTTTAGAACAAGGGTATAATTTAAATAAGAATCAATAAATGAATCTGACATTTGCACTTGGAAAATAGCTCTCGTCTTGGTTCCCTCCAAGCCCCCCCCCTTAACACTTTCATGTCCTGTCTTCTTCCTTACTTGATCCCTTCCCTGTCCAGTTTGGTGTCTTCTGTCCCTCATTATGCAACCCCTCTTCTACATCTAACTGCCAGCTATAAATAGCAGGGCTCTCAGGTGACATTTGGTAAAAGAAGGAGTTGAGAATGAACAAGCTGAGGAACCAGAAGGTTGGACAGATGAAATTTGAAGAGGCAAAAGGAAACATATGCAGTGGTAAGCATCACTGAGGCAACGTTATTCTGGTTTTGGACAACCAGGCTACCTGAGTCAATGATTAGCATCTAAACAAAAGGTAACCCCAACTGAAGACAGAAGATGCACCTTTGCTTTGGACAACTGGGCTAACTGAGTTCCTGCTCAGTATCTAAGCCAGGTTTTACACAACTCGGCTAACTGACATCCTCCTTTCTGTGTAAATCAACGGTAATTCGAAACCAGGAACCAGACTGGTGTCTCTGGGCCACAGACAAATGGGCTGACTGAGTCCCTGGTCTCTGTATGAACCTACTGGAATCCTTTTTTCCCGTCATTGCAGAAGTACCCCAGCAGATGAACAGAAGGATTTTTAAGAAGTTGTAAGCAAAGTATGTCTGGGTTTGCATGCCAGTATATTTGGATGCTTGTGGTTTGAATGTTTTCTCCACCCATTCAGCTACTTTCTGATCCACACGTTCAGAATGATAGATAATTAAAGCTTTTAGCGTTAAGCATTAGGTTATAGAGTGAGAAGCCTTGTCCTGTGTTGTGACACTGTCTTCGTTTAGAAGACCACTTATGATAGCTTTTCATATTAGTATTTCATAATTTCAATAATCCTTAGGACAGTGGTTTTCATACCAGGGGTTGGGACCTACTACTGGGTTGCAGACCCTCGGGTACTGGGTCATGATGTCCATTGCTGTCTCCATCAAAAGACTGGAATGCATTGCTCAAACAGGTAATTGTTGTGTCACAGGCATAAATGATTTTTTTCATCTGGGTCCCAAGAAAAAAAGTTGGAAAACCACAGCCTTAGGAGATATGTCATGTTCTTTGCATATACAAGTGGCTGTGCCAGGAGGCCCAAGTCCCATTGTCATGGTCCTGGCAGGGTGCACAGCACCAAAAGATTCGGGTATTGGATCAGAACCCCATGCTATTCCTAAATTTTAATATTGGATACTGAGAGTAGTAAAGGTTAAAGTAGTTATAATGGGTGAGCAGCAGTCACATAAAGGTATGAGTGCAAGAAAGCTTAAACTCTTATGTAAAGATACAAAAATAACCTTAAGGGAACTATCTCAAAGCAGAGGATGAGAGAGATTCACTTATGAACAATGATCATAAAACTGGAGCTCAGCCTGTTCTGACTCAGGAGTGGCTTGTGCAGAAGTTAGTAAGCAGCTGGACCCAAAAAATAACTAGCGTCTTCAAAAGGAGAAAGGCCTAATGGAGCTTTGCTTGTGGCAACAACAAAAAATGCAAGAGCTGAAGGAAGCTGCTGAGGAGACAGCTAATCAAAGGAAAATGGATAGAATAGCTGCAGAGGAGAAGCAGCTTTGACTGAAGGAAGTGGCAGAGCAGAGATCTCAGCAAAGACAGATAGAAGCAGCCAAGATCTAGCTCCAGATCATGGAAGGGAAGAACGGCCTGCTTTCAACGGAAAGATCCTCAACTTTCTCTATCCAAGAAAGGATCTGTCCCCTCTTACAAAGATGATGAGGACATTGAGGGGTTTTTATTTATGTTTGAAAGGCTCTGTGAGGTCCATAAGATTCCTGATGGGACATGGGAAATAAAATAAGCAAGGAGTCCTGCAGCACTTTTAAAGACTAACAAATTTATTTATCACATGAGCTTTCATGGGAGAAAATCCCACTTCATCAAACACATTTAAGATGGGGGAATTCTCTCATTCTGTAAGTTCTCTCATCTTCAAAGTGCCCGACGAAGTGGGATTTTCCTCCCATGAAAGCTCATGTGATAAATGAATTTGTTAGTCTTTAAGGCTATGTCCACACATACATCATTATTTCAAAATAACCCATTTTGAAATGAATTATTTCGAAATAAGTTAATTCGAATTAGCAGTTTGTTAATTCGAATTAAGGGAAAGCCTGCTTTTGAAATAGCCATTGTTCCGAAATGGTTATTTTGAAATAAGGCCGTTTGGACATGTTGTGTTGAAACTGTTGTTTTGAAACAATGGTGTTGTTTCAAAACAATGTGTCTGAACGCCGTTGTTTTGAAACAACCATTTTGAAACAATGGCTATTTTGATTAGATGCGAGGTTTAATGGTTTCAAAATAACGCCCGTTATTTTGAAACAACGGGTCCCATTGTTTTGAAATAATGGTGCGTCTTGTGGACATGCCGCTTCTTATTTCGAAACGACCTCTGTTGTTTCGAAATAAGAAGCCTGTGTGGACATACCCTAAAAGAGCCACAGGCCTCCTTGTTTGTTTTGCTGAACTAGACTAATATAGCTACCCCTGATCAGGAGTGTTGTGTCCCGGGGAAGGACCTGGGGCCCCGGCCCTGGCCCCGCCCCCTGACCGCAGGCCATGTCCCCGGCCGCGGACAGGGCAGGGAGCGGCAGCTGTGGCTGCAGGGCTGCCCAGCCTAGGAAGGGGCTGGAAGCAGCTACTATCGCTGCGGGCTTCCGGCCCAGGATCTCTGGCTGGAGACCAGGAGAGGCAGGGGCCCCACCAGGACCCGGAGCACTGGCGCTAGGTTTTGGGGCACAGGCCCTGTGTGCCAGGTGCCAGCGATGCCCCTTCCCCTGCTGAGAAGAGGATGTCTGTTCTCCTCACCAGATAGTCTGAAAGGGCTAGAGAGGTATTTAATGATATGGAATTAAATGATGTAAAGTTTAAAGAAACTGTAACTGTACTCCTGAATCTTACCAGCTGAAATTTAGAAATTATAAGCCATCTGCTAATTTTACTTATACTCAAACATTTGAAAAAATGGATTATGGGGATGGGGGTCATGGTAGTTATGATATGATGGTTGATGTGTTTGCTAAGGAGCAGCTCCTAGAAATAGCACCCCCACTATATCAAGGCAGCTGTGATTGATAAAAAGCCTGATACCATTGTGGAGGCATTGGAAATTGCTGATGATTTCATGTGGAACAGTAACCAGGAAAGGTATGAGCCTCAGGGGAAAAGAAGCCCACTCCCCACGCAGGCTACGAGGAAGCAGGGGCATCTTGCCCAGGCCACCACCAAGGAGAGGCCCCCTGCCTTGGCCTGGCCCCTGCATCAGCTTCTAACTCTATACTTCCCAGGGAACACTGGGGCTGGGTAAACCAAGAGGGGCTTGGTAACTGGGAATGTGGCCAGTGTGAGCTGAGATCTGACGAGACCTGGGGGTGGGCAGAGGTAATATGAGTTGTATGTAACCCCCAAGTCAGACCTCTACAACAGATCATTAAGGACCTACGGCTTCTTCTAAAAGATGAGCCTTCACTTTCTCAAGCCTTGGGAAACACACCTCTCCTTGCCTACACACAGCCATCCCAGGGTGGTGCTAGGATTTCTGGAGCCCCCCTGCAACCTATAAACGGGTGCCTCCTCCCTCCCCCTCCCCTGGGCAGGGCCATCCCTAGGGGGGTGTGGGGCCCGGGTGAATGGCCCTGAGCGGGGCCCCCACTCATTCCCCCTGCAGGGCCATCCCTAGGCGGCTGAGGGGCCCCAGGCAAATAAGCCCCCTGCTGGCCCCCCATCCCCTCTGCATTGGGGGGCAGGGCCAGCCAGCCCAGGGGAGGGGAAGACCCCTGTGCTGACCCCACCCCCCATGGTGGGGACCAGGAGCAGCAAAAAGGGCAGCCTGGTACAACACTGCCAATCCACACCTCACCCACCATGTGTGTTGCTCTGGGCTTCAGTGACGGAGCAGTGGGGACGGGGTGGACGGCAGCACGGCCAGGGGGGAGTGATACTGGATCCACGCTGTCTCCCACCTCCTCCCTGCGGCTTTGGCACTGGAGCCCAGAGCAGCACACGTGGTGGCGAGGGGGGTGGATTGGCAGTGCTGCACCAAGCTGCCCTTTTGGCTGCTCTCTGGTCCCTGGCATGGGAGTGTGGGGGGGTAGTGGTGTCGTTGCGCAGGGCGTCCGAAAGTGCGGGGCCCTGGGTGGCCACCTGGGTTGCCCTACGCTAGGGTCAGCCCTGCCCCCCAGCACTGGGGGGGGGGGTGGGGCTGGCCAGCTCAGGGGAGGGGCCAGCCCCTTGTGCCAGCTGGCCAATGGTGGCAGGGACTGAGTAAGCCAGCCAAAAGGGCGGCCCAGTGCAGCGCTGCTGGTCTGCTGCCCGCCCCCTGCCATCGGCACTGCTCTTGGCTCTGTGCAGGAGCAGCAGGGAGGGGGCAGGAGGCAGCACAGCCGAGTGGGAAGTAGCTGAGAGCAGTGCCGGTGGTGGGGGGGGCAGACTGGCAGTGCTGAATGGGGCACCCTTTTGGCTGGCTCTCCTGGTGCCCGCCAGCATGGGATGGTGAGGCCAGGGATGCTTCTCCTGCAGGGCATTTCAGTGCCCCTCAAATGGTGGCGCCCTCCCTGCAGTGCTTACTGTACTTACCGCATGGCGCTGGCCTTGTGCCACCCAACCTTAAACAGATACTCACCAGCAACTACAGAACTAACAACAGAAACATTAAAGCAGGCACACACCCCTGCAACAAACCACACTGCCAAGTCTGCCCACATATCTGGACAATAGATACCATCATAGGTCCTAATCAAGTCTGCTGCTCTATCAAAGGCTCATTTACCTGCTCATCTACTAATATGATCTATGCCATCATGTGCCAAAAATGCCCCAACACTTTATACATTGGACAAACAGGAAGATCCCTGCGCAAAAGAATAAATGAACAGAAAACTGACATGAGGAATCAGAAAACAAAACAAAACAAAAAAAACAGTTGGTGAGCACTTCCATCTTTCTAATCACTCAATAAATGATTTATTAACAACTGTACTCAGAGACGTCAATGGGATGTCAAGACTTCAAAGAGAAACAGCCGAACTGAAATTAATATGCAAATTAAGTGAAAGCAGGATTAAATCGAGACTATGGGTTCTTTTCCCTTACAAAAGGTAATTTGACTTCAGCTCTCCCAGGGTTTGCACCTAAACAACTGCTCTGATTTGCTGTTACTGTGTGACCTGATCCTATGTTTTACACTCCCTTGCATTTATTTTCATTCCATTCGGTAAGATCCCCCATCTTCAAAGCATCTGACAAAGTAGGATTTTCTCCTGCGAAAGCTCATGCAAAAAATAAATCTGTTAGGCTATGTCCACACTTAGACACTTATTTCAAAATAAGTTAATTCGAAATAAAATGCTTATTTCAAGTTAACTTAAATTGAAATAAGCAAAAACCGCAAATCAAAATAGCAAGTCTGGATACAGGACTTGCTATTTCAAATCTGGAGAGGGGCACCATGGGAGATGTGGCAACATGGCCTACTGGCAGGGGCATGTTGCCAGCCAATATATAGAAAAAGGAAGGCACCCTGGGAAGGAGAAGGGCAAAAGTGTTAAATTGAAATAATGGTTATTTTGAAATAACATGTCGGAATGGCATTGTTTTGAAACAACTGTTTCAAAATAACAGCTATTTCAATTTCAGACTAGGTTTTACTACTTCAAAATAAGTTTTGTTAATTTCAAAATGACGGGGCTCATCATTTTGAAATAACAAAACACCATTCGGACATGACAACTTTTAAATTGAAACAATGGTCATTGTTTCGATTTAAAAGCATCATGTGGACGTAGCCTTGGTCTTTCAGTGCCACGCAACTCCTTGTTTTTGTTTTTACCGGGGGGTGGGGGTCTCACATCAAAGCTGCCCTGGCCCCTAAGTCTTCTGGGAGGCCCTGAGAGGGAGGATGAATTCAAGAATAAGACCAGCTCCAGTTTTGCTAGGAAGTCTTATACAAACCCAGAATCTAAAAGCTCTCACCCAGGGGGAAATATGGCTACATACTATCCGTGTGTGCTTGTGCTCTTAGCCCACCAATCCATTGCCTATTTCAATGCAGTCTCTCTGGGTAGGGAGGCTGACCAGATGCAGGTGAATGATGCCACCTTGTGTTCAGACATAAATACTGCAGGTGTTGATGCTGCCACCTTGATAATCTCCAGTGGGGAGGAAGGTTGCCTCACCAACTATGTAGTCTATTAACACTACTATAGTTATTCTCATCTCACCACCCAAGTCTGGCTGTGATGGTTTGCAGCCATCGCTACCTCTTTTAAAGCAGCGCCCAATCCCTCTTGTAGATGTTTCAAGATGGAGCGTCTCTGGCAAAAAGCCAGCAGGTTCTTTCTCTCAAAGTGTCTGTATTAATCTTTTCTTCTTTGAGCACTGCTTACATCCATTCCTATGTAGGAGTCTGCATGCTGCAGCGCACAGATACTGGGGAAGATTTTCACCCTAGCCTATTCCAGGAGGGTCAATGGCCAATGCCCCCACACACCTGCTTGGTATATAGGTAGCCCTAACCTCGGTCCCCTTTCAGATCCTTCTTTCCACCTGTTGGCGATGGTCCTGAAACTGTACACTCTTGCAAGTCTGTCCTTTTTTGCCTTTTTTGTCTTCTACTATCTTCTCCAATACTCTGGCCTCTTACTGAGACTGTTCATCTAACCATTCCTGGATTTAAACCCTCCATTGCATATGGCAAGGTGTTCTCAGGGAGAGAGCCCCATGAGAAGGGCCTCAAGTGCCTTGGCGAGGGATAGAGGACCGATAAATGCTGAACCTGTGGCCCTTTAGCCAAGGACCCAAAAGGAGTGGAGAAAAACCTCCCCCATTTTATAGCACTAGAAGAGGCTTCGGTGCTGAGCACTGCACTACTGGCAGGTAGCCGTGGCACAGAGGGCTCGCCTCCAGTCTATTCTGGAAGAGGCCCTGTGCCCAGCCTCCAGCACTGAGCACTGCACTACCGGCACAGGCAGCCCTGGTACAGAGGCCTCACCTTTCTGGTCTGTGGTGCTGGAAGACACCCAAGCACTAAACAACCAGCACAGGTGGCCCCTAAGCAGAGGGCTTCCCTCCATTCTATGGCACTGGAGGTGGCCCTGCACTCAGCCTCACTGCTGAGCACTTCACCACTGCCGCTGGTGGCTCCAGCATAGAGGGTTCAGTAGGCGCCTGTTCCACTTCATCACCAGTCGCTGGCCTGGAAACCGAGGAAGGCTGACATGGGCTTTGAGACTGTGCCAAAGAGTCACCCTCCAAAAGAGAAACTCTGCCATTGGCAAAGGCCAGGATTCCCAGCACAGGTATGGGAGGATTCATGGACCCCAGCACATAAGTGTAAGGCATTGCTGGCTCCATCCATGACTGAGGCCTTCAAGGGGCTAAGACCCTACTGCAATTGCCAACCCCTACTTGTGGCATCAAGGGGAAAACGAGCACTCTTGACCAAGGCCTGCTTCAGGCCCCAGTTACATCTGTCCCCACTACTCCCACCCGGGGACGATTGGTACAGCCATTCTTTATCATCTCCATGGCATGGAGATTCTAGAGTCTGGGTGCCAACATCACTTACACTGATGCAACGCCCCCTCCACAAAGTCTCACCGGTACCAGCACAGAAGAGAAGATGCTCCCTGGACACTGCCTGGCACAGAAAGGCTGGCTGCCCCTGGGCACAGGGTAAAACATCCCAGGCCCAGGACATGGTGCTGCAAATCTTTAAAGATTGATCAGCACAGTAGACTGGCTAGGGTTCATTAGAATAACCCAGTAGAAACCTGGCAGCCCCCGTGTCATTGAGACCAGCCACTCCCCAGGAAGTTCAGGACGCATGGGACTCTGACAAGGATTCGGACCTGGAAGAAGGGTCTTCAGGCCCCCACTGAAATAACTTGAGGATAATGTCCTCTCCTCTACCTGATGAAGCAGTCTAGCAGAGGTCCCAACCCTTTGAGAGGACCCACGGACCTAGAAGGAACAGCAAAAATGCATGGCCACAAACCTTGACCACCCAGTCAAAGAAGTCAGAGAAGATTTCGACCCCCTCTATGAAGTTGGCGATGCCACCCCTCGCACCAGGGTGGCAGTCCCCATGCACGAAGGGGTATTAAAAATTGCTCATGGCTGTTGGCAGATGATTTCATCCATTGCCCTGCTATCAAAGGGGATGCAAAAGGAGTACTACATCCCTGTGGTCCCTTCTGAGAGCCCCTCACTGACCACTGAGTTGACAGGTACCGAGTGTAATGCTCTTGAGGGTTCATTAAAGATGATACTACAGAATGAGTAAGGAATAGAACTTTAATCATACAGACAGGTATCCAGGTGTGTACCTGGGAGCAGCCATGTTAAATCTACTCTGGGGCACGTCTCCCAATTTACACAACAATGGCCCATGCTAGGGAGTCTCTAAATTCACAACCTTCTACAAGCATATCACTACATCTTCCCCCCTAAGGAAAAGAAGCAAACAGTTAGATACATATAAAAGCTAGCTAATAATACATGCACTAACATCTAACAACACATAACAGCTATCTAAAAAAAACATGCAGAAGGACAGTCCATAAATCCAGAATCTGAACTACCTAGAGAGGAGAGGTTACTAGCACATCACTTTCAAGTGAGTCTTTACCACCCACTTCCCTTACATATCCTAGCAAGTCTCTATGAGTCTTTCTGGATGTTTGCTGACTCGATTAGATCTTCTCAGTACTGGTCCTTCGTTCAGGTCTGAATTCTCTTGTTCCCTGACGGTTTCATTATCATGTGCTGAAGATATCGGATCAGTAAGGGGAGGCATGCCAGAATCTACCTCAACTTCCATGGTGTTGGAACCTTCTGGACTAAGTCGTAGATCCCGTCGATTACGTCGAAATGTGTCCCCTTGATCTGTGTGGACCACGTAAGACCGTGGATGCAGCTGTTTTTTAATAGTACCTCTTTGTCCCCAGGTATTAGAAGAGTGATTCCTCAGGCACACTCTATGACCTGGGTTAAGGGATGGAAGATCACGAGCCCTTCTATCAAAATAATATTTCTGCTTCCACTTCTGGTTTTCTTTCATCTTCCGAATGTTAGCATTGTTCTTAGATTGCAGCAATTTATCAATAATAGGTAAGTTAGATCTGATCCTTCTTCCCATTAACAGCTGAGCTGGAGAAAAGCCATTCTCCAAGGTTGTACTTCAGTAGACCAGCAATGCTGTATACAGATCACCTCCACTTTCAAAAGTCTTTTTCATTAGGTTCTTTACTGTCTGTATAGACCTTTCCACCAGTCCGTTTGATTGGGGATAATTGGGACTGGAAGTTCCATGATGAAAATCCCAATCTAAGGCAAACTGCCTGAATTCTGCACTTGAAAATTGTGGCCCATTATCGCTGAAGACATCGTCAGGAATTCCATGTCTGGAGAAAATTCCTTTCATGCCAGTGATCACTGAATTACTATTAGTACTGTTCAGTGTGCAAATTTCTGGATATAAAGAGTAATAATCAGTGACTATTAAGTAATCCTTGGAACGCCAGGTAAATAAATCCACACCTACCTTCTCATAAGGTCTCTGTGGAACAGGATGGGGTCTCAGTGTCTCTGCCTGTTGGCATGGCCTGCATTTCAAGCACGAAAAGCAGTTTTTTACCACATTGGTAATGTCATGATTGATCCGCGGCCAATACATGACCTCTCGTGCTCGTTCTTTGCACTTCTCAATTCCTAAGTGACCTTCATGAATCTTCTGTAACATTTCTTTTCGGAGGCTCCGTGGTATTACAACATTACCACCTTTGAAAATCATCCCATCTATCACAGTCAGTTCATGCCTGCAGTTCCAATAGTCTCTTATACTTAGAGAGCAACTGCTTATTATTTCAGGCCATCCTT
The DNA here is from genome assembly GCA_007922195.1 of Podocnemis expansa. NCBI lineage: Eukaryota > Metazoa > Chordata > Testudines > Podocnemididae > Podocnemis > Podocnemis expansa. Next base: position 3,075,355 of record ML682093.1, read on the forward strand.
TAATTATCACCTCTTTGAGGAGTCCCAACGATTCATCTTTCTCAGTCTCTTCTCTTATGCGTTGCAGTCTTCTGTTAGTTATGGGATTTGCACTCACAATCATATCTACATAGGCTTGCACTTCTGTTTCCAGTGTCTTCTAGGGTACCATAGTTGGTACTGCTCTGGAAAGTGCATCTGCAGTGAACATAAATTTGCCTGGTGTGTAGGTCACCAGTAAATTGTATTTCTGCAATTTGATCATCATTCTTTGAATCCTTAAGGTACAGTCATTTAGTGGTTTGTTAAATAATGCAATCAAGGGCTTGTGATCTGTTTCAACTTCCACTCTCTGTCCATAAATATACTGATTGAATCTCTCACAGGCAAACAAGATTCCTAAAAGCTCCTTCTCAATCTGTGCATATCTTGTCTCTGCATCAGTCAGTGATTTGGATGCATATGCCACAGGTTGCCAGCAATCTTCATGTTTTTGTAAAATCACAGCACCCAACCCCGACTGTGATGCATCTGCTGAAATTTTAATGGGCTTCTCTGGAGCAAAAAATTTCAATACTGGTTCCTGTATCAAGTCTTGTTTTAAACTTCTCCATGATTCCTCCTGTGCAGCATCCCAGCACCATTCATTTTTGTCCTGTAGGAGTTGTCTCAATGGTGCTGACTTGGCAGAAAGATTGGATATGAATTTTCCAAGATAGTTAACCATTCCCAGGAACCGTTGGACATCTTTCTTTGACTGGGGACATGGCATCATTTCAATGGCTGAAATCTTCCTCTTATCCGGTTTTACACCTTCATGAGAAACAATGTCCCCTATAAAAGTCAGTTCTCTAACTCCTAACATACAGTTGTCCTTATTTAGTTTGAGGTTTGCGGCTCTAGTTGCATCTAACACTTGCCGAAGCCGACGATCATGCTCCTCTTTTGTAGAGCCCCAGATAATGATGTCATCCATGGAGGTGTCCACACCGCTAATATGTTCATAGATCATGTGTACAGTTTTGTGATACACCTCTGGTGCTGAAGCTATGCCGAAAGGTAAACGTAAAAATCTGTATCTTCCGAAAGGAGTATTAAATGTGCATAATTTTGAGCTTTCCTCTGTTAATTTTAGCTGCCAAAATCCAGAGGATGCATCCAATTTACTGAAATATTGAGCATTTGCAAACTGAGCCATAATCTCTTCTCTGGTTGGTAGTTTGAAATGTTCTCTTTGTATAGCTCTGTTGAGGTCTCTGGGATCTAAGCATATGTGTAGCTGGCCATTACTATTTTGCACTATAATTAGTGAGCTCACCCATTCCGTTGGCTCCTCTATTTTTTGTATTACTTTCATTGCTTCCATCCTTTCAAGCTCAGCCTTGAGTTTATCACGGAGTGCAAATGGCACCTTTCTACATGGATGAATGACTGGAGGGATCTGCTTGTTTATGCGGATTGTATGTTCACCTTGCAAGCAACCCAATCCCTGAAACAGGTCCTGATATTCTTCAAGGAGTGCCTCATAGCCAGATGCAGGCCTATCTTGTAGTGAGAGCACCCTTTTTACCAGATTGTTTCTCACAGGCAGCCAAGCCCAAAATTGGTGACACCTCCTGTGGCACTACAATGAAAGGCAGCCTGTACATGGTGTTCTTATGGTTAACGCTAGCGAAGCAGCGTCCCTGCACAGGTATATTTGTTCCAGAATACCCAGTTACTTTTATGTTTGTTGGTCCCAGCTTGGGTCTTATTCTCAGTCTCTCATAATCTCGTGCAGAAAGAATGTTAACCTGAGCTCCTGTGTCTAGTTTCAGTGGAATGATTGTTCCATTCACTGACAGAGGCAGTATCCAGTCCCTCTCACTAGGTTTGCTTGATCCCAGTACATCTACAAAGCACTGCTCAGTCTCACTGTCAGTAACTAAATGCACTTGATTTTTGTGCCTTTGGGATCTGCAGCAGTTTGCAAAATGATTAAGTTTCCCACAGTTATGACAGAGTTTCCCATAGGCAAAACACTGTTTGGGACCATGCCGTGATCCACACTTGCCACTAGACCGTCTGGACTCAGTCTTCCTGATAGCAAAGTTTGTTTCCACATTGTGATTTGAACCACTCTGGCTACATGCTGTTTGTCTAAGTGCATGCACTGTCCCTTCTGGTGAATTCAGCTCTTTTACTTGTGTTTTTACCATTTCAGTGGCCCTACATATTTGAAGGGTTTCATTCAAAGAGATCTCTCCCTCTCTGAGCAGTCTCTCTTAACACATTGTCTGTAATGCCACAAATGAGTCTATCTTTGATCAGAGACTGCCAAGCCACCAAAGTTACAGCTTTTACTGAGTTTCCTTAATTCTGTAACATATTGGTCTATAGTATTATCCGGTTTTTGCATGCATGTAAAAAATCTATGCCTCTCAAAAGTCACATTCATTTTTGGCAAGCAATATTCCTCAAACTTAGTCAGTATAGTGTTTAAATTCATGCTTTCACCATCTTGAAATTCAAAGTTATTATATACATCCAGTGCCTCCTCCCCAACAACATGCAAAAATATAGATGATTTCTGGTTTTCATCTTTGTTCTGTGCTCCAATGGCAGACAAATACAACAGAAATCGCTGCTTAAACTTTAGCCAGTTTTCTGCAACATTACCAGACATTTGGAGAGGTGAAGGAGCCTGTAAAACATCCATTGTTAGAGCTTACACTTACTTGCTGAAGGCTTTCTTTGTTTTCAGAGATCCCTGATGTTTTGCTGTTTTCAGGTGCAAATGCAGGAATTTTCCTCCAAGTCTTTTTAGTTTCCAAACTCATTCCCCATCTTCTGACACCACGTAATGATCTTGAGGGTTCATTAAAGATGATACTACAGAATGAGTAAGGAATAGAACTTTAATCATACAGACAGATATCCAGGTGTGTGCCTGGGAGCAGCCATGTTAAATCTACTCTGGGGCACGTCTCCCAATTTACACAACAATGGCCCATGCTAGGGAGTCTCTAAATTCACAACCTTCTACAAGCATATCACTACACCAAGCAATGTTCCCTCTAAGGTGATGATGCAGCTGAGCAAGATATGGATGTAGATGAGCAAGTTATGGGTGCAGATGAGCAAGTTCCTCAACCTATATTGGTCACCTTCCCCACTGCCCACTGTCCCCCTGCCCCAAGCATATCCATAACTTGCTCAGCTGCATCATCAGCTTAGACAGAACATTCCTGTCATTACCATATTATGCCATGGAAAATGGTAATGATAATGAATGCAGCATTAAAACAGTGCCAAGTCTGTTATTTTTTAAATTATTTTAAAATAAAAAAAATTACCAAAATGTTTTCTTTTATTGAAAACTCATTTTGTCAGTAAATGAAAAGTTTTTCCTGACCCTTTCATTAATGTTCATGAAACTAAAAAAAGATTAAAAACTAAATTTGCAAATATAAACTTGAAAGCACCAAAAAAGTTGATTTGCTGCTTTTTCATTTTCCACAGTAGCACATTTTACAATTTAAAAAAAGAAAAAAATTGTCCTATATTCTTTCTAACCAATCCAAATGTGCCCCTTTATTTGCTTTACTTAATTTTTCGCATGAGCTTTCATGGGAGACAATCCCACTTCGTCAGGGATTTTTCTCCCACGAAAGCTCATGCGAAAAATAAATCTGTTAGTCTTAAAGTGCCACATGACTCCTTGGTTTTTTGCTGGACTAGACTAACATGGCTATCCCTTTGGAAATTTACTTAATTTGTCACTGTTAGTAATTTTATTTACAGTATACATTATGTTCCTTCATTTTATTAGGGTTTGCTATATTTTTTCCCAATTTAGCCCTTTTGCGGGGAGCAAGAGTCCAAAAAAGAAAATAAAAAATAAAAATAAAAATGCCCAGTACAGGGCTCAAACCCCAAGACTGAAAGTCAGTACCTCTGCCAACTAAATCATGAAAGCTGTTGTCATACACGCTCCTAAGAATAAGGGAAATGGTATGTTCCACTCCCCTGTGATTTTGCTCCAGGTTCTTTTGTTCCCCATGTGTACAACAGACTCTCAGGTTCAGGGGTTCCCGCCCTGTGTTGGGAGTGTTTTTTTTTTTAAACCTTCTACTCACAAAAAGTAAAAAGCAGGAAAAAATCATCTATTTTTAGAATGCCTGCTGGATGGAGGACGTGAAGGTAAAAAAGAGGACATGGCCTCCTTTTGCCAGACATCTGGCAACCCTAGTCCTGGGGAAGCTGCTTGCTCCCCCTGAGCACTTTGCCTGTGGCCAGGTTGGGGGCGGCTTCTCGAGTTACACAGCTGGGTGCTTTCTTTGCACGCCCTCCAGCTGGCCTCCCCGAGACACTCTGGCACCCTTTCCCTCTGCTTCCTCAGGCCAATCCCCCGGCTGCCAGAGCTGCTCCCTCGTGGAGCGTGCCCCTTGCTGCTGCCATTCTTCTGGGTGGCAGGAAGCTGTGCTGGGAAGTTTAAAATCTCCCGCTGTGAGCATGTTCAGGGGCAATTTTAAACTCCCCGTAACAGCTCCCTGTCAGCCGGAAGAATGTGTCCTTGGGGCCAGCAAGGAGCTGCAGCTGTAGGCCAGGGGTACTCAAACTTTTTGCGAGCCGGTCCACATTCAGCCTTCCACCATTCATCGGGGGCTACAAGCAACTAGCCCTGCCCCTCCAGTCCAGCCCAGAGGTAAGTTTGTGGGGGCTGGGGGGGGCACGTGGGAGCGGGAGGGAGGGGGAGCGGGGGGCTGCTGCTGGGAGCGGGGGGTGATGTCAGGAGTGGGGGTGGCGATGCCGGGAGTGGGGGGAGGCGAGTGGGAGCAGGGGGGTGTTGTCGGGAGCGCGGGCAGCAATGCCGGGAGCGGGGAGGGGGGCGGCGATGCCAGGAGCGGCGGGGTGGCGGCGGCAGCGATGCTGGGAGCGGGAGGGCGGCGGCAATGCCAGGAGTGGGGCGGCAGCGGCGGCGGCGGCGATGCTGGGAGCGGGAGGGCGACGGCGATGCTGGGAGCAGGGGGGCGGCTGCGCAGCAGGCTCCATGGGCGGGGAGGAGCGCAGCGAGCAACAGGAGTTGCTCAGCTGCCCTTAGAGCAGGGGCACTCAAACGGCCTTAGAGGGAACATTGCTTCAGGTTCGGCTTTTACATGCAAATAGGGCAGGCCACTATGGGGGTCCACCAGAAATGTCTTTGCGGTCCAGATTGTGGACCGCGGGCCGCCATTTGAGTACCCCTGCTGTAGGCCCTGTGCGGCCAGCAGTGAGGAGTGCACCATGGAGTCAGGGTTCCTGTGCACATGTGTGCATGCGTGTAACCTAGAGGGAACACTGGAACCAAGCTGCATGGGATGAAGGATTCCCAGGCAACTCTTTGCTTTTGGGGCTGTACACTCCTCAAGTGACCTCATCAGCTGTGGCTATAGCGGCAACAGCTGTGGCAACAGCTGCGGCAACAGCTGCAGCAGCAGCACCAGGGTCCTCGCCATTGGCCCTTCCAACCATCCCATCTCCCCTACAGGAATGAGGGTAATAGCACCCATGGGTTGTCCCAGAACCAGGAGTTTTGACCTCTTGCCTGAGGGCTGCTGCTGCTATCAGAACCCACCCTATCATCCTCCCGAAACCACCTGGCCCCCTTCTGACACTGCTGGGCTGAGAGGACTTCGGACCATTGTTTTTTTGGACACAGTGTCCAATGGTTATCCAATCCAGTTCAGGGGCAGACCCCCCTCAAAAGAACCCCCCCTCACTACCAAAATGGGGACCCGTCCCCATGAGACCCTACAGGGGCTAGAATGCCAAAAGGTCCTGGACTTAGGGGCAACAGAAAGCGTTCCCACAAAGGAAAAAGGGAGGGGTTTTACTCTAGGTACTTCCTGGTCCCAAAGGCAAGCAGGGGCTTGTGACTCATTTTAGACCTAGGAGCCCTGAACAAGTTCTTAAGGAAAATGAAGTTTTGAATGGCACCCCATCCCAGATTATTCAGGGGATTGGCCTGTGGCCCTCAACCTAAATGATGCCTATTTCCACATCGCCATAAGGCAAAACACAGGAAGTTCCTCCACTTTGTGGCAGGGGGAGGACACTTCCAATTCATGGCACTCTCCTTTGGACACTCATTGGCCCCAAGGGTATTCACAAAGTGCATAGTGGCCATAGAGGCCCACTTGAGGGAATAACTGGTACGAATTTTCCCATATCTGAACGATTGGTTAATATGAGGAAGGCCCAAGGACCAGGTCCAATGCAGTGCTGGCATTACATGGAGAATGTGTAACGGGTTGGGTCTCCTCATAAACCTAGAAAAGTCAAAACTCACTCTAACGAGGAGAATAGAGTTCATGGGAGCACAACTGGACTCACTGAGCCCAAGGGCCTTGCTACCCTGATCCAGTTTTCAGTCCATGTCTACCATTATCTCAGAGGTGCACTGTGTTCCCATCACTGCTGTAAGGCAATGTCTTCAGTTACTAGGCCGCATGCCTGCCTAACCTACATGATAAGGACGGCTCACCCCTGCATGAGGCCCCTACGGTCATGGCTGGCCTTGGTGTTGCATCCCCAACACCACTGTCTGAACCGGCTGGTCATCACCCCTGGGAGGGTACCGGCGATATGGCAGGACCCAGAGTTTGCATGGTGTGGGGGGGTCCCTTTTGAAGCCCAGAACCCTTCTCTTACCTATCCCATCCCAGACCCATTGGACTTAGGCTGGGGAGTCCACATCACAGGAGACGTGTCCACCCAGGGAACATGGTCACAGGCAGACAGGTTTCTCCACATAAAAGTGAAAGAACTAAGGGAAGTACGCCTAGCCTGCAGGGTCTTCTTGGACAAGATAAAGGGGAAAACTGTACAGGTCCTCTTGGACAGCACAACAGCCATGTTTTACCTCAACCACCAAGGGGAAGCTTGCTTGCCTGGGCTATGCAGGGAAGCGTCCTTACTGTGGGAACTGACCCTGAAGTTGGACTTCTACCTGGTAACTGCCCACCTCCCAGGGATGAGCAACTCCCAAGAGGACAAACTCAGCTGACAATTCCTCCCCCAACATGACTGGTCCCTACATCTGAGAGTAACAACCCTCCTCTTTGGGGCATGTAGTCCCTCCCACCCTCCACATAGATGTCTTTGCTACATGCACAGATCACAAATGTGAACTATTCTGCTCGCTCAGGGGCAGGGAGAGGGACAATTTATCAGACACCCTCCTGATAAGTATGGGGGGGGTGCTGCTCCTCTATGCCCTTCCCCACATTCCCCCTGATCCACAGAGCCCTATTGAAGATCAAGTAGAGCAGGGTAGGTATAATCCTGATAGCCCTGGATTGGCCATGCCAGCCTTGGTACAGTACACTCCTTGACCTCTCAGCGATCCTGCCCATAACACTCCCACCCAGGGTGGACCTAGTCACACAGAACTCTGGTCTTCTGCAACACCCAGACCTGAAATCACTGAACTTGACAGCATGGCGGCAGCATGGCCGAACTCTGATTGAGCAAATATGCTCTAAAAAGGTCCAGAAGGTCCTGACTGAGAGTAGGAAGTCCACCACAAAAGCTACCTACTGGGGAAGGTGGAAACATTTTTCTAGCTGGGCACAGGAAATAGGGGTGCTTCTGAAGTCTGCCCCAATCCAGACCTTATTGGTCTACCTCCTAGAACAGGGGTTGGCAACCTTTGCCAAGTAAGAGAAACTGCCGGCCACTCTTCTTCGCACTACACCGGCCACTCTTTTTCGCACTACACCGGCAGTGGCAGGTGGTCTCTGCCAGTTGGGGTTGGGGCCAGCTCCCACTGACAGTGGTGGCTCCAGGCTGCCTGACCCACCCAGCTTCCCTCTAGCCCTGCCTGGCAGGGGGCAGGCCCAGTAGGGGCCAGGAGCCATGCATTTCAGTTTCTTTGTCCTTGCTGGCTGTGCTGCCAGCAGGGACCTGGAACTGCAGCACGTAGCTCTTGCTGCCTCAGGCCCCTCAGTGCTGGGGGAGCAGAGCCAGCAGAGAGCCTGAGTGCTGCCATGTGCCGCTCAGGCTCAGCTCGTGTACCATTTTTGGTACACATGCCAGAGGGTGCTGTTGAACCCCGGGTTCGTGATGTGACTGGGATGGACCGGCGACACCCACCAATGAGACAGACATCAGTTCAAGTAAACAAAAAAAAAACTACTTTTATAGTGACACCTTAAACACCTTTAATCACTTAACAGTGTAAAACAAGGAGATCTATACAAAAACACTTGTAATCAACTAACAATATGAAGCAAAAATCTATATAGGACACTTATAACCAACTAATAGCATAAAGCAAAATCTAAATGAACACTTATAACTAAATGACAATATAAAGCTAAAAACCTATGCAGAGCACTTATAACCAAGTAACAGTGTGGAGCAAGAGTCTATATAAAGCACCTGTAAAACACCTCCAGCCAAACAACAGGATAAAGTATGAGAGTCTATGCAAAACACTTACAACCTACAAACGTACTTATAGTTAAATAACAGTATGGATTAATGACCTACAAGAGGATGGCCATAATAAGTCAAGGACTTTTCTGGCCTTTTACTGCCTCAACATCGGTATAGGCACTGACCAGCCCACCCGACGCATATTTACCAATGGCTGGAAGCCATTCCTCCTTGCTAGCCAAGAAGGGTGGGCGGCAGAATGAAAAAAAAGTCAGATGAGAGAAAAATAAACCCCCATACTCCCCCTGTGTACACTGGGGAAGTTTGGGGCCAGCAGTTTAGAGCAGAAGCAGAGTAATGAACAATTATACAGTAAGAAAGATGCAAAATACAAATGACTAACAAAACACCTGGCAAATTAACAACACAAAACTATGCTAGACCTTAAACAACTATATTGTAAAAAGATTATGCAGGATACAGAGAAAATAATAACAACTACACAAACTATGCAAAACTCAGGTGAAAAAACTACAATCACAGACTATATATAAATGGTACCAAGTAGAATGATTAAGAGAAGGTAGGAGGCCTATATCGATTTATAATACCTGTCCCAGGACCATGGTAGAACCCAAAGCGAGGAGGCAGACCAGCTGCAGCATCTCAGTACTTAATCGTTCGGCCGGCAATCCGTGTACACCCCAAAAAAAAAGAGGGTCTCGGGGGCGGGTACTCCCTGTCTCAGTCGGGGGATCAGTCCGACCGGGTCGCTACGTGCCCTTTAGCATCCGAGGGTGGGAGAACAACAAGCTAGCTGAGACAGGGGGTTTTAATAGAATTTTGCCCAGCCAGAGTAAAAATAGCCAATTAGGAGTGGGATCCTGGTCAGGACCAATGATAAAACTGGGACCCCAGACAATGACCCCTCCTTCGTGGTGACGGGGGTGCCAAGAAACTGTTCAGGGGGGATAGGAACTCACCCCCCCTTCTTGTTGACACAAAGCTAGGGAGGAAGAAACTCACGCAGGAGATTGAGAGCCATCAGGAGAGATTGATACTTAACGCTCTTTCCCCTTGTGCTGGATGGCCCAGAGATGGAGGCCCATCAGGGAGCATAATCCAGGGGGCTACGTGTGGGGCGGGGTGGCCATCATGGCTGCCACCTCCTCTCACTATGTCTGTGCAGGGCATGATGGTAAATTGTATATGGGCTGATTTGATCACAAATCTGTCAATACCTGTATTATAACTGAATAGGGAAATGAAATATTGTTGTTTCATAATATGCTACCCTTTGATTGAAAACCACTGCATTAAGGGTAGGGCCAGATTTTGGTGTTCGTAGGCTCTAGGCACTTTCACTCCGAAATGTGCAAAAAGAGAGGTAAATGTCAATTGAATTATGTCAATTGACATGATGCACTTTAAACTATTCTAATGCTAAAGCATGTGGTTTTCCTTATTTTTCTGCTTTTTAAATTTTTTCTCTCCTTCATAGGCCCTAAAAACTTCATAGGCCCTAGGCACTGTGCCTACAGTGCCTAAAGGGAAATCTGGCCCTGATTAAGGGCACCACAGCTACAATAGGCCTATGGCGAAGCCTGCTCAGTGAGTCATCCGAACTGACCATGTGACTCAATTCCATTTTGATTTGCAAAAACAGTGCACAGCATGGGGAAGACCAGAGTGATAAAAGGCAGGAGCACCAGCTCTGCTGTGTCTTCAGTTTCTAGTTCTCATCCAACACCCATCTCTGGATCTATTCCTCTGCAACTGGACAAAGGACAGTAGTCCATTCAGGTACTGGGTATCTTCCAGAGGAAATGATTGGGCTTGCAAACTCCAAACTCTTCAAGAACTTGCTTTACATGTACCCTAAATCATCTGTATGTATGTGATTCATTTTGACTCTTTACCATCTCTCATAGTTTGTCTCTTTTCTGTTTATATTAAACCTTTAGTTTTAGTTACTAAAGGATTAGTTGGCAATGTAGTATTTTGGGTAAGATCCAAGTCTGTATTTTTCTGTATAATGTGACCATGTGGCTAGTTGGGAACTAGAGGAGCTGATGTGCAACACAGAGGACTGCTTGTGCTTTATTATGTTTCTTGATAATTGGTATGGCAAATCAGAAACATGGTTCATTACTGATTGTGAGCCTGGCTTAAGCGCCACCCATCAGGATTCAGAGAGTTTTGCTGCTTGGCCTAGTTTTTGCATATTCAGGATGTTATCCCAGGAGGCCTGGGTGACAGGATGCATTCACTGAGGTGGTTGGTACCTTGTTGAGCAGGAGTGCTTGTGAAGAGCTGGTATAGCTCCTTGGGGCTAGAGAATGCTGCAAAGACTGAACTTTGGGGCAAGAATCTATTTGATTTGATAGGAAAGGTAACTATTAGTAAATGCAGGTTCTAGTTCACATTTTCAGATTTTGTTTTCTATCTAGCCATTTGGTTCCATCCTTCATACTTGTTTCTGTTTGAATCTCTGTATATAATCAACATCTATCCTCTCCTCTTCACAGGGATATAGAGCCTCATCTTTAATAAGTTCTCTCCTAATGCAGAGGTGGGCAAAGTATGGCCTGCAGGCCATATTCAGTGTGCCTGTTTACTGGCCCACCAGCTGCTGCTGGTCCTGAGCCACTGCTGGACGTGGCAGGGGAAGGGAAAGTGGCAGCTCACGCTGGGTCCAGAACACGGCCGCTCCTCTGTCCCTTTCCTAGCTGCTGTAATTGGGAGAGAGATGGAGAAACAGCAGCACTCTGATCCCATGTGTTTTGTTTGCTTCACCTTATGTATTGTTGTCCAGCCCTCTAAATATTGTCTGAATATTGTTGTTTGGCTCTCCAAAAAATTTTAAGCTTCCATGTGGTCGTCCGTGTAAAAAGTTTGCTCATCCCTGCCCTAAGGGACAAATCTGTTTGTACTGCATGCTCCTCTGCATCTGTCAGTTTCTCCCCAGTCCCTAGTTTAAACACTCTTCTACAATCTCTTTAATTGGACATGCCAGCAGTCTGGTCCCATTTTGGTTTGCTCAGGGTCTGATTACCACAGGGAGATACTTTGAAGGGATCTTGGGGTTGGGGTGCAGCAGTTGGCAGCCTCAAGGACTGGTTGGGAGGCAATGCCCAGCAGGCACAGGTATACTCGCTCACTCTGGAGACAGGTGGCAATAAGGTGACTCACAGCCATGGGTGCCCCAACAAGAGCTACAGGGATTCAGTTGATTTTGATACATTTTTGTTATAAATATGTCACCTTAAGGAGTTCTCCTATTGGTGTAAGAATAGTGCTTCCCTGAAGAATGCTAGCTACGCAAACCAAAACTTTGTCTGAGCACTTGCTGTATCGACATGGGGATTTTTGCCAACATAACTATAGCACTAATGATAAGTGGGGTTTTTTTGTTGTTTTTTTTTTCCACACTTTTAAACAGCAAATCTAAACTGGTATAAGTTATAAGACTCACAATGGAAGTATGGGTCTGTAAAATAGCAGAGAACCAGGCCCCAGCCATGACTATGGATCTTTAACAGTCCCACAATCAATTATTTTTGTGATGTAGATCATAAGTGTTATTTCTTTCTGGCCACTTAGTGCTTGGACTGGGTTCACTTGCTGGGTGAGTGTATGAGGAGGGCTAAGCTGTATCACTCCTCATAAATCTCTAGGGCTATGTCCACGTGCAGCACGTTATTTCGAAATAAACTCCTTATTTCGAAACGAGTTAAAGTGAAATAAGAAAATGTGAAATTGAGATAAGGGAAAAGCATTTCCAAACACAGGACTTGCTATTTTGCTTTAGGGAAAGGGCACCATGGGAGGTGTGGCAACATGGCCCCCTCACTGGGCCATGTTGGCAGCCATGTTGGCAGCCAGTCCTATAAAAGCTGACACCGACCTCACTTCCCTGTCCATTCTGGTTAGCAGTACACTGTGAGACACAGACATGGACTCTGCCCGGCTGCCCAGCCATCGCCATACAGCAAATAGATCCTCTGCCTGCCTGCAGAGTGTCCTGCTGCTGTAGGACACTCTGCTTGCAGACAACTGATGGTGCCCAGCCCATGCCCCAGGCTAGCATCCGTCTGGGCCGCAAAGCAGACCTAGTTCCCCTGCCCCCTTCTGTGCCTGGTCAGGTCTGGGCCCGGGAGACCAGCACAGACTGGTGGGAGCGGGTAGTGCTCCGAACCTGGGGGGACGAGCAGTGGCGGAGGAATTTCTGCATGAGCAGGGGCAGTTTCAACCACCTGGTTGCAGAACTCACCCCGCTCCTGCGCTGAAGGGACACCAGCATGAGACCTGCTATCCCTGTTGACAAAAGAGTGGCCATCGCTCTGTGGAAGATGGCCACTCCTGAGTCGTACAGGTTCATGGCACACCTCTTTGGAATAGGGAGGTCCACCACTTCTAGAAATGTGCTGTTAGAGGTCACCAGGGCCATCAACACGATCCTGCTGCGACGCCTGGTCACACAAGGGGAGCTGCAGAACACCCTTGCTGGCATGGCTGCCCTGGGATTTCCCAATTGTGCGGGGATCCTGGACGCCACGCACATCCCTGTGCGAGCCCCAGAGCACCAAGCTGCTGAGTACCGGAATCACAAGGGGTACTACTCTGTTATCCTGTAGGCCCTTGTGGACCACCGGGGCATCTTTCAAAACTGTTATGTGGGATGGCCAGGGTGGGCCCATGATGCCAGGGTTCTCCGTAACTCTGCCCTGTACTGGGGCATGGAGGCAGGCACCTTCCCCCCCCCCCAACATCAATGTTGGGGGACTAGAGGTGCCTGTCCTCATTGTTGCAGATGCAGCCTGTCCCCTCTGCCCATGGCTCATGTACCCATACGCAGGGCCCCTCGACGCCCGCCGGCAGCTTTTCAACCACCATGTGAGCTGCTGCCGCCCGGTGGTTGAGCGGGCATTTGGCTGGCTGAAGGCACACTGGAGGTGCCTCTTTATGTGCCTCCATCTTGTGGAGGGGACAATCCCGTAGGTCATCAGTGTGTGCATGGCCTTGCACAACTTCTGTGAGCTGTGGGGTGAGACTGTTGCTGCTGCCTGGGAAGCTGAGGCACAACTCCTCGCCAGTGACTACGAGCAACCCACACTTGTGCCCCCACGGGAGCAGCCATCACAGAGGACTGTCACAGTTTGTGACACACTCATGAACACTTTTGCCACAGAAGAACTCTGAGGCCCAGGCCTGTCCTGCCCCACACCACCCTCTCTCCCATTCTCCCACAGCCAGCCCCCACCCATCCACCTGCACTGTAAAGCACACCCAATAAAAACACTGACAACCACTAATATGAGTTTCAAACTACTTATTCAACAGAACATGGGGTTGGGGCAGGGAAGGGCTGGGGAGGGTTAGGGGATGGGGAAATATGGGGGGAGTGCTGGGGGAGGGCCTGCAACTTGGAGGGGGAGACTGGGGAAGGGTGTTGGGCAGTCTGGGTGGGAGGGGAGTTCCTATGCAGGGCCTGTTCAGGGGTCCGGGGGGTGGTGTCCCACACCCCTGCCCATGGCCACCCTGGGTCCAGGGCCGCCTCCGGGGAAGTCCAGGCTGAGGACCTCTGGCTGCTGCTGGAGGGGCCATGCGGTCCACCAGCTGATGGATGCTGATGGCCAGGTCCTCGACGGCGGTGGTCAGGGAGTTGCTGAGGCACTCTATGGCCAATGCCTGCCACTTGAGTGTGGCGACCACGTGGTCATCCACGGTCGCTGCCTGTTGCAGCAGGCAGAGGGCAGCATCCTGGCGCCTGGCCTGCTGTTGCCACCATGCCTGGGTGGATGCCTCTGCCTGGTGGCCGAGCTCCTCCAGGATTTCCCCGTTTGTCTGCTGGGCCCTCCTCCTCCTCCTTAGTGGTCTGGGGGTGCTGGCTGGGCTCGGCGCTGGTACACGGTGGGTGGCTGGGCGACCTGCTGGAGGGAAGCACAGGACACAGTTGGCCCCTGCTGCCTGCTGGCCTTGTCTGTGTGCAGCCTGTCTGCAGCACACACCTCTGCCCTGACTGTCAGGGATCTGGGTCCTGTGGGACATTGCCCTGGAGTAGGGATACCAGATACCAAAGCCTGGAAAGGAGGACAGGGAAGTATGAAAAGGAGGACATTGGAGAACACATGGAGAAAATGTAGGATTAATATAATATTCTTCATTTTTTAGGGGGCCCTGGAACACTTTCCCCTAGAAATAAGGTATTCTTTGGCATTCCAGGATACTTTGACCCCTATAAGTAAAGAGCCTGACAAAATCCTGTATTATAAAATGCCTGCCAGACAGAGAATGTGAAGATAAAAAGGAGGGCACAAAGGTAAAAAGGAGGACATGTTCTCCTTTTGCCTGACATCTGGTAACCCTACCCTGGAGGCACAAATGCTAGTGTGGCCCACAATGGTGAGCTGGACACCCACCAAGACTTGCTCTGGGGACTCTCCCAAGGGCACTTGCCAGTGGTGTGGCCTGTATGCTCTCCACCCCACCCAAGATGCAGCTGCATCTTTTACACCCATCCCCTGTCAACCAACGCCAGGCACGCAGGGGCCTGTGACCCTGGTGCCACATGTCTCTCAGGTACCCGTGTCCATGGGAGGGCCTCTGCATCCCCCAGCCCTGTGCCCCAGCTGTCCCAGTGCTGTAACCCCTGGCTGCCCATGACCTGGGCAGGCACAGCCCTGCGTGCTTCTATGGGAGAGGAAGCCTCACCCACAGGGGCTCCAGATGTCTGGCGGGATGTGCCTGCCTCGGGCTCAGACTCCCCTGGGGCCGGGATGTCATGAGGTCCCAGCTCCTCCATGCTGGTCTCCTCCGGGACAGGAAAGAGCTCTGGGGTCCCTGGCGCAGCCTCTGGTGCTGGTGGTGCTGCTGCTGGAGGCTGGCCGACATCCATGGATGCCTCAGAGTCCGTGTCCCCTCCCTCTGGGCCTGAGGATGTGCTTGGGTGCTGGGCTGTATTGATGGCCCAAGCCAGCAGGCCACTGGGCTCTGGCCCCAGAAAGGCATGGAGCTCCTCATAGAAAAGGCAGGAAACACTGCTACCTGCCCCCTGGAGCTCCCGTGCCTCCCATGGTCCTGCCTCAGGGCCTTGATTTTTGAGCGCACCTGCTCTGTGGTGCGCTTGTGGCTCTGGGCAGACAGCTCTGTGGCTATGTCCACATATATATATCTTGGTTCCGGTGGCTGGCCCGGAACCGGGTAAGGATGTCCGCCCTGATCCGTATACTAAGGAGGCACTGGACATCCTCAGTAGTCCAACAGGGGCATGGTGTCACCCCTCAGGGCCAGCGGAGCCACGTGCTGCCATGCCTGATCAGGGCTGTCAACATGCTGGCAGGCACGGGTGCAGAACAGCACTTCCTCCTTCCTGTGGGTGCTGTGCATGCTGGGAGGAAGGTCAGACCCCTTATTTTGAAATGACGGTTGTTTTGAAATAATGTGTCCGAACGGCGTTATTTCAAAACGATCCGTTTCAAAATCACTGCCATTTCAAAATGAAAGCAGTTTAAGCCATTTTGAAACAACAGCTCTTATTTTGAAACAATGGGCTCCGTCATTTTGAAATAAGAAAACATCATGTGGACCTACTCTTTTTTATTTTGAAATCACCACTGTTATTTCGAAATAAAAAAGACGTGGACATACCCTCAGACATTGTCCTCTTTTTTAAGGTGTAAGGGCATTTTTGTCCTTTTTGGTAATTTTTTTTCTTTTTTTGTTATTCATTACTCTCTGTTGCTGTTCTCGCCCAATTTCTGCCTTTCCTTTTTACTTTCTGGTATCTATTTTCAAAATTCTCTATGGGCACTAGTTGGAGAGAAGGGAAACTGGCTCAACGCACTTATATAGTTTCAGATTTGATCCTCCAGACAGGCTATTACAATTCATTGCATTTATAGAATTTCAGACCTAATACAGGACCATTTATGGTAAGATTCAATTTTATGTTTTGGCAACAAGTGTATTTCTTTGCTTATCATAGACTAGATGGTGCTTTCAAAAGAAATAATATGAATGATCTTAAACTGAAAGCTCAAATGGTTCTTTTCAGGAGATTCATCTTATTGATGCAGAAACATTCAAAATTAAAATAGGGCTGCATTGAATGAGGAGCTTTTAGCAATTTTTCATCTACAGCAAAGGTTGTCTATTTTCTTGTGTAAACCTTAAAGAGTCCTCCAAAGAGAAAAGTACCTTCTATATCTTGTTCTAGGTCTTAAAGTTAAAATAGGTACTCCAATATTTACTTTGGTTAATGTGTATGTTTCTCATAAAAGCATTTTGACTCTTTTAGTGCAAAATTAGTGGGCAAAGGGTAGTTGTGACTGGTGATTGGGACAGAGTGTATCACATCCCATTCCCACACACTACACAGTATTGTAATACTCACTTACAAACTCATAATTCTCTGATCAATAATATCATGGCAAAATGCACCTGGCAGCATTTTATGTTAAGTTATGAACATGAGCTGCGAGCAAGACTTAAGGTATGTTCTTCAGATAAGTCTGGAGGTGGCCAAACCTGTTCCTTGGAGACAAGCAGCAAACTGATACCTCAGTCAGGCGTATTCTTTGGCAGGAAAGAAGGTAGGGGCAAAAAAACCCTACATCTTAACAAAGAAAGAGCATGTAGTTGCCTTCCACACAGACTGCTTGTTGCCTTGTTTCTAATTGGAAATGCTTCTCAAAGCGAGAATAGGATTATAAAGAGAAGGAGCAGACATCCTTTGGAGCCCCCTCCCCACATCCCTCTATCTTTCTCTGCCCATCAATTCATTACACCAGAAAGAGCAAAGGAGGTAGCCACTTAATGGGGAAGGTGTCCTGACCTATGACGTTCTGTCAGACTGCTGAGGGTATGTGGTGAGAAAAACTTTGCTTTCAGTTTAACATAGTTTGCTAAGTTAGATACCACTTGCATTTCATCTTTACTTTTTTATAACTCTATCTGACAGCCTTATTTGCTCATTGGTTGAGCTGGCCCTGCCACATTCAAAATTTCTGTAGACTGCCCACATCACTGGCAGGTGCTAGGTCAATTTAATGCTTACATTGACATTATTAAGTCAACTTAAGGGCTATGCCCCATCTACACTGGCTTAAATTGACTTAATAAAGTTGACTTAAGCGTTAAGTTGACCTTAAGAGGTGGTGTTATTAAGTCGACTTAAGGAAGTGCTTAAGTTGACTTAATAAAAGCCCAATGTGAACGGAGCTTTCCTTAGGTTGACTTAAGGAAGGTTAAGTCGACCTAAGGCTTCGGTGTAGACATACCCCAGGAGACATGCAGTCCTCCTGCACAGAACCTTCTGGGACTGTAGCTCCACCCCTTGGGGTTTCTGTTGAGTGTTTCAGGCCATCACAAATCACAACTGTGGCAGGCCTAGCCCCTTTTGGGAAATCATTTCTCATAAGCACCAGCTTGGGGATCTCATCTAGTACCCCCACTGTCATATTGCCTTCCAAGCTGTCACACTGTACCTGCACCATGGCAAGAGACACATAGATCTTGCCTTCTTCCCCCTCTTTGAAGTATGCTCCTGGCCATATAACATGGCTCTCTCCTAGACCCAGCCTGGCCTAATGAGTAATAAGTGTGTACCAGTGTCCCTCCTTCCAACAGCTTCCAGGCAATTTATCTTGATATCTCTTAGAAACTCCTCATTCTGCGCCCCCTCCCCATGACATCTACAAAGGCGGTTATGTAAACAGGGGGTGTTTCCTGCATCTCAGGAGTCTCAGGTGTCATGGTCATGGCATTCACTTGGGCTGGGGGGGGAATTAAACCCCTGCCAGCCTTGGGCATTGCTTCCTCAAATGCTCAGAGGAATTGCCTTCTTGGGCCCCCCTCCCATTTCTGAGGCTCACCTTCCACTGAGTTTTGGGCTTGCTCAAAGGCATCTGCCACTGTGGCCATCTTTATCACAAACAGAGCTGTAAATAAGGTGGGGCAGCCGGGGAAGAGTGGCTCCAATTCACTGCTCCGTTCAGGGGTGCACATTTCCTGCTGCTTCATGCAGTGCACCCCAGCTGCCAAAATACCTAGTACCAGTGTTGATCACAAATGTCACTTCTTTGTTCCATAGACTGGTCTTAACCTACTCTGTGCATCCACTTAAGAATTGCTCTTGTACTATGAGGTCTAGGAGCTGCTCATATGTGCTGACCCCTTTAGCATTAACTCATTTGCTTAACAGATCCCACAGTTTGTGAGCATACTCGCTATGAGTCATGCTTGTCTCCTTCTTAATATCCCTAAACTTCATCCTGTATACTTTAGGCATAATCTGAAATCTTTGCAAGACAGCCTGTTAAAATGTATCATACTTTAAAGCTTCCCCAACTGGCATTTCATTAAACACTGTCTTAACTTTAGCAGATAATTTAGCCACAAGTATGGGAACTTCCTGCTCTTCACGGATTTTGTGCAGTTTGCAAAGGCTTTCAAAGTTGGTGAAATACTCCTCAATAATACAGTCTGTCTCTGGGTAACCCAGGGACAGTTTCTTAAAGCTGGGTGTTTTAGATGTGGGCGGTGCAGGGCCTCCTAGAATTTGTCTCAGTTTCTCCAACACTATCACCTGATATTTCCGCTCCTTCTCTTTCTTCTGTGTTCTTTTCAGTGGCCTGCATCTCAAATTGCTTTAGCTCTGTCACACATTTGTGAACAGCTTTCTTGGCTTCTCTGGCACATCAATGTCTTCCTGCTCCTGTCTCTTGATTTCTGCTCACCATTTAGCAAATTAACATTCTCTTTCTCTTTCTCTTCTGTTGTGCCCTCTCTTTTTCCCTCTTCTCTCCTTGCATGCAGTCCATTTCCAATTTTTCAGCTGCATTGTTGAGAGATATCTTTAGCTTTACCTGTGTTTATTTCCTTCACTTGAAATAAACAAATGGAAAATAATAAACTGGGATCTGCTCCTGACTGTTCAGTTACTGCACACAAAACTCACTTAATATCATCACCACCAATTAAAGTATCAAACAGAGCCTGCTCTTGCTGTGCCACTGTGACATCCCCCTCCCAGAATCTGGTCTGGTGTGCCGCTGTGACCTCCGATCTCCACTCCTGAACCTCATCTAATCCTGCTTTTCCAGGTGATCACTCACTCCTGAGTCAGTCTACGCTAGCCTCCTGCATGTAATCAGTCCCAGGCAGCAAGTGTGCACCCTCTGACCACTTGGCCCAGGCAAGCGCCCTCAGTTCCAAGATACCACAATGGAAACTTCTGTCCTACAGAGATGGAGACCCTTATGCAATCACTGTGGACTCATAGACCCTTATCTATCCATTTGATATTGAAATGGATATGCCCAGCCTCTCGGATTCATACCCTCTAAAATTCACACAGCTTTGGCTAAAACGAATACTAATTTATTGATTAGGATATGATTCTAAGTGAGTATAAAGCAGATCAATGCATGATCATTTAATAAAGGAGTCTGCAGTTACCACAAGCAAATGAAAGATATAAAATGCATGCTAATCTAACAACATTATGGGAAAACTCAGCAAATCTCAGCTGCCAGGTTGCCATGATGACCAGGATTTAAAGCCTCGTGCCTAGCTCTGCTGGGAAATACAGGAGAGGAGTGCCCTCTGGTGTCCAAAAATAAAATCACAGGCACCTTTACTGGGGCGGGGAACTTTTCTGTGTCAGGGAACCAAGGCACCTTCCTCTGAAGTTGGGCACCTAGCTAGGCTCCAGTTTTGTCAACCCCTGCCTTATAGGAAAAGAATTTAATTAAATCAGACTAGAGCTGATCTCTTACTACCAGAAAGACAAGCACACTGGACAATGGAGGGCCTGGTTCAGGTCTAAAAAGTGTTTTGAACGGAGAAGAGTTAAATCTAGAACCAGCAGAAGTTAAAACAAAAAAGTTGCCATTATATATAGAATCCTGTTAATTCATATTCAAACTGGATAACATTAGAATGAGACCCCTGAAATGTAGGTTTATGATACAAGGGAGGCTCTTTAGGGCAAAGCCTTTTTGTTCCATTCTTTTACAGCACCTGACACAATGGATACTCAGCTGATGAATAGGTCTTCTAGGCTTTAAGGTAATACAAAGAAATAATAATAACCTACATTCAAAAAGCACAAAAAGGACTAATTATCCAGGAGTACAATTCTGATCTGATATCCTTGGGTTCCATGACCAGTCAAATAAAAGGCCAAACTGTGGTAACATCACCCATATGCAGAAAGGATTCACTAAAAAGAAGAAAGCAGAACAGGAAGGAGGAATGCTTTACAGAAGGCAACACACAAGAAATTCAAAATTGAAAGACCTGTGCAGGTCATCAAAACTGGAAGAAGGAAATGTGGGTGAAGAAAGACACAGAGCCCCTTTCCTGTGTTTGGCAGGCGCATCAACTTTAAGTAATTCTGTTGAGTGGAGAATCTAAAAGCCACTTTTCACCAGAGGCGTTGCTGGTGATGGGCACACCAGGGCACGTGCCCCAAACCCCAGTGCCAGTGCCCTGGATATCTGGCCCAATTGGTCCGGAGATCCGGGGCCCAGGCGCCTGCGGCCATGGCAGCCCCGTCCCCGGCCAGGGATGCGGGGCCCGGCCTCCTGCCACCGCTTCCGTCCCTGTCCCCGGCCAGGGATGCATGGCCTAGCCGCCTGTGGTGGCGCCTGGCCCTGGCCCTGGCCAGGGGGCGGAGCCTGCAGGCCAGGGGTGGGGCCTGTGGGCTGGGGCTGGGGCCCGGGCCCCTCCCCTGGCCAGCGACGCCCCTGCTTTTCACTGTGCCTCGGTTAATACCTTTGTCACTGTGTAACTTTTGGGTGGGCTAGAATTCATTCACTAGCCCCTCTCCAGTGCCTAACAGAGATAAATCCCTGTGGAAAGCAGCTGGAGAGCCAGGATCCAGTCTGTAAAGGTCTTACAGCCAAGACTGCTCAAAGTTACCACTCCACAACAAAATACTACTTAGAATAAAAATAACAATGAACTTTATTAACTACTAACTTAACAGATCTTATCCTAAGAAGCCAAAATGAATGTAAACAGAACAGTAAGAAGCCCAAGAGTCCCAAAGTTCAGGTGGAGTCATCCTTAGCTCAACTGCAGTATTTTGTTCAAGTCCTTGAGGCTTGAGTGGAAATTAGCAGCAATCTTCTTCTCTTGCTGCAGGAATCAGGAGAATAGCATGCAGGCCTTTCTTTCTCCTCTGTAACAAGCACCATGCAGTCAGGTTACTGGTTAATCAGCTCTCAGTCCCATAAAAGAAAACTGACTCAAAATGCTCCACTGCAGGGAGAAAACATGTCGTAGTCCTTGCTTGGCTCAGCTCCTCTCACTCAAGCACTGAGCACATGGACTCTGCAGCTCACTTTAGTTGCTCTTCTTACAGCTGCTGTTCTCATGCTTCTCTCAGGCATCTGACTCCAGCAACACTAGAAAAACTTGTGGAGCATGCTCAAAGTGCTACCACACCCTACTACCAGAAAGTTCTGGTTTCTGGGCTGCTAAATCTGCCCTGCAACAGTAACCCCCCTGGAACAGGTCTCTAAGAGACAGCCTGTTTTAGGTGTATGGGTTACAATTGCATTTATTTTCCTCCCATTCTCCGTCCTCAAGCATCTGACAAAGTGTGAGAAAATCACATGAAATTTTGTGGGAGAAAATCCCACTTTGTCAGACACTTTGAAGATGGGGGAACTTACAGAATGGGAGGAAATAAATACAGGGAAGGGTAAGTCATAGGATCAGGCCAGACCGTAACAGCAATCAAAGCAGTTGTAAAGATTCAAACACTGAGGAACAGCGTATAGAGAAAAATGAGGTCAAATTACCTGTTATAATGAGAGAAAAAATCCAAAGTCCCTGTGAAGTGATATGTAGAAAGTTGTGTTGGAGAGTTGTTTACAAGCCTCCTGATCATAATCCGATTTATTCATGATGACGACAGCACCTCCTTTGTCAGCCTTCTTAATAATAATGCTTTCCTACAGAAGAAGAAAGACTCCAGATGTAATCTCCCACTACCATGGTTAACCGCTCCACTAGAACCTGAGCTCCCTTCATCCAAAGGCCTGGAAACCCCCTCACTAAACCACAGAGGACAGTCTTGCTCAGAGCAAGTTCATCCGTTCCTGTTAGGTTGTAGATTCTCTGCTTGTGTGGTGCAATGTGAAGTTTTGTCCATGTGTCCATCCATTCAAGAGAAACTTGAATATTTATTGCACCTGAAAGAGCAGAGCTTAGCAATCTCCCCTATCTAGGTTCACCTTGAAGCAATATTAGCTTTCCATCCTCAAGTGGATAACAGATCCATTTTTTCAAATGACATCTACCAACAGAAGGAGTTTTTCTGCTAGCGTGGCTGCCCCTCCTCATCAAACGACATTAGTCACACCCATCAGAAACAGTGTTCTGTCAGCATCACTCTATATCCTCCACACAGCGCCCTGGACATCTGAGGGAGAGTGGAGGACCTTAATATGGGGAAGGCAGGCACACAGATCCCCTGGCAGGTGGCAAAGTGGGGATTAAGGGGGCCCACTGGTTTCTGATATGAGGGAAGATTTGGGGAGGGGAGTGAAGGGAGTCCCTGAAATAGAGTGGGATGGGAGGATGGCACACAAGGAGGTGAGAAAAGAAAAGAAGAACCGCCATACAATGAGCTTGGTCAACAGAAGCAATGGAGTCTATGGCTGAACCAATGAGATGCTCAGATGTTCACAATCACAGAGTTGGAAGGGACCTCATGAGGTCATCTATGCCAACCTCCTGCTGAAAGCAGGACCACTCCTACTAAATCATCCCAGCTTGTCTAACTGGGCCTTAAATGTTTCCAGAGAGGGAGATTCCACCACCTCCCTATGTAACCCACTCCAATGCTTCACCACCCTCCTAGTGAGAAAGATTTTCTTATTATCCAACCCTGACTGTCCCAGCTGCAGCTTGAACCCATTGCTCGTTGTTCTGTCCTCTGTTACTACTAAGAACAGCCTAGCTCCCTCCTCTTTGGATCACCCCTTCAAGTAGTTGAAGGTTGTTACCAAATCGCCCCTCAGAGGCAAAAAGCTTCTGAATGTAGGCTGGAGAAGGCTGCTTAGTTCTCAGATTATAGAGTCATAGTAATGTAGAGCTGCAAAGGACCTCAAGGTTATCTAGTAGTCCATACCCCATGCTGCGAGAGGACCAAATATATATTTAGACAATCTCTGACCAGTGTTTGTACAGTGCAGGCTGTTCCTGAAAACCGCTGATGGGGATTCCACATCTTGCATTGTTAACTTGTCCTGGGCTTTAACTATCCTTACAGTTAGAACAGTTTTCCTTATATCAAACCTAAATCTTTCTTGTTGCAGATTAAGCTGATTGGTTTCTGTCCTCCTTTCAGTAGACACGGAGAACAACTGGTCACTGTCTTTTTCTTTAATAGGAGTTCTTACTGTTTGAAGACTGTTATGAAGTCCTTGCTCAGTCTCCTTTTCACAAGATATAACACTCCAGATTTTTTAACCTTTCCTCGTAGATCATGTTTTCTGAATCCTTTTTTGTTTTGTTTTGTTTTTCTCTTTTTGTTTTTGCTATCTTCTTGCCCCTCTCCTGTTTATATTAACACTTAACATTGGACACTTTAAGAAAGTGACAGAAGATTTAAAAATATAAGACTAAAAATGACAAAAGTTACAAAATAATAACTAATAAGGGGACTCTTTGTTCCCCATGACTAAAAAAAAGATTGTCTCTTTCTCAGTGTCAGTGTTTCTCCTACAGGCCCTCATTTATTACTGAAAAATGAGAAGTAGCTCAGGGTTTTTCATTGAGTGGGTAAGTAAGAATGGAAAGTTCCTTTCTCCGTCATGTTACTGTTCCAAGAAGCAGAACCAAGGACTGCTTTAAGGAAAAACCTTCCTGCTGAGGACTCTGGCAGAATAATTTTTTCAGTGAGACTGACTGAAAATGGAGAAGAGCTATAAGGAACCCTCCTAATTTTATGATTATGGTTTGCTGAAAAGAGAAAGTAGGTGGTGTGAAGGAAATGGGAAGCTCCTTTCTCCAGTCACAGACACAGAGCAGCACAGCTTGCTTTAAACTCAAACCTTCCTGTGAAAGTTGCTGAAGAAATAAACATTTTGGTGCAACTGATTGAAAAGCGACTGTATTTGAAAAGCAGTGTGTCTCTTGTTTATAAGGTGTTTCCTGAGTTACAAAATTTACACTAATAGAAATTCTCTGTTCTCCAATCTCTAGAAACCACCAAGAAAGTCCCGTCAACTCAGAGACTCAGGAGTGGCAAGAGAAACTGCATGTCTGGACAATGAAAAGAGCACATAATAATTTCCTTTTAGTTAGGGTTCCATCTAGCGATAATGACATCCAAACTTACTTTCCACATTACGGTGGCAAGCAGAATGGGGTCATAGTTCATGAATTAGTCTCTAAGGCACTGTGTTGATAAATACTATATTTATATAATCAGGGCCAGACAAGCTCATCCTCACCGTGGGAAAATGATTAAAAGTTTATAAAATAGTCCAGTCACCAATAACAGATGCTAATAGAAAAAGGAGTAAAAGGGAGACAGACAGATTGGGTTACCCAGAACAAACAGGCCTTCTGATCACACTCAGAGTGTGTCATGATCCTGTCTGGTAAAAATGGGAGTGTGGAAGCAGAAATCAATGTGGCAAGTTTTTCCATACAGACACAGTTTGTTTGTTTTAGCTACAAATACAAGCTTTTAAATTCTTAGCTTTGTTAATCTCAGAAAGTTTTCACTGTGACTTTGACAGCATTTAATCAAATAAGATTTTTAAATCCTTTAACTCTTAGATTGTGTCATGCTTGTGTCTAGTAAGGTAGAGGTGTACAGGATCAGAAATGAATGTCAGCTTAATTCAGGGCTTCTACTGCACTGAGTATAAATTGAGGTTCAAACTGAGGCAAAGGGCTGTGTTGCAGCCCCCAGGTTTTTGTGACTGGAAAAGCAAAGCAACATGCTGGTGGTTGTTTTGTGTGTATGAAACAGTACTCTTCTGCTGATTTGTATTAAATCTCTGGGATGGGCTAAATTGCTTCAGTGGCTATGACATGTTGATGGGCAAGGTCTGTCACGGACTAAAATGCCTGTACACTGTATTGTTTTTGGGTACTGCAAATGACTCATGCATGCAAAACTGGCTCTGAAAAACATCTGACTGATGCTTTTGCAAAATGAAAATATACCAGTGTAAAAATACCACAAAGGCTAATATTTCTGCAAGTTAGGAAGTTTAACCACTTGTGATGACATTTTCAATGTTTATGTAAATATATTTTTTTAAGAGGGAAGAGGTGGAGGGGAGTTGGAAGGGGGGAAATTTTGGATCTTTGCCCAATCTAGGCATTCAGCCAAAAATGTGATTAGGCCTAGTCTGTTTCTGAATGTTTTGATGACCAACTGCACTGTAAATTCTTAGCTTTGTTAACACACGAACATTTCAAATCTTATTTTTGAAGCATCTAGTCAAATAAGATTTGAAAATCTCAATTTTGGGAAAAAGAATGTGCAAAGTTTAAAATACACTAAATCCAAACAACCCCTGGAGCCACATAAGTTTTGCCAGCATAATGAGATAGTCAGCTGCTGACATAGTTACTGCTGCTCATTTAAGTGGTTTTATTATGTCGGCTGGAGAGCTTTCTCCTGTGGACCTAACATGGCTACACAAACACTACACTGCTACAGCTGTGCTGCTGTAAGTTTTAATTGTAGACGAGCCCTAAGAGACAGCACATGAGACACAACTATATTTTTTGTCTTTGCTTTTCTTTGTATGTGTCTGGTTTTGTTTTCAAGGAAATGTGGTGAGACTTGAAGCACAGAAACAATAACTCTAATCCATTTTAACTGATTTCCATTCCACCCCCCGCCAAAGGAATATTGTTAGCATCCTTAATACCATCTTAAACAGTCATTTGCAACAGGGTTATCTGAACCCCAGGGGTATGCTACTGCCCCCCCCACACCTACCCTCCACCCCAGCTACTACTCCCCACATGCCTAGCTCCCATCCTCAGCTACTACCCCGATCCGAGCTACTGCCCCCCACCCCAGCTACAGCCCCCCAAATGCCTACCCCCACCACAGCTACTTCTCCTCCACCCCGGCTACTGCCCCCAGCCCCTGTCTCACCACTGGTCCCACAACCCTTCACCAACTCCCTGCTGTGCCATGCCAACCCCCTCCCCCATGCCCTTTCCCTTACTGGCTGGCTTTCCTGTCCCCAGAACAACCCACAAGGACCCCCTTACCTGGCTGCGATGTGGAGTGGCCCTTGCCCAGGCCGAGGTTCCCACAGAGAGCCTTCTTGACTGAGCAAGCTCAGGGCGGGAGATTTAAAATCTTCCAATGCAGCTCTCTGCCCTGCCAGAATGTGCTGGAATGGCATTCAGGGGCCCACTATTTTTAGGGGCTCAGCCTTTGTCAGGCCCCTAAAAATAGAAAATGGAGCTGGAACTCTGCATTCCCGTGTCCACTGTTTTTAAATGGTGCACCCCAGAATGCAGCATTCCAGCTCCATTTTCTATTTTTGGGGCCTGGAACTCTCACCACCCAAAATAGTGGGCCCCAGAATGCCGTTCTGGTGCATTCTGGCTTACTTTAACCACTGCTGCACCCCAGGAGGTGCAGGCACCCCAAGTTGAGAACCTCTGCCATAGAGCCATAAAGCTTTGGTTTGTTCTAAAAAGGGTCTTGAAAGAGGAATAGTTATATATGGATCTGGTTAAAGTTCAAAAAAATATTTCCATTTATATAAAAGTTATGTTAGTTTGTACTGATGGTTAAATGATATACCTCTTTGAGGGATGTCTCACTAATGAAGAGGTATTACATTATAAATGAAGCTCTTTGGGGGGAATGAACATGATTCTTTCTATCTTTGTAAAACACTTGATACAAGAGGGTCTTTACCCATGACTAGGACTTCTTCCCTTTCTGGTAATATGACTATATAATAATAATCTGCTTTAAAAAGTTTAAAAAGAGCTAACTACCTCCAGGGGTGTAATTTTGAATTGATATCTCTCTGTGCTATGACCAGTCAAATAAAAGACAGAACTGTGGTAACATCGCCTGAGCACTGAAAGGGTTCATTAGAAAGCAAAAAGCAGCACAGGAACAGGAAAGAAGAATGCTTGGTATGGGCAGAAGACTACAAGCAAGAAATACCAATCTGAGGGGTCTGTTCCAGTTATGAATGGGCAGAATGCCACTGATTTGGGTGAAAATTAGAAAATGGGGAAAGGGACAATGTGTCCCTTTCATGTGCTCAGCAGGCCCATCAACTTTTCATAATGTTCTTTGGTAGCATATTTGAGAGGCACTTGCCATTGCCCCTCAGTTAATACCTTAACAATATAAACATACATGTTTCCCAGGTCTCTGTGTGTGTGATCAGAAGACAAGACATTTGTGAGGCCATGGACCCCCACTTTAGTGTATGGCATCAGCAGTTTCACCACCCTGGACCACAGCTGAGCTGTGACCTGAGAGAAGCCACAGTATCCACAGAAACTATGTAATAAGTCATGTGTAGAGATGCATGTGGTATTGGGTGCATGGATGTAACAGCTGGGACAGGAGTCCCTTAGGCAGCCAGTGTGAAATTATTGGACCAGCATTTAGTTGTCTACGTGCGTGTGGAGGGCGGCTGAGTCTGTGTCCCTAGTAGAGTGTACAGGTCCAGGAGTGAAAAAACAAGGAATCTTGTGGCACTTTTAAGGATTATCCAGTTTACTTATCACATGATCTTTCGTGGGAGAAATGCTCATGCAATAAATAAATTTGTTAGTCTTTAAAAGTGCCACAAGATTTCTTGTTTGTTTTACTGAACTAGACTGACATGGTTTCCCTTTTAGAACAGGTCCATGAATGTACAAGTCTGTGTGGATGTCTCTAACGATATCTTTATCATTCTTTAGACCTCCCTGTGGCTCATCTCACTGTTCTAAATAATAATGGGAGTGATGGAGACCAGAGTTTTACGGCCTTACTTCATAGGTTTGACTTTACGGTGAGTGCTGAAATGTTCTGTGCTGTTCTCTCTGCCTGCTGTTCCTCCTGTGCCTTTCCGCTTCTTTGTCTGTCCCTATGTATTCTTCCTCCCAGCTCCCCCATCACACTCCAACCTTTCCAACTTTCCTTCTTCCCCATCAATAATATAATCACATCCCTTTCTCTGGGAGGTGCCTTGTGCCTGTGGAGCTTCTCCCTTATCTTCCATAACTCACTTCATGACACTCCAAATGGCCACACTTTGCCCTGGCTGTTCATTCTGTGTCTGAGTGGTGAAATTATAATGGGAACAGGTTGGAATATTGGAAAATATGATTGATGCCCCCTGGCCCATTGCTGCCTTGACAATGATGGCTCTTCCCTTTGATGCTCAGCTTGTGCTTGAGTGGTGGGACTGTGGCTGGAGCAGGCAGGTGCTGAGTGGAGGACATGTGTCATTTCAGATGCCAGTGACAGTTGAGGAGGTGGCTGTGTACTTCTGTGAAGCTGAGTGGGCTCTTCTGGATGAAAGGCAGAGGGAACTTTACAGGGATGTCATGAAGGAGAATTATGAGACACTCATATCATTGAGTGAGGAGGTTTTCTAGTCCCCATAGTGTAGACATGATGTAAATCTTTTATACGGAACAAAGCCCGTTTCCCACAACATGGTTGGTTTGCCTGAAGGCGATACACGAAGGTTTACTACCTAGCTGGATTTTGTCCTTCTCCTTTAGCAAAGAAGATCTTGGAAAGTTCTTTGCAGTTAAATGATGGATGAACAGTTAACAAGTTGTGATGCAGGTACCTCTTTCCAATGAGCAGGATTTCCAATCACTAAACCAATGTGCTGTCCCAGATGGAGCGAGGGGAAGAGCCATGGTTTCTAAATCTCCAGGGCTCTGATGAAAGGAAGACCCTGAGTACCACAACTGAGAAATGAATGACAGCAATTGAGAAACTTTCTGGGGCTGAAGGAGTAGCTGAGATCCTGGTAAATCCACTAAGCCCTCCACTTTTCTGTCTCATCTCACTCACTGTTGTGCCCTGTCCTTGGCTGTGTTCACACACAGGGGGTTATTTCGATATGGTTGTTTCGAAACAACTTGTATCGAAATAACACCTTATTTCGAAATAACTTAATTCGAATTAACAGTGTTAATTCGAATTAAGGAAAGAAGCTCAAAGTGAAATAGCAGGTTCAGGCAACAGTTATTTCGAAACAAGTCACTGTTGTTTCGAAACAACATGTTCGCACGGCGTTGTTTCGAAACAATCATTTCGAAACAACATTGTTTCGTCCCCACATGGGGTTTAACTTGTTTCGAAACAACTGTGCGTCGTGTGAACAGCCTAAATCTTATTTTGAAACAACCTCTGTTGTTTCGAAATAAGAGGGCTGTGTGAACACAGCCATGGGGTTTAAGTTGTTTCGAAACAACGGTGCGTCATGTGAACATGGCCTTTCTTATTTCAAAACAACCTCTGTTGTTTCGAAATAAGACTGCTGTGTGAACACACCCCATGTGTCCTGTAAAGAAGATCACTGCTCCCTTTTCTCTGTCTCTGGGACTGGGAGGGTCTGCAGCACTAATGTACCGGGGGGGGGGGGGGGTGCCTTTCTGTGATACCTGCTACAGACAGGGGAAGGGAGACCACTGATCGTCCATCCCCTTGGCTACAGCAAGGAGCCTGCACTGGCCTTTTAGCCCCATGGAGATGCACTCTGCTTGGGACGTTAGGCAGTGGCTCCCTTCTGCAGTCAGAGGGGGAAGGGGAGCCGTGGGCCACTTTGAAAGAAGGGGAGTGGCTCCCTTCTGTAGCCAGCATGAGGGAAGACCTTGGACCACAGTTTGGGAGCCACTAGTCTACACAGCTAGTTTTAGCTCTGCAATTCCAGGCCAAGTCTGTGGACCCACAGTCTGAGACTTGCTACTGCTGGCTGCCCCTCACTGTGTAAACACAGTCTAACTGGTTAGAACCACTACTGGCTAAAAATAAGTCCACTTTTGTGATGCTGTCTGGAATAGGAATGACCATTTATATTACTAATACCAATAAGACAAAATTGCAGTGATTTCTTGCAAGCTCTTCCACATCAGATACCATTGAAAAGATGATAATTTGCTAAGTGTGATAATATTGTTTACATGCACATATCTTCTTTGTATTTTAAATTATGGATATATGTGATAGATGTCTGTTCAATCACTTATAACACCCCCCCCCCCGCGTGGGAAATGAGCATCAGCACTGATGACTAATCTAGGGCAATGAGCTATACAGTAAACCCGGTAAAAGAACTCAGGGCCTACATCTCATGAGTCATCAGGAAATGTAAGAAGTACCCTGGGGACTCTGAGGCTGTACCATGCCCATGTGCTACTCTGTGCCTTTGTTTGAGACAAAGGAAATACAGGCCTCATGGCATAAACTACAAAACAGAGCCTCAGCGTCTTCAGTCCTGCTTTCTGCCTCTGGATCGAGTATTCCACACCTGAAGCTGTGAAACAAAGGACAGAGACCATCCAGGTACTGGATGTACACCAAGGCAACAGTACAAGCCTGCAAACTCCAATGCTTCTATGAAGTTGATATATATATATAGACTTTGAAATCATTTTCATATAGATGATTGCCTATGATCATTGACAATTATGATCTTGTGTGGTTTATTTTCTTTCATAATAACTCTTTAGTTTTAGTCAGCATTGTAATATCTTGGGTAAGATCCATACTAATATTGATCTGCCAATGTTGGCTGACCCTTTAGGGTCAGGAGAACATTTTGGTAAAGGAAATAGAGTTTTTAAATAACTTGTCTCTTTACTGGGCCTACTTGCTGATTGGGTGCCAGAGATTAAAAAGCAATAAAGCAGGCTGTGTAACTTTTAGTTTTAGCTTCTTGATAACCACTATGGGGAATCAGGAGCACTGAGACATATTGTGGAATCTAACTTCAGTGTTAGCCATCAGTTCTCAGAGCATCTGCTCTCTTTTTGAAGCCTGCGCTGACCATGGGATTTTCTGGTGGGCTACACTAGGCATGTATAGATCACAGCTGTCACAAAATACAGGGTTAATAATAACAAAAGGACTGCAGGGGGAGCCAACAGAGGAGGTAGGCTGCTTGAGCTCCAGGCTCCTTGGTATTTTAGCTGAAGGTTTCTCTCCCAGAGCTTCTTGAATCTAAACTGAATGTTGAGACAGAGCCTCAAAGGGAAGCCTCAGAAGGGTTTTACAATTCTGAAAACAACAGTTGGCTTAGTTGTCTAATTAAAGAGTGATGTTAGTATTAAAACATTTTGTAATATTTTAGACCAATAATTAGCTTTAGAACAGGAGTGTTGTTTAAATAAGAATTAATACATGAATCTGACATTGGCACTTGGAAAATAGCCCCATTCTTTGTCCACTCCTAGCCCCGCTCCTCACTTTCATGTTCTATTTTCCTTTTTACTTGACCTCTCCCCCTATCCAGTTTGATGTTCTCACTCCTTCCTTATGTAACACCTCCTCTATCTGTAGCTGCTAGCTATAAACAGCAGAGCTGGCAAGTGACATTTGATCAAAGAAGGAGACAGAGAGCAAGAGAGAGGTGAGAAACCAGAAAAGTTGGACAGATGGAGTCTGAAGAGGCAAAAGGAATCATATTCTGTTGTAAGCCTCACTGTGGCAAGGGTGTTCTGGGACAGCCAGGCTAACTGAGTTCCTGATCTGTGTATAAATCAAAGATAACCCTAATTGCTGACAGCAGATAAACCTTTGCTTTCGACAATGGGGCTAACTGAGTCTCTGCTCTGTATCCAAACCAGGTTTTAGATGACTGGGCTAACTGTGTTCTGACTCTGTGTGTTAACCAAAGATCATCCTAAACCAGGAAGCTATGCTGGTGCCTTTGGGCCACGGACAAATGGGCTAACCGTGTCCCTGCTCACTGTCTGAACCTGTGGTAATCCTTATGTCAGTTCATAACAGAACAGAAGTACCCCTGCAGATGAACAGAGGGATTTTTAAGAGGTTATATGTAAAGAATGTCTGGGTTTGCGTTTTAGTAAATGTGGATGCTTATAGTTTGAATGACATTTTCTCCACCCACTCAGCAACTTGGTGAATGATAGATAATTAAGGTTTTTAGAGTTAAGCATTACAGAATTTTAACTTATGGACTGAGAAGCCTTGTCCTGTATAGTTTCTTACTTTAGCATAAGTTGTAGGATGCTTTCTTCTCTCTCCCCTTTCTGTGGATGTGTGGATCATTAGAGGACTGCCAATCTTTTCCATATGTGTAGGACATAATACCTTTCTTAATATGGTGACCGTACTAATTGTTAAGGTGAAATAATATATTTATCTGCATTTGTAACATATGCAGTTTAACTATTAATGAGCACCTATATAGGTTACCTTTTTATATTGGGTGTAGGCATTGAGGAAATAGGGAAGGTTTTTTCATCCTCCTCCAATGACTGCTTCCATGGTATATGCAACACAGAGCATTGGTGTGAACAGGCAAAGGGGTCACTTTTCATTACAAGCAACTGCTGTCTCAGACCTGACAAACTCACTACACCTAATATACCATTTTTTTATAGTACTTATCTTTTTATCTATTCAGCAAGTTTCTGCTGAAAGCTTGTAACTCATTGGTATCAATAGTCATTGGGTGTGTTCACACGGCAGTCTTATTTCGAAACAACAGAGGTTGTTTCGAAATAAGAAATGCCATGTTCACACGACGTACCATTGTTTCAAAACAATGGGTTCCGTTGTTTCGAAACAACGGCGTTGTTTCAAAACAACGTAAACCCCATTTGGTGACGAAACAACGTTGTTTCGAAATGATTGTTTCGAAACAATCCCGTCAGAACATGTTGTTTCGAAACAATGGTGACTCGTTTTGAAATAACTGTTGTCCGAACATGCTATTTTGCTTTGAGCTTTTTTCCTTAATTCGAATTAACATTTTCTTAATTTGAATTAACTTATTTTGAAATAAGGCGTTATTTCGATACAAGTTGTTTCGAAACAACTTGTATCGAAATAACCCCCTGTGTGTGAACATAGCCATTGTGAGGCATGTGTACATGTAACTTTTAAGTTTCATCCACACCAGGGTGGGGTTTCAATAATCCACATTGCTGGGCAAGGGAGTAGATTTCTACCACCCTCCCTCCCAGCCCTATGGTTGCAAACCCAGGGGTCTCATCTCCTGGACTTCCTGAGACCTACCAAAAAAGGGGCAAGAAAATCTCTTAACCTTTCCTAGCCACTTTTGCAGCTTGCTTGAGTGGCTCCATCACCACACTCCTAAGGTGACCTGCCCCAGGATGTACCCATGCATCATGTGGATGTGGGGAGAATCCTTCTTCCACCCGCAAAGGAGAAGGAGAATATTTTTATGCTTTCCTACCCTGCCGCATACAAAATCTAATGGCAGAAAACAGGGAACCCGGGCACAAATGTTAGTCCCACAGGGCCCCCATAGGGATGCCCTCCCAAAGGGTCTCTCTCTATCGCTTTCTCTTCTCTTCCCCTCTCCCTCCTCTCACCTAAGGTTTTCCCCCTTACAGACCTCTCCAGGCTCCTTGAGCCCTCTGTAAGCCTGGGCTGGGATGACCTTTCCCTCCTATTAGCAACACTACACCACATTGAGCATGAACCCCTCCAAGCCAGTCTTCATCGGTGCCTTGGCCCTCTGAGAAGGGAATTAACCAGCATTGTCCAGGTGTTAATAAACAGTTCACCCACCCTCTCCTTTCCCACTAGGGGTTCCCTGATTCCCCATAAGAGAACTAACAGTTTCCAGGACCTTGCAGGAAGCCCTTCACTGAGAGGCGGGGATATCTGCACCTTCATGGGCAGCCCACATGGGGGATCCATCCGTATTCTGCATACCCCAATGGCCCCTACCTGGTGGGACAAACCCGTCATGTGGTGGTATGTACCACTGAGGTTCTTGAGCGAAGTGGACGATGTACCACATGATTCACCTTTAGTCAAGTACTCCTCCATTTGTGGACAAAGGCCTAATTTTGCACGGCGGTACCCCCCTTACCACTCATGAAGGTAGGACCCTCAACGGTCCCCCCGTCCCCCCATGCCCTCAGCTGGTGGAACACATCAGCGCTTTCTCACTGGGGGGAAATAGAAGCATTGACTCCACCTGTTCATTCAGGAGGAGACTCCACCATACCAGAGGGCAGTGGTGTAAGGGAAAAGCCACAGTGTCCCTGCATGGGTATGTCCACGTCTCTTTTATTTTGAAATAACACTGGTTATTTCGAAATAGAAGAGATTAGGTCCACATGACGTATTCTTATTTCAAAATGACAGGCTCCATCATTTCAAAATAAGAGCCGTCATTTTGGAATAGCTTAAACCTTCTTTAAAAATCGAAATGGCTGTTATTTCAAAATGGTTATTTTGAAATAATGCCGTTCGGATGTGTTATTTCAAAATAACCATTATTTTGAAATAACACTTTTGCCCTTCTCCTTCCCAGGGTGCCTTCCTTTTAGCCTATATCAGGTGGGGGCATGGGCCAGGGAGGGGGCCATATTGCCACACCTCCTATGGTGCCCCTCTCCTAAAGTGAAGTAGCAAGTCCTGTGTTTGGGCATGCTATTTTGCTTTGAGCTTTTCCCTTAATTCGAATTAACATTTTCTTAATTCGAATTAACTTATTTCAAAATAAGGACTTTATTTTGAAATAACATATTTCAAAATAATGATGTACATGTGGACATAGCCCATAAGAAACTGCAAGACATTACCTGGCTTGCTCAAGCATCTGAGCCTTACTCAGGTGTAGGACAGCTCCATAGCTTGCAGTCTCATCTCCTTGCGACCCACAGGTGGCCCACACTTTAATCATAAAGGGCCACCGAAGAACATACATACCCTGAGCACCTGCCACAGAGGACAGGAGGAACTCACTGGCATATCACTTTGTCCCTCTTTTAGTTCCTGTCACCAGTCTTGCTCACATCTGCTGAGTGGGGAAAGAGAAGCCGCAAGAATAAGGGCAATTGGCTCCCTAATTGCTAGTGACTGACTAGGCCTGAGACAAACACCCTTACCCTCATACCTTAGTTCCAAACCCCAAAGGCTCCCTTTCCGTCCCAATGGTTGGGCTTTCTTATGTTGGGACCCCTTCCTTTGATACCAAAACATGGACATAGGCCACCCGCTTGAAGCCTTTTCCCTCCTTGCTAAATAGTTGTGGGGCACCCACAGGCCCATTCCCCTCAGGGACAGTCTATTTTCCCCAGCAGGGAAAAACCATACCAAGGTCCATTTCAACCGAGTCCACACAGGGTTGTGTTTAGAGATCACAGATCTCAAACCAGTGACACTGGTGAGTCTGCGTTACCATTCCTTCCCTCTCTCACCAAAGGGACCCAGAAGTCATACCTGCTTTTAGGACCAATGGCGCACTGCTGCTAGTTTCCCTTCTGCTGGGGTAACCAATACCCATCAAAGGAGCTCCCTCGTCAGGTCGGGACTGCTCCCTCTAGAACGGAACTGTGCGACAAATGCCATCCTTGCTGTGCTTTCAGCACTTTGATTTGTGACACTCACACTGAAGTGTCAATACCACACTAGTGTGGACAGAGTGGCTTTATCCTCCCCTTTATTCCCTGGGACGTGACAGTCAATCATCACACAGTGGGGAGACAAAATGTGGGAACTTCTTTTGTCTTCCTTGATTGTTTTTAACCACGCTCAATACTGATGGCATCCAAAATGAATTAGGACAGTCCTGTATCAGTACTTCAAGCCTCCAAGGCAGGGTGACACACAGCCTCTCACTGGTTCCCTTATGCAATGTTCTCTCAAAAAATAGAGGGTTAATGGGGCATTCCCTCAGGTAGGCTGGAAAGCCAACTATTCAGGCACCCTTTCATGCCCTGGGTTTGCCTTTATGGGGGTAGCCATGCTGAAGGTGGGGAAAAACCCAACTCTGCCCACCATCCACAGTATGGCTAGTAGTTACCTAATACTGAATGATATGGGCAGCGCTTGAAGAAGAACGGTGGGTTACGTACTAGTAACTGTCCTTCTTTGAGATGGGCTGCTCACATACATTCAAGACCCTCCCACTGTCCCTGCTTCTTGGAGCTGGCATTTAGAAGGGACAGAGGAGGATCAGGATTGGGGTCATATGTATAGCTGCAGGCGTGGCCAGAGGGGGCGTTGGCCACCGACCCTGATCTGACAGGCTAGGGCTAAAAACTTTCTGACCAAACGTGTGCTGCAGCACATAGACACCTACTACCGAATATATGAGAACAGCCCATCTCAAAGAAGGACGGTTACTGGTAAGTAACCCTCCGGTCCCTGGAGAATGCTAGCTACGCAAACTGAAACTTTGTCTAGGTATTTGCTGTATCTACACGGGGATTTTTGCTAGCAAACTGTAGCATCAGCAAATTTTCACACCTCTGAACAGCAAATCTAAGTTGGTTTGAGTTGTGAGCTCAAGATGGAAGTGTGAGTCTGTAGAACAGCAGAGAACCAGGCCCCAGCTGTGACTATGGGTCTATAACAGTCCCACAACCAATTATTTTTGTGATGTAGATCATAAGTGCGATTTCTTTCTGGCTACTTAGTGCTTGGACTGGGTTTACATGCTGGGTGAGTGTATGAGGAGGGCTAAGCTGTATCAGCCCTCACTAATATCTAAGACATTGTCCTTTTTTTAAGGTGCAAGGGAATTTTTGTTCCTTTTGGTAATTTTTTTTTTTTTTTGGTTATTCATTACTATCTGTTGTGTTCTCTCCCAATTTCTGTCTTTCCTTGTTACTTTTTGCTATCATCTATTTTCAATATTTTCTCTGAGCACGGGGGTGGGGGGAGCAGAAATGACTCAACATACTTATATAGTTTCAGATTTGATCATCCAAACAGGCTATTACAATTCATTGCATTTATAGACTTGCAGACCTAACACAGGACCATTTATGGTAAGCTTTGATATTATGTGTTGCCAACAAGTGCATTTCTTAGGTTATCATAGACTAGATGGTGCTTTCAGAAGAAATAAAATGAATGGTCTTAAATTGAAAGCTGTTCTTTTCAGGAGATTCATCTTATGGATGCAGAAACATCCAAAATAAAAAAGAGCTGCATTGGAGGAGGAGTTTTTAGCAATTTTTCCTCAACAGCAAAGGCTATCTTCTTATATAAATCTCAAAAAGTACAGATCCTCCAAAGAGAACTGCACCATCTATATCTTGTTTAATCTCTTAAAGTTAAAATAGAGGATACAATATTTACATTGGTTAATGTACATGTTTTTAATAAAGAACATTTTTACTCTTTTAATGGAAAATTATGAGGCAAAGAATAGTTGTGACAGGTGATTGGGCTAGAGAGGGTAACCCATCCCCTCTCCCCACCCATATGCACTATTGTAATAATCTTTGTACAAAATACGCCTTGTGAGATGTCATTTAAAAACTCATAGTTCTCTGATCAATAATATCATGGCAAAATGCACCTGACAGCATTTATATTAAGTTATGAACATGAGCTGAGAGCAAGACTAAATGTATGTTTTCCAGATAAGTCTGAGGATTGTCCAAACCACTTCTTTAGAAACAAATGGCAAACTGACACCTGAGCCAGGTACAAAGGAGGCTGATGGGCCATTATCTACTAAGTGGCCATTCTTTGGCACGCAAGAAGGTAGGGGCAAAAACCAACCAAACAAACAAAAAACCCCCCACTACCTCATACCAAAGAAAGAGCATGGAGTTCCTTTCCACACAGACTGCTTGTTACCTTATTCCTAATAGGAAATTCTTTTCAAAGGGGGGACAGGACTATAAAAGGAGCAGACATGCTTTGGTGCCCCCTTCCTGCATCCTTCTGTCACTCTTTCTCTGTCCATCAATTCATTACACCAGAAAGAATAAAGGAAGTAGCTACTAAATGAGGAAGGGGTCCTGACCAATAAAGTGTAGTCAGAAACCTGAAGGTATGCAGTGAGAAGATCTCTGCTTTGAATTTA
Source organism: Podocnemis expansa (assembly GCA_007922195.1). Lineage (NCBI taxonomy): Eukaryota > Metazoa > Chordata > Testudines > Podocnemididae > Podocnemis > Podocnemis expansa. The sequence goes on from ML682093.1 coordinate 3,113,763, forward strand.
ACATAGTTACTAAGTTAGGTACCACTTGCAGGGGTGTCACTGGCGCTGGGCACCCAGGGCACGTGCCCTGAATCCCAGCGCCAGTGCCCTGGGTCTGGCGCCCCCTGTCTCTGGCCCGATCGTCCCCAGCTGGGGATCCAGGGCCCAGCCGCCCGTCACTGAGGCCGCATCTGCCCCGTCCCCCGTGGGGGATCTGGGGCCCAGCCACCCGTGGCAACACACAGTGGCTTCTGACCCTGTCCCTGGGCAGGGTGCGTGGCCTGCGGCGAGGGGGTGGGGCCTTCAGGCCGGGGGCGGGGCCTGGGGCCATGCCCCAGGTCCCTCCCCGGGGCAGCGACGCCCCTGACTACTTGCACTTCATCTTTACTTTTTGTGACAGGCTGCTTCCCAAATCCAGTCTGGTGTGCCACTGTGAGCCCCCAATCTCCACTTCTGAACCCCAGTTCACTCCACTTTGCCAGGTGACCACTCACTCCAGAGTCAGTCCACACCAGGCTCGTGTGTGTGTTCAGTTCCAGGCAGTGAGTGTGCACCCTCTGGCTGCTCAGGCAATGGTCCCCTCGTAAGCCCCAGATACCACAGTGGGAACTTCTGTCTTACAGGGTTTGGGATCTTTCTCCACTCACCACACACTCATGTTCCTCCGTTTAACAATGAAATGGTTCATGCCCAGACTTTCACATTCACACCCTCTAAAGTCCACACAGCTTTAGATAAAACAAATACAGAGGGGACTCATTAACGCGCAGGCATTGGGGGACAAGCCCTGGTGCCCGCACGTTAAGCAGACCGCACGGAAATGGGAGCAATGCTCCCCCAAGTTCTGCACACGCGTGAGCAGCAGAAACCACTCGCCTCTGGACAAATCTGTGTGGAGACCACCCAGTGGACTGGGAACAGCCTGAGCAAGGATCAAGCCGTCCAGAGCTGAAGCCCACCACAAGGACCTGATCCTGACTGGACCAGTTCATTGATCATCAGGAAAGGCATTGGTTTTACTGAGGGATCTGGACAACTCGGCTAACTGAGTCCCGACTTATATGTACAGATTCTGAGGTGCACCTCTGTCTCTGACGGAGAAGAACAGGATCCAAACTGATGGCTCGAAGAAATGTGTGAGGTGCTGTAAGTAAAAGAGTGCTTGTGGCGTGCCTGTCAATAAAGCTGAATGAGTGCAGCGTGACCGAGAAAGGCTTATCTTCACCCATTCAACAAGTAACTGATCACCATTTGTTGAATGCTATAGATTTGTTAAGTATCTAGATATTTGTAAGGATGTTTTTGATTTTTAATGTATTTGCTAAAAGAGTGTTAAGTTTATTGTTAAGTTTGTAGGTATGTTCATGTGATTTTTAAATACTGTAACACAGCAGAGCACCATTCTATTCAACTGTCATTCTTTGCTATGCTTGCTGTGATAAATTATTATTGATTGTTAGGATAAATATTTTCAGTTCTTGAATTTCATTGTAATAGTTAATTAAAAATAAATGTTAACACTTGGTTTCAAAGAATTTGTTGCTGTAAGTCTATTCTTGATCGGTGGGCTGTAGCTGTATTTTTCACCGGGGAGGTTTACCCATGTAGGCAAACGACCACATTGAACTTATCCCAGAGAGTGAATAATGTCAATGTTCCTTTAGGTGGGCAAAAAGCCACCTTAACAGCTGAAGGGTTTAAAATTCTAGGGTAACAGTGTGACCAGTAGGTTGGGGACAGGGGTCCAGATAAGGTTTTCTTACATGTGACCAGGGAAGAGCTCATCTGTCCTCAAGTGGTACTTGTAATAGTCACACACCCAGGTCCCATTATGAGAATACACAAACAGAAACCAAAGCGAAAATGAGGCACAGTGTGACCTGGGCCTCCTGCGATAACAATCTGAATATGCTAAAATCAGAGCAAGCTGCAAAAAAGGAGAGCAGATTCTCTCAGCACTGGTGGTTTATCTGAAGATAAACTCCCCAACTAATGTTCCCTCTAAGCTGCACACATGCACGCACATGCAGCAGCCCTGGCTCCCCAGCGCACGCCTCACTGCCAGCTGTGCAGGGCTCACAGCTTCGGCTCCTTGCCGGCCCCAAACACACATTCTTCTGGCTGGCAGGGAGCTGTTCCATGGAGTTTGAAATGCTCATGGCGGGAGATTATAAACTTCCCACTGCAGCTTCCCGCTGGCCAGAAATGGCAGCAGTGAGGGGCATGCTCTGCGTGGGAGCAGCTCTGGAGGCCAGATGAGTGGTCTGAGAGGGTCGGGGATGGGGAGCCGGGGGAAAGTGTGCCCGGGGGACTTGGGGAAGCTGGCTGGCCAGTGGACTTTCGGGGAAGGCGCCCAGCTGTGGGACGCGGGGAAGCCTCCTGTGCCTGCTGGGGAAAGTGCTCGGGGGGAGCAAGCAGGTTTCCCAAGACTCAAAATTGAGGGGGATGGGGTAGGAGGAGGTGGTGTAGGGGGTGCTCATAAAACTGATATAACATTATCAGTGGACAACTGCGGGAGGGGTCGGGAAATTCAGGGTGGGCTGTGGGCGGGTGTTAGGGAAATCCCTGAGTGGGCTGCAATGCAGGAGCCTTAGGGTTTATTTTTGAGTCTCACTGTCTTGCTGGGTGACCTCTGGCAGTGCTTCACCCTTCTCTTATGGCCTGGGGCTGCTCCAGCTCCCATTGTAGCATGGGAGTGGGGGGTAGGGAGAGAAGATCAGGCCCTGGGTGTCCCCATTTCTAGAATACTTTCAGAGCAAACAAACAAGGAACTCTGTTGCACTTAAAGACCCACAAATATATTTACTGCATGAGCTTTTGTGGGAGAAAATCCTACTTCATCAGATAGTTTGAAGAAGTGGGATTTCTGATGAAGTGGGATTTTCTTTCACAGAAACTCATGCAATAAATATATTTGTAGGTCTTTAAGTGCCACAGGGCTCCTTGTTTGTTTGTCTTAAGTGCTTTGAAAGTATTCTAGAAACAGGGACACCCAGAGCCTGATCCTGTCTCTCTGTCCCCCTACCCCCATGCTACAGTGGGAGCTGGAGCAGCCCCAGGCCATAAGGGAAGGGTGAAGCACTGCCAGAGGTCACTCAGCAAGACAGTGGGACTCAAAAATAAACTCTAAGGATCCTGGGTTGCAGCCCCCTCAGGGATTTAAGTGCCACAAGACTCCATGTTCATTTGTTCGCCCCCATCAAGAGGCACAGTCCCTCCGCCATCAGCATTGTGTTCTGAATGGTTCTTGGACCTTCAAGTATGGTCTTTGCAAGGACTTGCTCGACGTTGTTTGGTAGCTCCCAAGCAGAGAGTGGCTTAAACCATGGACTAAGAAGTGAAATAAAAAATTAAAAGTGCCAGAGGACTCCTTGTTTATTTTGCTGAACTGGACTAACATGGCTGCCTCTTTGGAATTTCACAATATTGCATGTGCTCATGATCCATCATCCTCATCATCAAGGGAAAACAGCAGGATTTGAACTTGTACAAAAAATATGCATTTCATGACAAGCCAAAGAAATGACTCTAATACCTTTCCAAGCAAACAGAACAGTTTCATAGATGCAGCTCTACCAACCAACTTTCAAAAAAGAAAAAAAAAAACGTTTTAAAGGAACATTGTCTTGTCACTAAAAAGAAAGAAACTAAAACCAGAGGCAGAAATAAAATCTGTGGTATGTTTACAATGCTCGGGTTCCCAACCTTAGTAAGGGAAATACTTTAATCAAACTTAGCTATGCCTCAGCCATTCTTCTGTGGTTTATTTCAGCTGTACATTGCATATCCCTAAAGAGGCTGCTTTATTTACAGTAGGAAGATCACCTGGTTTCCATTTTGGGGCTCAAGGCAGGAAAGAATTTTCTTCTTTGTGAACCGTCTCTGTGGAGCCAGCTTTATCATTTCATTAGGGATGGGGGCAATGTGCTTAGCGTATGTTAGTCTTTCCTCTCAATGAAAGATATGAATCACCTAAGCGTGGTCTTGGCAGAATAGTACACAGCTGAAGAGCTGAACAGATCTATTTAACAAGAGCTATGAATAACAGACCACATCTTTTTCTCTCAAGAAAATCAATGGGACATCAAGACTTCAAAGAGCAACAGCCAAAATTCAAATAATATGCAGATTAGATTGCGTGAAAGCAGGGCTGAATTGTGACTATGGATTCTTTTCACATTATGACAGGTAATTTGACTTCACCCTCCTTCTGTGTGCTGTTTCCTAGAGTTTGAATCCTTACAAATGCTCTGATTTGCTGTTGCAGTGTGACCTGATCCCATGTCTTACACTCCCCTGCATTTATTCTCTTCCAATTGACTGTAATACCTTTCCAAGCAAAGAGAACAGTTTTATAGATGCAGCTCTGCCATCTTTCAAAGTAACTAGTGTACATTTATACACAAGATAGTTTATTGTATAATTTTTCTTCTTGAACCAGGCCTTATCTCAAAGGAGACAGTTTGAGCTTGAGTGTTTCAGGACCATACCAGAATCTGGTCCAATGGCCTTACAAATATGCAGACAGGGAAAAAGATCCAAAGGGGCAGCTGTGTTAGCCTTGTGCAGCAAAACTAACAGAGTACTGTAGCATTTTTAAAGACTAAAAATGTATTTATTGCATGAGCATTGGTGGGAGAAAATCCCACTTTGTCAGCTGTTTTGAAGATGGGGGAACCTACAGGATGGGAGGAAAAATAAATACAGGGAAGTGTAAGTCATAGGATCAAGTTAGCTGATGATGCAGCTGAGCAAGTTATGGATTTGCTTGGGGAGCCAGCAGGCAGCGGAGAAGGGGCCCGGTATAGGTCAGGGAACTCGCTCAGCTGCATCCACAATTTGCTCAGCTGCATTACCACCTTAGAGGGAACATTGTCCCCAGCCAGTCACAAACAATGCTTCTGGTCTCCCACACCAGGGAAGAAACATAGCAAAGCATAAACAGCTGCCTTTATTGCATTCCAGCTCTGTCCTCGTTCCCAACTAGCCACTGGATCTATTAAAGAAATAAAAACCCCAAAGGGCTAGCCACATTACAGAGAATGATATGGATTTGGATCTTACCCAAAACACCACACTGCCAGGCAATCCTTTAGTAACTAAAACTAAAGGCTTAATGTAACATGGAAAGAAATAAAATATGAGAGAGGTTAAAGAGTCAAAGTGAATCACATACACACAAATGATTAAAAATTCACATAAAGCAAGTCCTTGGAAGAATTTGGAATTTGTAGGATTGTCCGATTTCTCTGGCACACACCCTGCACTTGCAGTTCTTTGTCCAGTTGCTGATGAATATGTCCAGAGTTAAGTATTAGCTGAAGACTGAAGACAAAATGGAATTGGTGCTGCTGCCTTTTATCACCAATGGCCTTCCCCATGCTGCGTGGAGTTTTTACTTATCAAAATGGAGTTGAGTCACATAGTCAGTCTGGGTGACTCATTGAGCTGGCTTCTACCTAGACCCATTGTAACTCTGGTTCCCTCGGTGGACCATTAAGGACACAATGACTGCAGACATGCTGTCTGGGGTGTTTCCCAGAATCACGTAATTTGAAATACAGCTATAACAAACCTATTCCTAACGTTTAATACCAATAAGACACCTGCATATAAACTATATGGCTATGTCCACATGTAGATGCTTATTTTGAAATAAGTTAATTCGAAATAAGCTAATTTGAAATACAGTCATTATTTTGAATTAACTTAAATTGAAATAAGCAAAACCCTCAAATTCTTCTTTGAGCGCTGCTTGGATGCATTCAGTAATAGATGTCTCTGTGCCGGAGCGCCAGATTGGCCGGAAAAACTTTTGTCCTAGCCTGTCAGGAGAGGGTAGGCGGCCTTCGCCCCCTCACGCCACCCCGTGGCTATATATACGGCCACCTCCCGACCCCTCCTCAGTTTCATTTCTTCCACCTTGCATGTTGGATCTGGAACGTCCGCTCCTTGCGAATCGCAAGCAGCCTGCCTGTTGTCTATGAGCTTTTGCCTGACTGGGAGCATCTCTTCATGGATTTAATTCCACCACAAGAGCCTTCCACCGTCAGACTGGAAGATCCTACGATCATTCCAGGGTTTAAACCCTGCGCCGAGTGCGGCAAGGCCTTCCCCCAGGACGACCCCTATGGTGCCTGGGCAAAGACCACATGGTCTCAGCCTGTACCATCTGTTTCTCCTTCAAACCACGAAACCAAGGAGAGGGAACAACAGCGCCGTGCCCTAGCCTCTAGGAGGCCCGGCACTCTTCACCTGCGGCTTCAGGTTCCCGCCTGGCACCGAGACCCAGCTCAGCACCAGAGCCGATACAGCACCGCACTGCTGGTAGCTGATGCTGCCACACAACCTCGGTGCCAACCCTGGCACCTCGGCACCAACCCGGTGCCCTGGCATCTCGGCACCACTCGAGGTCGACTTTGGGCAGCCTGGTACCACTGGTACCTGGATCGCCCCAACACTGCTCACCATCATCTTCAGTGCCACTACAGCACTGACCTGGCGCCCCAGCACCTCGGCACCATCCGAGGTCACCTTCAGGTGGCCCGGCCTCACCAGCACTGAGCTCGCCTCAGCACCAGCCACATTCACCGTTGGCACCGCAGAGCCCGGTGCCGCAGGAATGGGAGCTTGCCCACCCAGGCAGTCCTCCTCCCCCAGGTGAGAACTTACCACGGAGCCGCACGGAGTTGCTCCTTGTGTCGTCCGCCCTGGAAGCGGTGGAGGCTGTGTGAGCCCTCCTCTTGCTCCCCACACCTCTTGCCCTGCTCCCAATCAGAAGGGGCAAACCGGCCTTCATATCCAAGGCCTGGGCTGACCAAGGGTGTTTGCCCTTGCCACCTCTGTCTCCCACTCCACTGGGGGGGCGGTGCCATAGAGCACATCACTCTGCATTCGCCAGTACTGCCCCGGGAGTCTTGGTCCCCTCCTGCTGCCTCCAGTCCAGAGGAAGGTCCTTCAAGGAGCTCTAAGTGGCCCCGGCGCCGCACTTCGTCTCTGTTGCCATTTCGCTACCGGCCACAGGAATGGTCCCCTCGGGAGACCCCCTTTCCACGTCTGCGAGCACCTGGTACTGCCCTCTCCCCGGCACCGGCGTCCTATATGGGAAATCTGTCAGCACACTTCAGTCTGTTGTGCTGGGCCACGGCCCATCTACGAATGGAGGTGCAGCCCTTGGGTTCCCCCCTTGCTGCCCTCTTCGGGCCAGCCTTTGCCCCCACAGAACCCCTAACAGTTCACCCCACCCGGGTGTCTGGGACCTCGCCTGTTCCTGGTGGCAGAGCCCAAGTTCTATTGCCCCAGTTTCGGACACGGCGGGTGTTAAATATTGGGTTCCTGCATTGAATTTCCCTTCTCTCACTGGTCACCCGGTTCCCCAAGGGAAGTGGTACAGATGGCACTGAGCCCCAGGGAACCCCCAGCGACCCCCTTCTGTCCTCCAGGGAAGCCAGAGAACTGGATCTCTTGGGCCGTAAGGTATACTCCTCAGCAGCCTTCCATTTGCGAGTGGCGAACAACCAAGCCATTATCAGCAGATACTTGCTGGACGTGTGGGAGTCATTCGCACAATTCTGATGCTTGCTCCCACCCAAGGCCAGGGAGGAGTATGATGCCTTTCTAGAGGAGGGTAACATAATTTCTCACGACCTTCTTCCTTTTGGCTCATGACGCGGTGGACACAGCTGCCCGCACCATGGCCTGGGCAGTAACCATTCGCCAGGTGGCCTGGCTTAGGGAGGCTAGGGCACCCCCTAATGTGCAGCAGGCGGTTCTCAACCTGCCCTTCGAAGGGGATGCTTTGTTTCCCCCAGAAACATTACTGGTGGTGGGCACCGCTCGAGATCCCAGGGGAGAGACCAAATACTTGGGCTTGCTCCCCCTCGGGCCCACCCCTCCCACATAGGCATCTGGGGCCCTACCTTCTTCCCCTAACTCCCTGTTATCCCTATCATCGTGGGATCACAGGAAACTTCCTTCCACCGCTATTATCCGCTGCAAGGGCTGAGACCCCCTTCTGTTCCCTCCTGCAGGGAAGCAGCCCACCCAACTCACCCCTCTACTTTTGCTACTGCACCCACAGCACCCCTACCGGGGGCTTTTCCCCTGCCCTCGGGTGGCATGGGCCTCCTCAAGGCACGAACTCCCTGCCTGCACTTTCTCTGCAGTGGCTAGCTTGCCTGCACCTTCTCTGCAGCGGCTACCTCGGGAACTCGTGGGGAATCCATCCCCCCTCCCCCCCTTCCTCTGGTATCCCTCAATCATGCGCTGTTGCGTCAAATGTTTGCTGGGGACGAGGCGCGTGTCTTGTAGTAGCCCCAGCTTTGCTGCAGAGGCTCTGAGACGTGTATTTGCAGCATTTACTCAGAAGCAGGATCATCCCTGTTCCCCTGATGCTCTCCATCAGGTAGGCCCATTCGATTCCCGGCTGGGGGGCCGGGGGATGCCTTTGTTCGCTCACGATGAGTAACCAGCCTATAGTGGCCCCGACAGCTTGACGGGACCCTCTGTACTACTCGTCACGCGAGATGCGTTTGCACGGTCTTGGTGGCTCCTAGCCTCCGCGGAAGGCCAAGGCAGAGCAGTCCACCCCTGCCTTCATATTCTCCCCTTCTTTACAGAAGCTGAGGCTCCTTACAGCCCCTCTCTTTGCAGGCAACCTCAGTTATATCAGGACTCCTATCCTAGGAGTCCTTACTGTAGGCCCCACCCTAGGGGAACAGCAGTGGGATACCATATTTTGGGCCTTCCACCCTAGTGTCCACCTTCGCGGCATCAGTCCCCCGGCATACCCGGGCAGAGGGCTGCACTCTGAGCATGAAAGCTCCTCAATGAGTTGCTTATAACTACCCACCTAACCTCCCTGCCATCAGGTCACGTGTACCCTGGCAGAGGACACTGCCTTTTGGGTGCGTGCTGACCCGCTGACCTGCTCGGGGATCTAAAGTTCAACTGGGGGTGCACCTCCATGCGATGTTGGTGGCGACCCCACCAGGGCTGTTGTTCCCCTCTCTTCCGAGGTGGTTGGGAGATATTCTTTCCTGCCCCTGACAACCGTATTTCCGGGGGTAACCCTGCATCAACGTGTCTTTTCCCCTGCTGCTCACGCCTCACTATGTAGCCGTGACACTAGCCCCTTTGGTGGTGCCCTGGACACGCAAGTCCGTATTCCTAATATGGCACCCCTTCGAGCCTTTGGGCCACCTCAACTTGGTGGGTGAGGGGTAGTTGGCATTGTCCCCGCCTTCCCCTGTCCCTTTGCATACAACCCTCATGTTGCTGGAATCCCACAGGATTACAGGCCAAACGAGCTCCCTCTCTTTGTCCATGAGTTCTCATGCTACCAAGGTTATTATAGGTACTAATCCATCAGGACCGTTGGGGCCATTACATCGCCTTATGGGTGCTAGCGTCCTGGAGTACCTCTCCAGCAAGAAACCCGGGGTTTGGTACCATTCTTAGTTGGAAGAGTGCACTTTGCGCACTAACTTGAGATCCTGTAGTTGGCATACCTGTGCCTTCCACCGTTTCACTGTAGGCCCTTGCCTTCAGTGTACGGACTTGTAGTGTCTTGCCAGACCGTTCTCGATTATTACTACCTTCGTCAATCAGACCCCCATTGGCACTGGCCTTGTCCAGTCCAGGGGATAAGGTTCATCTGTCTCGCGGCTACCTGTGTAGCCAGTAAGCATCCAGGCGAGATCGTGACTCTTTGGATGCTGGCTTGGACCTCAAGGTGCTCAATCCATGTGATACTGCTCATTCCCTCCATTACTTCCTATGCAGGCCACAATCATTGGCTAAACTTGCTCCTGTTGGCCTCAAGTGTTCTCAACGAGCCCACACGGAAAGGTCCTATGGCCAGACACCTTTCTTCTGGCCTTCATACCTTTGTGTTCTGCCACTTAGGTGGAACATCCAGTGCAACCCTCTGTGGTTTCACGTTGCGTTCTTCATATTCGTTGTGGTGACCTTGGCCCATCCTGCCCACTTTCTTGTGCCTTGGCGGGTTTGGCCCTGCCCCTGTCTTGAGTTGGCCCTCAGCTGTCAATCTTTCCATGCCATACCAAGATCCTATTCGTCTCTTGACTCTGGTTTGCTGGGCTTCTTCCCACTTGGGGCGTATTGCTGTGCTGAAGGCGGAAGACCCAACTCCACCCACCATCCATCAGCATGGCTAGTAGTCACCGATTACTGAATGCATCTGAGCAGCGCTCAAAGAAGAACAGTGGGTTACTCACTAGTAACTGTCCTTTGTTGAGATGGGCTGCTCAGATACATTCAGGTCCCTCCCCTCCAACCCCGCATCTGGAGTTGACGACTCTAAGGAACTGAGGAGGGGTCGGGAGGCAGCTGTATATGTAGCCACAGGGTGGCGTGAGGGTTGGAGGCCGCCTACTCTCTCCTGACAGGCTGGGACAAAAGTTTTTCCGGCCAATCCAGCGCTCTGGCATGAAGACACCTATTACTGAATGGATCCGAGCAGCCCATCTCGAAGAAGGATGGTTATTGGTGAGTAACCCACCATTGAAATAGCAAGTCCAGACACAGGACTTGCTATTTTGAATCAGGAGAGGGGCACCATGGGAGGTGTGGCAACATGGCCCCCTCCCTGGGCCAAGCTCCCACCCAATATATAGAAAAAGGAAGGCACCCTGGGAAGGTGAAGGGCAAAAGTGTTAATTCGAAATAAGGGTTATTTTGAAATAACATGTCTGAACGGCGTTATTTCATAATAACAGTTTCGCTTTAACAGACTATTCAAATTAAAGTAGGTTTAAGCTATTTCAAAATAACATCTCTTGTTTTGAAATGACAGCGCTCGTCATTTCGGAACAAGAAATTGTTGTGTGGACCTAATCTTTTTAAAATTGAAATAACTGGTGTTATTTCGATTTAAAAGATACGTGTGGACATACCCTATAAAAATTACAACAAAGCATAACTTTTTTATTGACATCAAACATGGCCTATCTCATAAGAACTATTGCAATTATGAAATATTAATATGAAATAGTATCATAAATGGTTCCCTGAATCTGGACATCACACACAGCCCACAACATCCTGAGATAGCCCCAAGAGAGTTTCCCCAATTTATCACAGTATGTCATGGCATTCAAAAATACTTTGTCTGGCATATTTTGCATTAAACCACACAAAAACATTGCAGAGGTGAACAGAAAGGTACAAAGATCACATTATAGGAGTGGGGTACAGCAGATCACAGTGTGCAAAACATTTTTATTGATGAAATGATGGACATTTATGTAGGTTTGTGTTGTCCAGGCGAGGGCTGGGGTTGTAGAGGCCATACATTTCTAGGAAAACATCTGGGACTGAAAGTGTGTTAGGGTCCCCCTGCAGTATAGCAGAAGCCAGTTGGATGCAAAGAGTGGCTAGCTGACTGCAGCATACACAAACATAGCTGGGAGCGACTTGTGTACTGAAAGCTCCTGAGGGGTAGCCCTGTTAGTCTGTTTACAGCAAAAACAGTGAGAGTCTGGGGCACCTTATCGACTAACAGATTTCTTTGGGCATAAGCTTTGGTGGGTTCCAACCCACTTTGTCAGATGCATTTAGTGGAAACTACAGTTGAGCGGTATATATATAGATGCCAGGATGGAGGAGGGCAAGTGTTAGCAAAGTCAGTTCAGAGGAGTTGGGGGCCTGTTCACACCAGCTGATAAAAGGGAGAGAGTGTGTGAACAGATGAATCACTTTTTGTAATGTGTTAACCATTCCAAGTCTCTATTCAGAGCCAGTCTGATTGTGTCGAATTTGCAGATTAGCTCCAACTCTGCTGGAGCTAATCTGCAAGTTTGACACGATCAGACTGGGTCTGAACAGAGACTTGGAATGGTTAACACATTACGAGAAGTGATTCATCTGTTCTCACGCTCTCTCCCTTTTATCAGCTGGTGTGAACAGGCCCCATCTTCTCTGAACTGACTTTGCTAACACTTGCCCTCCTCCACCCTGGTACATGCATATGTATCTCTAAACTGTAGTTTCCATTTCATGCATCTGACAAAGTGGGTTGGAGCCCACCAAAGCTTATGCCCAAAGAAATCTGTCAGTCTATAACAGGGGTGGCCAAACCTATGGAACTCAAGAGCCGCGCAAGTCGATTATTAAATTTTCAAGAGCCTCACTGAGGCGTATAACCACATATTTTTACCTACTCCAACATTATTAAGCTTAAAATTCATTGTTCACTTTAATTTTATTGTAAAAATAGGGCAAATATTGATCCTACTAATGTTAGATTCTAATAATTATTTAAGGTTGCCATGAAACTAGGCCTATACACTAAAAACTTTGCTGTTGCTAGATGTAGAACACTATAGGCTTGTGGCAAGTTTTTTTAAAATCTGGGCAGTAACTTGTAAAAGCTCTCTCAGATGCTGATCTCTAAGTATCGCACAATGTTTTGAATTTCATTGTGGAATATGATGCTTTACAGCAGCAAGTTGTGCCAGAAACTGAAAGTAATCTACGTTCAGTTTTAAACTTCTCTCCTTTGTATTTTCATTTCTTAGTATTCCACATCATGTTTAGGCCTTGTAAAACGATTTTATTTTAACAAGTACACTGCATTAGGGCCTATGAGAAAATCTAAACATGCTATGGCTTCTCTGACCGTATCATGCTTCCCTCCCTCACCCCTGTTGCTGCTTCCCTGAAGCTTCTTACCACGCTGCTGCTTCGCTGCTCTCCCCAACCATGCTGCACTTCTGATCCCCATCCCACCAAGGCCCTGACCATGCCCCTGCTTCCCTGCCAACATTTCTGCCAGTAAACTTGTTCACTAAAATACTCATGGACAGTGAAAACAAAAGGTCTGAGGACTGAATCAGACACAATTAATTTTAAAATGAGAGTAATAGTAAGGGAAAAGCCCTGCTCTCATCTTAATTCTGTGAAGAGATGCACACAGGGACACTTTTTCAACTGTTCAGAATCACAACAGATCAATGAGAATTTATGGGGACAGCAAGTGCAAGATCAGAGCCTGTTTCAGTAAGTGCTTTGGAGTCTATGCACAGAAGATATTATGGAAAAAAATCCCATTGAGTTTATTCAGTTTGGGGTCAGGCCCTGTATAAATTCTAAATATCAATATTTGGTTTTTATAATACAAAGGAAAATCTTTATTGGTGAGAGATTTTTTTCAGAAAGTTTACAACACAATTTCCATCCTCAGCCCTTCACAACAATTACTCTCTTGTCTAATGGGCTTAGATACCCATAGAGTCATTCATGAAGGCTGCACTGAAATATAAATGAATTTTGACTACTGGTATACAAGAAAGAAAAATGAATACATGTTGAATGCTATTTAATCAGTGGAAGTCTAGTGCTGCTGTTGAACTTGGCAGTGAATGTAAATTATCTTGGTAATTGACTTGGGTATATTAACTAAAATTTTCTTATAAAATAAATGTACTAGCGGTTCATTCTGCAAACAGATGACATACTGATCTCTCAGGCCTACTTGTTCAATGAACTTAAGGAATTTTTTTTTCTAAAGCCAGTTTTCAGTCGTGGTGGTCTATCCTAAGTCCAAATCATTTTGCATGCTGAAAATGAACCATGATCCATAATAAGTACTTGTAACATACTTTAAATTAATATAAGGGGTTTTTTTTTATAACCTTTTGATAGCAGTCAGTGGTTTTGGATGTAACACTTGTGTCAATTTTCAGTCATTTCTGATTATTCTTATTTAATTCTCAAAATAGAAATACAAGAGAAATAATTTTGCATTATATTACAATATCTGGAAATGCCAGGTGATTTTTAAAAAAGAAAATTAATTTACAATTGCTTTTCAAGTTTAAATTGCTAGATTATCATCACTTATCTGTAGTTCATTGCAGACTTGCTCTTGATCAATTTATGTTGCCAGTTTTAAAGATATTAACCCAGAAAACAATATCAAAAAAGAAAAGTATTTAAAAAATCACGCACTCAGAAGGTCAGACTTCTTGCTGGAGCTATTTTAATTTTTCCTCTGTGTGCATCCAGTTTGTACAATGATTGAAGCCTGTGATGTTGTAATTAAAGACTATCGTAATGCATACAGACAAGGAGGGTAGAATTAATATTGTGTGGGTAAACTGTAGAATCTGACATGTCTCTGCACCTAACTGATGACATTGTTTTTCCCTGCTGGCTCTCACATGTGGCCCCACCCCTCCCTTCCCCACTCTGACCACGCTGCTTTTTCCCCGCAGCTCTCACAAGGCTGCTCCTCCGCTGCTGGCTCTCACCTTGCCCCTGCTTCTCTGCTGTCTCCGATGATTGCAGATTTCTCGCCCCTGGCTCCAGCCATGCCACCCTTCCCTCCTGTGCTCTCCTGGGAGCCGCAATTTTTCTTTAAAGAGCCGCATGTGGCCCGCGAGCCGCAGTTTGGCCACATCTGGTCTATAAGGTGCCCTAGGACTCTAGCTGTTTCTACTGAAGGCTGTTTGTGAGCAGTTCTGGCTGGAGACTACAGTGGCAAAGTTTAAAGGACACCCCAACTCAGGGAGCAGGGGTGACAGAGATACTCATTAGTCTGGGGTGCAGAGAGCTAGGGTTTATGCATAGCTTGTTATTGTAAATGAGGTTTACACTTTAAGCAATGCTGTGGCAATTTTAAGGGAGCCTCAAACGTGGAGGCTCGAAGCTGTCAAAAAAAAGTCACAGTCTGTTGGTGTCTGTTTTCTTATTTTGGGTGAGAGAAATGTGTAACAGCAAAACTAGTTCAAAGCTAGAGCTTGGCCAGGTTAGAAAAAGAAAATAAGAGACAAAGAATGTGAGCACCCAAAGGGAAATGTACAGCTGAGAATTAAGGAACCCACAAGCAAGCCACTGAATTGAAAGAGAAAGTAGCCCAAGAAATGTGACATGCTGCACCCCATGTACACCCTTGTGGTGTGGTCTGAGCATAATTAATATTCAACCTTAGACTGTAACTGTGTATTGCCTGATGCAAAGTATGTTGCCTAAGGTGTTTTACGAATGTGCATGACAGACTGAACATTACTGTTATGGTAGCATGTTTCCTGCAATTTCATATGCCATGTCATGTTCCCAAATGTGTGTCTCACATGGCTTGAATAGATACAGACATTAGCAGAGCTGTGTTTCCACACCCATTTGAGGCATGCATACAGGAACAATGGACTGGTGTTAAGTGTCTATGGGTGTGTTCACACAGCAGTCTTATTGTGAAACAACAGAGGTTGTTTCGAAATAAGAAAGGCCACGTTCACACGATGCACTGTTGTTTTGAAACAACTTAAACTCCATGTGGGGACGAAACAACATTGTTTCAAAACGATTGTTTTGAAACAGTGCTGTCTGAACATGTTGTTTCGAAACAACGGTGACTCATTTCGAAATAACTGTTGTCTGAACATGCTATTTCGATTCCTGCTTTTTCCTTAATTTGAATTAACAAACTGTTAATTCAAATTAACTTATTTCAAACTAAGGCGTTATTTCGATACAACTTGTATCGAAACAACTTGTATCAAAATAACCCCCTGTGTCTGAACAGAGCCTATGAGCATTTTGGCAAGTGGAAGGAATCTTGTCCATTGCTGGACATGGACAATTGCCTGGCCACCTCAGTGAGCCTTAGTGGCTAGAAGCTCTCCTGCTGACATATGCTGAGCACTGAAGTGCTGATATGAGTGAAATTTACATTGCTCAGGGGTGTGTTTTTCACATCACTGAATGACGTAAGTTTTGCTGACAAAAGTGGTTGTGCAGACATGGTCGTAGAAATCTCAAGAAAGTTGTTGCCGTGAATGAGTCATACGTGTCATAGTGAATACACCTGTAAACTGTAACCTAATGAGAAAATGGGTAAAAGGGAAGGGGACTGAAAATTGCGATCAACTGTTTGATCTCTTTGCTCAAGAATATTTCCTAAGTCTAGACACTGAAAATGTCAGAAATAGCCTGTGAGAAAAAGCTTTACAATCTGTGCAAGACATGATCAGTCTGGCTGATTCCTTGGTGCAAGCCAAGATGGCTGATGAGTGTAAACCCCAGAAGGAGAGGCACAACTCCAGTGTAAAGCAACACTCATACTGTATCCCTGGGAAGATGGAGGCTGGTTGGAAGCCCAGGCACTCACCATCTCCTCCTAAAATTGTTCACTCTCCTGGAAATTCCTATCATAAACCTCCTGTGAAGGATCAAGGTCTAAGTCAGAGTTTCCGGTGTAACTCCACTGAGCTCCTAAGAAATCAATGACCCGAGCTAAAAGAAACTACATTCCAGCTGATCCATGATAATGTAGCCGTCCATAAGACAGGTGTGCACAGCTAACCTCTGGTTATATGATGAGTTTTGTAAGCACTGACCTGCAGGAGATAGATACGGAATTCATTAAGACTCTTAGGCTATGTTCACACACCGGGGGTTATTTTGATACAAGTTGTTTCAAAACAACTTGTATCGAAATAACGCCTTATTTCAAAATAAGTTAATTCGAATTAAGAAAATGTTAATTCAAATTAAGGAAAAAAGCTCAAAGCGAAATACCACGTTCAGACAACAGTTATTTCGAAACAAGTCATCATTGTTTCGAAGCAACATGTTCTGATGGGATTGTTTTGAAACAATCGCTTCGAAACAACATTGTTTTGTCACCAAATGGGGTTTAAGTTGTTTCAAAACAATAGTACGTTGTGTGAACGTGGCGTTTCTTATTTCGAAACAACCTCTGTTTTTTCGAAATAAGACTGTCGTGTGAACACACCCTTAGAGTAAATACCAAGGACTATATCTACACTTACAAAATTAATTCAAAATAGTTATTTCAAAATAACTACTTTGATTTTAACTTGAAGTAATTATTTTGAATTAGCAATACTTCGAATTTATTATTTCGAATTAGGAGTCCAAGGAAGACTCTCTATTTCAAAATAAGGTAGGAGTTATTATTTCAAAGTGGAGGGTCTTCACTAGACTCTCTAATTCGAAATAGGGGAAGGCAAGCAAAAGAATAGGGCCATTATTTTAAAATAAGCCTATTCCACGGCTTAGAATGGCTTATTTCGAAATAATCATTTTGAGTTAAGCACTATTTCAAAAAAAAAAGCAGTTTTTCTTATTTTAAAACAGCACTTTGTTATTTCAAAACAAAGAAATGCTTAATTCGAAATAACAAAATGCATGCATGGACAGGAAAAAAGTTATTTTGAAATAAGCCTCCTTATTTCAAAATAACTTCTAAGTGTAGACATATCCAAGGAGTGCCTTGTGTGGAAAGTCCAGATCTCTCTGCCCAAGGGACACATGGGTCAAAAGACTGACATGCTACCTGACCATAAGGTGGAGTTTCTGGCTGTGGGAGGATATAAAATTTCTGTACTGTTGGCTACTGTTCATGTGGAATGGGATGGTTTGCAAGGCATCTTGACAGTAGGGGCTCCAGGTAGCATCCTTGTGGAAATACTTGCCAGGAATGCTGTTTTGCACGTGGCTATGGGCTATTACTGTGGTAACTTGAAACAAAATGAAAGATTGTGTTGCAACCCAACCAGGCACTGCTACCACAAATCTTCTTAAGTGAGCACCCCATTTCCAGTCCTTTGTCTGATCATGTTGGGCAGAGTTCCTCTGGGCAGCATCTGCAGCCTCTTTGTGAAGCCTTGGTCTGGTATTCATTTGTCTGAGCACATCTATGGCCATTTACACCAACCGGGGATCTGAGCTATTGAGTCTAGTGGCACTCCAGCTGATTCACAACAGCCAGGGATCTGGGCCAATGAAAGCCTTTCCTCTGATTTCAGTGGGTCTTGGAACAGGCCTGTAAGTAAGACCCTCACTCAACTGTGACATAAAAACTCAGGCCTGGCCCTGTTCAAAAATAGCTGTTGAATTTTGTTTTGCTCTTGGATCTCAGAATCTCTGTCTGGCTCCCAACCTCATGTGATCAGGGAGCTGTATCCTTTCCACTCCTAACCCCACCCCACATTGAAGATATCTGCATGACAGCTGAAAGGCCAAAGGCATTAGTGTTTTTCGACACTGATTAGATATGATGATTTTCGATGAGAGGTTGGTCGTATCTGGGATTTGCAAAGAAATCCAATAAATAAAAGAGATCTGTTTGTTTTATCATAAAGGAAACATTTCCTTTCAAGAGTGGGTGAATAGCGGAGAGGTTCATTATTTCCTGTTACCACAATTAACCTAAAGTAGTGCCTGGAAACTTTGCATGAGATCCGTTGTCCTGGGTATTCACAGAACCAAACTAAGAGACAGTTCAGGGCTTAAGGAAGTTAATATCTAAATAGCAAGACAGACAAAGTGTGGGAGGGAAATAGGCAGAGAGAGTACTGTGCTTAGTCCAAGCTCTCGCAGCAGGTCAGTGGTAGGTGATACACAGGAATCTCTCAGACATTACCCCTACCTAGCTCTGCTAATCTGGTAATGAAGGGACGTTAGTTGTTCATAGTACATGGACTCTAGGATCTTTGAAATCATCTGTGGTGGACTGAGATGATCCATCCATGCTCCACCTGAGAGGTGGCTGCTGGGCTGGGCTGGCTGTATAAACAGTCTCTGCCTCCGACCCCAGAGGCCAACTGTGTTTCAGCACCTGGGGAGGGACCCCTGTAAAAAACAGCCGCACCCCAGACGTGGCTGTATTTCAGTGCTGGTTGCTTCTGAAACACTCTCATGTGTCAGAGAAACATGGCCTACCGAACTTTTAACTCTGCAGTGACAGGGGACTGACCCACCTCCGTGGGGACAACAGAGTGCCCCATCATTAGGGTTACCAGATGTCAGGCAAAAGGAGGACATATCCTCCTTTTTACCTTCATGTCCTCTGTCTGGCAGGCATTTTAAAATACACGATTTTGTCTGGCTTTTTTTTATGGGGTTAAGGTATGCTGGAATGCCACGGAATACCTTATTTTTAGGGGAAAGTGCTCCAGGGCCCCCTAAAAACAGAAGAATATTACATTTTCTCCATGTGTCCTCCTTTTCATGCTTTCCTGTCCTCCTTTTCCAGGTTCTGGTATCTGGTAGCCACCCCCATCATCACCCACCTTGGATCCCCTGCCCTCTCTAGGGAAATCCATGCTCCAACCACACAGTGACCGGAAGGGACGAAACCAGTAGAGCAGTGTTTCCAAACCAGTGTGCTGTGGCATACAAGTGTGCCCTCAGGTCTGAGCAGGTGTGCCACAAAACATTTTGAAAAACTGCTCCAAGAGCTCTGGATTGGCTCATTGGCTCATGAATATTCATAAGTTCATTTGGAAACTATATGGTGGTGCGCCTCAAATTAATTAAAGGCAGCAAGGCGTGCCACGGCTAGGGTTACCAGATGTCAGGCGAAAGGAGGACATGTCCTCCTCTTTATCTTCATGTCCTCCTTTTTACCTTCATGTACTCCGTCCGGCAGGCATTTTAAAATACATGATTTTGTCTGGCCTTTTACTTATAAATTTCCAAAGGGATAGCCGTGTGAGTCTAGTCCAGCAAAAAAACCAAAAAACCAAGGAGTTGTGTGCAATGTTCCCTCTAATTACTCGTAGACTGTGTGCGCAAACAATTCCTTTGTGTGTGCAAGAACATTTCTTTGTGAGCCCCAATATTAACACTATTGAATTTTTCTGTGAGCACTTTTGTTGTGTGCACAGGTTTCATGACCTGTGTACGCATGCACACACGCACAGCTTAGAGGGAACAGTGGTCATGTGGCACTTAAAGACGAACAGATTTACTTTTCTCATGAGCTTTTGGGGGAGAAAATCCCACTTCGTCAGATGCTTCGGAGATCTTCAAACTGGAGTGCCCTATAAAAGCTATACAGAGATCTTTGAAGCACCTGACGAAGTGGGATTTTCTCCCACGAAAGCTCACGTGAAAAATAAATCTGTTTGTCTTTTAAGTGCCATGTGATGCCTTGGTTTCTTTTACTTATAGGGCACGTCTACACAGACCATTTTATTTCGAAATCGGTCCTTTCGAAAGGACCACTTTCAAAATAAAACCCTTATTTCGAAAGGGCTCCTTTCGAAATAAGGGAAACCGCGGGATTGAAAAGACTGTTATTTCAAAACGGATGTTTCGAAATAACGCCAATGGATCCGCTGTTTCGAAACAACGGTGTTGTTTCAAAACAACGGGTCTGACACCATTATTTCGAAACATCCGTTTTGAAATGACGGTCATTTCGGGGGGGGGGTAGGTTTTACTTTTTCGGGACGACGATCCTTATTTCGAAAGGACGAGGTCCGTCCTTTCGAAATAAGGAACGTTGTGTAGACCAAATCATTTTTATTTCAAAATAACGAGTGTTATTTCGAAATAAAAGTGCAGTGTAGACGTGCCCATAGGCGTTAAAGCACGCGGGAATGCCGAATACCTTGTTTTTAGCGGGGAAGTGTTCCAGAGCCCCCTAAAAACACAGCAATGTGACATTAATACTACATTTTCTCCATGACTCCTCCAATGTCCTCCTTCCCTGCCTTCTTTTCCAGGCTTTGGTGGCTGGCAGCCCTAGGCACAGCAGAGGAAATGTTGGGAAGCTCTGCAGCAGAGATCCCAGGCAGCTAGAAAGGACTCGGAAGGGCTCTGAATAAGGCAGGACCTTCCTGTCCCTTCCTCGCTGGGTCCCCCTCTTCCCAAATCTCCGCTGGCACAGATGCAAAGCCGGGGAGCGCGGCGCCCGGAGCTGCAGCGGGCGGGGAGCGGGAGAGGCTCCCTCGGGGCGGCCGCGCTAGGAGACTTCTGTGCCCGCAGGCTCCTGCCGCGATCCCCGCATGGAGCCGGGCGCAGGGGCGAGGCTCCCGGAGCTGCGGGGCGATGCGGGAAGGCGGATCCCCGACGGCTCCCGCCCAGGTCAGTGAAGGGAGAGCGAGGGAGGGGAAAGCCCTGCTCCCCGGGGTTACCGGATGGCAGGCAAAAGGAGGACGGGTCCTAGGATTTCTGTTCTAGTCCGTTCCTCCTTTTTACCTTCACCTCCTCTGTTTGGCAGGCATTGTAAAAATACATGCTTTTTGTCTGGTTTTTTACTCACAGGGGCTAAAGTGTGCTGGAATGCCCCAAAACACCCTATTTTTAGGAGGAATCATTCCCCTAAAAGCAGAAGGCGATGATATTAATACTGCAGTTTCTCCAGGTGTCCTCCAATGGCCTCCTGTTGCTACTTCCCTGGCCTCCTTTCCAGGCTTTGGTATTTGGTAACCTTACGCTGCCACCCTCCTCCTCGTGCCTGTGTGTGGGCGCCCCCGCTCTGCCTGTTTGCCAGCGCCGGTCACACCCCGACACTTTGGAAGGGGCAGCAGGAAAGCAGGGGCACTGAGTGTGCTCCTTGGGCACGTCTACACAGCACTTTTATTTTGAAATAACACTCGTTATTTCGAAATAAAAATGATTTGGTCTACACGACGTTCCCTTATTTCGAAAGGACGGACCTCTTCCTTTCGAAATAAGGATCGTCGTCCCGAAAAAGTAAAGCCTACCCCCCCCCCGAAACGACCGTTATTTCGAAACGGATGTTTCAAAATAACGGTGTTAGACCCGTTGTTTCGAAACAACACCGTTGTTTTGAAACAACAGTTCAAAACAGCGGATCCATTGGCGTTATTTCGAAACATCCGTTTAGAAATAACGGTCTTTCCGATCCCACAGTTTCCCTTATTTCGAAAGGAGCCCTTTCGAAATAAGGGTTTTATTTCGAAATCGGTCCTTTCGAAAGCACCGATTTTGGAATAAAACGGTCTGTGTAGATGTGCCCCTCTTATTGCCAGATGCTGGGCTGGGAGTCAGGAGTCCTGGGGTATGTCCACACAGGCTTCTTATTTTGAGGTTGTTTCAAAATAAGAAGCGGCATGTCCACACGACGCACTGTTATTTCCAAACAACGAGAGCCATTATTTCAAAACCATTAAGCCTCACATCTGATCGAAATGGCCGTTGTTTCGAAACAACAGCATTTGGACACGTTGTTTCGAAACAATACCATTGTTTCGAAACAACTGTTTCGAAACAACATGTCCGAATGGCCTTGTTTCAAAATAACCATTTCAAAACAATGGCTGTTTCAAAAGCAGGCTTTCCCTTAATTCGAATGAACAAACTGTTAATTCGAATTAACTTATTGTGAAATAAGGACTTTATTTCAAAATAACTCATTTCAAAATGGGTTATTTTGAAATAATGATGTATGTGTGGACGTAGCCCTGGGTTCTCTTCCCAGCTGTCTGCCTCTAGCTTGGTGGATCTGTTTTTTGGCCACCAACTCGAGGTAGTCTCATTTATTAGGGTTACTTCCTTCCAGGGGAGAAGGGAAGGTTGCAGTTCGATTAGGGTATGTCCACACGTAGGTTTTAAATCAAAGTAACACTGGTTGGCTATGTCCACACATACAGGGTTAATTCAATTTAAGTTAAATCAAAATAAGTAAATTCAAAATAAAACCATTAAATCAATGTAATTTAAATTAAATTAAGAAAAACACCAAATCAAAATAGCAAGTCTGGACACAGGACTTCCTATTTTGATTCAGGAGAGAGGCACCAAGGGAGGTATGGCAAGATGGCCCTTTAGAAGGGCCATGTCCCCACCCAATGTATAGAAAAAGGAAGGCACCCTGGGAAGGAGAAGGGCAAAAGTGTTAAATCGAAATAATGGTTATTTTGAAATAACATAGCCAAACAGAGTTATTTTGAAACAACCATTTCGATTTAATGGCTATTTCGATTTCTTCGTAGGTTTTACTCTTTCGAAATAAGGTTCGTTGTTTCAAAATGACAGGGCTTGTCATCTCAAAATAACGAAACGTCATTCGGATGTGACTGTTTTTAAACCGAAACAACAGTTGTTGTTTCGATTAAAAGCAACATGTGGACATAGCCGTTATTTTGATTTAAAAACTGTTAGGTCCACACAAAGTTTTCTTGCTTCAAAATGACAAGCTCTGGCATTCTGAAACGAGAAAAGTTAGAGTGATTCAATACAACCTGGGCTGAAAACAAAACAATGGTAGATCGAAACTGTTAAACTGAAATAACACCGTGCAGATATGTTTTTTCGACATAACAGCTCTTTCGATGTAAGAGTTTTGCCCTTCTCTTTTGCAAGGTGCCTTTCCCTTGTCATGTATTGGGTGAGGGCATGACCCTTCTAGAAGGCCATTTTGCCACACCTGCCATGGTCCCATGGTAGTCCTGTCCCTGGACGTGGTATTTCGATTTAAGTGTGGACCTGTTAAATCGATTTAACTTAAATCGATTTAATGATTTTTATAGTGATTTTATTAAATTGATTTAAGTTAAATCCATTTAACTGTCTGTGTGTTGACATAATCTTAGTGTACTACTTGTGTTACTATGTGGAACTCACTTTTCTTTTTTGCAAACTCTCTCCCAGTGGAGCCACCCTTGCAGGACCTCAGTTTTCTAGAACTGGATTCTTCCAACCCGAGATTCAAATAGCCACTCACATATATACATTCATTCATCAATTAACAAGGTGAATCTGAGCGGAGTGGGTCAATCGGCACTCTTGGCCGACCCCCCCTCCCTTATACATCCCTGAACTCAGCAGGCTGGGTCACACAGCACTTCTCTGCTGCTACACCGGGGTTAAAGTAGGCCGGAACGAGGAAGAAAGTTGTTCAGGGAACCGCTATTTTTAGCGGCTCAGCATTCCAGACTCCCTAAAAATAGAAAATGGGGCCAGAACACTGTGTTCCAGGAACCACCATTTAAAAACTGGGCTCCAGAAGGCAGTGTTCCGGTTTCATTTTTTATTTTTAGGGCCCTGAAGGCTGAGCTCCTAAAATTAGCAGGCCTTGGAACGCCGTTCGGCCACGTTCCACCAGGCAGGGGTGAGCGGGTAGTGTGCCCGGCTCCCCCACACGTGCGCAGGCTGCGTGTGGAGGTGGAAGCCTCCAAGTGCAGCCTGCAGGAGGGATTGTGTTGCAGCCCAGCGCACGGCTACTGGTAAGTGCTGGGGCAGCCCAGCTTGTGTTGGGGGTGGGTACTGAAGGCAGGGGGGTGGATTTTGGGGCCTGGGGCAAGGGGAACACTGGGGCCAGGGAGGTGGGTATTGGGGGGCTGGGGTGGATTTTGGGGGTGGGTATTGAGAGCTGAGCAATATTGGGGACAGAGAAATGGGTATTGGGGCAGGGGTGGATTGTGGGGGTGGGTATTGGGGTCTGGGGAATATTGAGTACAGGGGAATGGATGTTGGCGGCTGGGGCTGGGTTTTGGGGCTGGGGTGCATTTTGGAGGTGAGTAGAGTATTGGGGGCTGAGGTGGCTTTTGGGGATGGCTATTGGGTTCTGGGGTGGATTTTTGGGTGGATGTTGAGGGCTGGGGCTGGATTTTGGTGACGGGGGAATGGACATTGGGGGCAGTAGCTAGGTGTGTGAGGGGGGCCTGGGCCCACGTGAGGGGCTGGAAATTTAGGAGGGTTCAGGGGCCCCCAAAATTGTAGTTTAACCCCTGCTGCTACCCTTATGTGCCCCAATACCACACTGCACTAAGGTTGAGCATGCATCTGAGCAGACTGGGTCACACAGCACTCTTCAGCTGTTACCCTTATATGCCCTTGGAGTCAATCAGGCCGGTATCCCTATTAATAAGCAACCCTTCCAGGATTGTCCAGAGGGGTAGCTGTGTTAGTCTGTGTACAGCAAAAACAATGAGAGTCCTGTGGCACTGTATAGACTAACAGATTTCTTTGGGCATAAGCTTTATGGCCTCCAACTCACTTTGTCAGATGCACATCTGGAGGTGGGTTGGAGCCCGTGAAAACTTATGCCTGAAGAAATCTGTTAGTCTGTACAGTGCCACAGGACTCTCATTGTTTTTACAGGATTGTGGGCATCACAAGGATCTTTGGCTAGGTAAAAGAAGTGTTGCTGCAGAGCAATATAGGGAAGTTGAGAACACAAAGCAGAGGTAATGATGTTTTTTAAAAGAGTTTGGCAACTGGCTTGATTACAAAAGTCATTTTATTGCTAAGTACCTATGATTTGATTTACAATAATAATAATAATAATAATAATCATAATTACAAAAGGAGAGGAAAATACCCAGACATACCAAAACAGTTACAGCATTAATAACCATACAAGGTAAGAAAAACACCCAGCTACAATATTACCTAAATTCTATTGTATCAGGCCGAGAGCGAGAGAGTTATATTTGAACCAAGAGAGAAAGGGAGAGTGTGTGTGTGTGCGGGGAACAGGGCCAGCCTTACGGGG
Source organism: Podocnemis expansa (assembly GCA_007922195.1). Lineage (NCBI taxonomy): Eukaryota > Metazoa > Chordata > Testudines > Podocnemididae > Podocnemis > Podocnemis expansa. The sequence goes on from ML682093.1 coordinate 3,138,982, forward strand.
GTGCGGTGGGGCAATGGCCTTGGAGGGGCCCACCCTCTCCCTGCGCTGGGGTAAGACAGGCTGGGCTGGCCCCCCCACTTCTGCCCCTCCCTGAGCCAGCTACTCTGCCCACGTGGGTGGAGTGGGCTGGTCTGGTGGCTGGGCTCTGCACTCTTGCCCTCCCTCTGGACTGGCCCTCCCTGCCACTATGGCAGAACAGCCAGCCCAGGGTAGGGGTAGGAGAGCAGAACCAGACCTCTGGGCCGGCCCGTTCTGCCCTCGGGCTGGCTGTTCCTCAGCCCAGAGCAGAGGCCGGTTACTGCACTCCTGTCCCCCACTCCTGCCCACGCTGCCTTTGGCTCTGGGAGGGACAGAGGTGTGGACCCCACGCTGCCCTGCTCAGGGCAGGACAGCACAGGGCCCGGGAACCGCAGGGTCAGGGGCAATTGACCCTCTCACCCCCGTTGCAGGAGAGCCCTGGTGGAGGGCAGGGTCTTATCACTGTGTGGCAGAAAGGTTCCCAGGAAACAGGCTGTGCAGCTCAGGGTCAGCAGGTTGGATGGAGACAGGCATAGCTCTTACCGCAATCAGCAAGGAAAAGATGAAGTCCCAGTGGAGATGATGCAACTTTTAGATCCAGGCACCAGGACTCACTTTTGGATTTGGGTAGAGGTTTTTTTTATAGGAGCTTGTTTAAGTGGCCAATGCACATTCCTTGCTGGGAGAGGGGAGAGTAATGGTCCAGGGAAGCTCACAATATAATCAGGCAAATTCAGTATTTTGGGTATTCAGTATTTTGGGTAGCATGTCTATGACTAGAATGGTCTGATAACTGCTGAGTTTGTTAGTTTTGGTGTGAGATCCCCTATGTTGCAATGCTTCCCTGCTTCTTCAATCCCAGAGTCCAGTGTGGTTCCTCCTTCTTCTGTCCCAGAGTTCAGTGCAATTTCTGCTTTAGAGCTTGGTTTCTCCATAGTCGATGCAAATGAAGCTCCATTTAGTGTGCTGATGGCTTTTGGATGTGGCTAGATGTCTCTCACTGCCTTTTCATTGTTTTCGGTTTCCTGTTCAAGCAGAGGTTGGGAGGGGGGATGTATGGGCGTGAGTCAGAGGCTGGCTATTATACTCTGATTCCTCAAGAACACAGAGCTAACAAGTAACACATATGAGCTGGGACAGTCATTTCTCTCTGGGCTCCTGGTTCCCCCACTCTTTGGCTTGTGAGCTCTCTGGGCCTTGGAATATTTCCCCTGGTCTGTGTGTACTGCACCTGGCATCATGGGGGCTCCAATCTGAGTTGGGGTCTTTGCAGCACCTGGTGCATTGTGGACCCTAGTCTTGGTTGGGGTCTGTACAGTACCTGGCACAATAGGCCCCTGATTTTGGTGAGGTTGCAGCCACCCCCAGCAGGGCAAAGCACATCAGAACATGGTCTGTTGGGTCTTTGCCTGGGATTGGTGCAAATGTCGATTTACTTGTCCTATTTGAAGTACTGGGAGGTGGGTTGACTTCTAAAACCCCTCTCCCAGCCTAAGGACAGGAAGCAGTGGGCCCAGCCTCAACTGATTGCAGGGGACAATGAATGAAAGAACAGAGTGTGAGGGTCACAGGTTCAAAATGAGGGACTCAGAGCAGAGAACCTGGACAGTGCCCACTGCTCCCAGAAGGCATTGAGGGAGTCAGTGGACATTGCCCAGAGGAACAAAAAGACATGATCGGACAAAAGACTAGAAATAGGCACCACAGTCACAGAGACCCCCTTTGCCAGCCTCCTCTCCCTGAACTTTAGCAAGGACCAGGAGGAGGTTGGCGAGAAGGTGCCGTGACTGTGGGGCCACGGATGGGGAGTGCATATGAAAACAGGTGTGGGGGGAAAGTGCAGCCGGAACCTCCATTGGTGGTATTAGGTCCTCCCATTTTGTGTCTGGGTGGGACACACAGGTGAGGAAATAGATGGTGTGAAGCACAAGCATGTGCAGTTGGTCCCTGGGCGCCATACAAAAGCGAGCTGGCTACAAATCCAACAGCTGGTTTGGTGCATGGGTAGGGGTGGCTGGGGTCAATTTACTTGTAGCAAACCCATTTGCCATCCCTTCTCCCTGGCACAGAGAGCGAGTCCTGCCTAGATACTTGTCTGTCTCCCCACAGATAACAAGAATCCCCAGGAGGAAGGGCTGGCAGGAGCAGAGTCTCATGGGACATCCCAGCGTCTTGAGTGGGGAGATGCCAGTTGGGTGGAGCGGCAGCAGGAAGACCTCCCAGGGCAGAGACACAAAGGATCAGAGGACTCTGAGCTGCAGGCAGGCCAGCTGCCACCCAAATCCCTCAGCGGACAGAAAAGCACAATCTGCCCTGACTGTGGGAAGAGCTTTGGGAACAGCTCGCACCTGGCCCGGCACCGCCGGACACACACGGGAGAAAAGCCCTACACCTGCCCCGAGTGTGGCAAAAGCTACCGGCAGGACTCGCACTTAGCACAGCACCGGCGCTCCCACACTGGGGAGCGCCCCTACAAGTGCACTGAGTGCGGCAAGGCCTTCTCACAGAGCTCCAACCTCATCATCCACCAGCGCACGCACACCGGTGAGCGCCCATACACCTGCAGGGAATGTGGGCGCAGCTTCGGGCACAGCTCGGACCTGGCGCAGCACCGGCGGGTGCATACTGGGGAAAAGCCCTTCCCCTGCCCACAGTGCGGGAAACGCTTTGCCCAGAGCTCCAAGGTGACCCAGCACCAGCGCTTCCACACCGGCGAGCGCCCCTTCAGCTGCCCTGACTGTGGCAAGGCCTTCCGGCTCAGCGCTGACCTGCTGCGCCACCGGCGGACCCACACCGGCGAGAAGCCCTATGGCTGCGCTGAGTGCGGCAAGTGCTTTGTGGAGAGCTCACACCTGATCCGACACCAGCGCACCCACATGGGTGAACGCCCCTACCGCTGCCCGCAGTGCGGCGAGGCTTTCAACCAGAGCTCTAACCTGCTGCAGCACCAGCGCACCCACCGTGGCGAGCGCCCCTATGTCTGCGGTGACTGTGGCAAGGGCTTTGGAGTCAGCTCAGCCCTGCTTCAGCACCGGCGGGTCCACACGGGCGAGCGGCCTTACCGCTGCTCCCAGTGTGGCAAGAGCTTCAGTGTTTCCTCCACCTACAACATCCACCGGCGCATCCACACTGGCCTCAAGCCCTATGCCTGTGCTGACTGTGGCAAGACCTTCAGCCGCAGCTCTACACTGCTGCAGCACCAGAGCATCCACACTGGGGAGTGGCCCTACCGCTGTAACCACTGTGGCAAGGGCTTTGGTCAGAAAGCGGCCATGGCCCAGCACCAGAGGACTCACCTGGGCAAGGAGCCGACAAGACTGATCCCACTGGGAGACTGGGGTATGGTCCAGATTGGACAGACCCAGGTGGGGGAGGAGGAGGGTGGTAAGGCAGGAATTAAGGGGGATGTTGGGCATGGGTGATGGTGGCCAGGGCGCAGAGAAGGAAATACGTGCCTTGCAAGTGGAAGCTGGAGTGCTTGGGGGACCAGCAGTGTGAGGATCACTCACAACTCGAGGCGGCCTGGTTCCAGCTGCAGGATGGGAGGGCTGACCAGGCTGTGGGGCGCGAGAAGGGGAGTATGTATCCGCAGTGGCAGCTCAGTCGGGTGGGGAGAGGAACGCAGAAGTGGGCATTGTGGCAGAGGACTTTAAGGGATGTGAGGCCCCTTTCTGCCACATTGGCATCGCTGGCTGAGTGTCTCGTTTCCTGGGAGCCCTGCACCCTGGCGGTTCCCTGCTCCCCTGGGCATGTGAGGTGAAGGTGTAAGTGGGAGACCTGAGTCTCCTGTCTCCCTGCTGCGGCTGGGGAGGGTGTGGTGAGCACAAAGGGGACAAAAGCCACCTTTGCTTCCCGCCACCTGCCCCTACCATGGCAACCTAATGACGCCACCCAGCCTGTTTTCCATGCCAGACAGGGGAAATCCACCACTTCTGGTCTTCCCTGGCTGAGATGAGCCCCCTCCGCCCACTCCACAGAGAGCTTTCTCCTGACATTGCACATAAAGTGCTGGAGATTAGCTAGACTCAGCATAACCCATTCAATGCAATGCTGTCCTCCTCCAGTGCTAGCCGGGTACATGTTGGCTAGAGGAACTGAGGCCTGGGCTACACTACAGTGTTCAGTCAAGGTAAGGTAGCTCACGGCGACCTCAGGCCGTCAGTGGCTGCACTACAGTGGAGCTCCCGCTGGTGTAATCACGCACTTGGTTGCTCTTCAGTTCCACCTCCACCAGAGGCACAGTGCTTAGTTTGCCGTAGTGAGGGCGGTGCAGTGTCTGTGTGGACACATACTTCGTTTGTTGGCTGTCATCCCTGTTGCAGGGACTGGGACCCCGGAGCCCTGCTGCCACCTCCTGGAGAGGGATTGTGGGGGTCACAGCTGCTATTTCACATTTCACTCTAGTTCAGCCAACAGCCCTGAGATGGGAGCGGGCTCCAATGGGGGTTTCCCTGTCGGCTGACGGCAAGAGCCGAAATGTGTTACGAGCTGACAAGGCTGAGAGGCTACCAGCTGAGAAATTGCCAATCAGGCCCCTCCCCTGACTCATGCTTTGACTTAAGGCGGGGGGCTCAGCCCCATGTGACTGTGAGTGCTTCACAGTGTCCCACTTCTGTCAACAGCAGAGCTAATTACCATAGGGAGACCTAACTTAATTTCAAAGTGTAGACAAGTCCTTCCTGGCATCTTGTGCCATAAATTCCACAACTCTTATATTCAGGCCCTGCTAATACACACATGACGGAAGGGAGAGATAGGGTCATATTAACTCACCCAAGCCCAACCTGTTTTTAGAGTAAACTCTGGTTTTGCTGAAGAATTTGCCCAGCCTCTTACCTTAACTCCTAACTTCCCCACAGCAGTCGATGCTGACCCCAAAGTCCTGCTAGGGGGCCCAGAGGTGCTGTCTTTCAGCTGAAGTGTCAAACTGAGACCCTGAGTCTTATGGTCAATAAGAAACCCCAGCATCAGGACATCCACCTTCCCTAGCCCCTCTGCCATTTCAGTCCCATATTGGATTCCCCCCTTCCTGTCCAAAACCATTGCTGTTCTCTATTTAAAGACTTTTGTTTTTGGCAACGCTCTACCCCAGAGGTGGCTACATTTCAGTGGTGAAGAGAAGAGAGTCCCTCTTGGGTCTGTAGCTCTAAACTAACGGAGATTGTAGAGCTTAACTGGTGGCTGTTTCAGCTGTCTTTCTGAGCATTTACTATGTGAGCGGAAAGCATAGTTGCTATTATTTTATTATTATTTCTTACTGGGCTCATTGTACGATTGCAGCATTGAAAGAGATCAGCCACAGTATCCAGTGCATTTTCCAGATCCTTCCTTCTAACTTCCTAGTCATTTGTCTAATGTTTTAATTCCAGGTTAGGTGATCAGTGTCACCTCTAGAAGGCCCTCTCTTCCTGCATCCCAACCCCAATGCTCTGCTCTCACCTTCCTCTGGCCCAGGAGTCCCCATTCCTGGGTCAGAGGTTATAACAAGCCCATGTATAGCAAAGAAGCAGTGTGGCCTGTGGATTTCCAGAGCCTGTAACGAAGAGATTCCTCTCACTTTCTGTCTCTCACCCTTGTGGGTTAAAGAACAGACCCCTGGCCATGGCAATTCAGTGAGTGTGAGAGAAAAAGCCATCCTCTATAACCCCAGAATGCCTTTTTCTCCCCTCAGTGTCTGGACTGAGTATTGAGGTTTATGGGTCTGCCTCCAGCTGAGCGACTGGCCTGGGTGCTGAAGCTAAGGCACCAGAGATGTGTGCTGATAAGTCCTTAGGGCTCAGACTGACAGGACTTAGGCATTTACATTCTTTTCTGGATTTGACCCCCTTGCATTTGCTACTGGCTAGCTCAGGTGACTCCTGCTCAGCTTGTTGACTTTAGAGAATCTCTTTCTTAGGTGCCTTTTTCTCCCTGGGGGTTGTAGAGAGAGCCTGGGCACCTAACTCAGGGCTGTGGATTCCACTATGTCCTCTGGTTATGTCTACGTCAGCAAAAGTTAGTTCGGACTTGTTAGTCCGAACTAAGAAGTTTGAGGTTAGTTCAAACTAACCTCATGCTTATAAGTTCGAACTAAATACCTTTCTAGGTCAAACTAGAATGTGTGGTTAGTTCAAACTAAGTGTTAGTTCATGGCTACATTGCACCTAGTTTGAACTAAAGTTTGAACGAAACGCTTAGCTCTGGACTAACTACCAGGACTAACAAGTATCAGACTAGCAAGTACCAGACTAACCAGTGGTGCTAACTAAGAAATTTCTTAGTTCGAACTAGGGAAAGCCTAGTGTGGCCATAGGCTAAATTACTCCGGACTAAGCCTCCTTAGTCCAGACTAATTTGCCACTGTAGACATAGCGTTTGTGTTTCTCATCCTTTGCTCCCTTAGGCTGACTCTCTGGCACAGGAATCATGTGGTTCTCTGACTGAGCTGGGGATTGTGTCAATAAGGAAAGAATGATCAGCTTTGCTTCCCTGTATCAAGGAAATCTCAGGCATCGCCCTACCACTGTGAGGTAAATTTGAGAGCCAAAAAGGACTGGTGTGGTCCTGCACTCTGATTCCCTGCAAAATCACAGGAAAAAAGCAGGCCAGACAGCTCCCTCCAAAAGTCCAATCTTGATTTAAATGTTGTTGGCCAGGTGGAGAAGCCACCATAGTCGTTGGTAAATTGTCCCACTGGTTTGATGCTTTCTCTGTCAAAATTGCACCTTATTGCCAGGTGAATTTATCCAGTCTTTGGAACTTGTTATACTTTCTTTTGCTAGATTGAAAAGCCCACTATCAAATATTTTTTCCCCATGGAAGTGTGTCACGGCTGTGATCAAGTCAACTCTTAACCCTCTCTGTGTTAAGCTGAATAGATGAACTCCTTATGTCTGTCACCATGAGGGATGTTTTCTACTCCTTTAATCATTCTCATGCCTCTTCTCTGAACCCTCCCAATTTATCACCATCCTTGAATTGTGGACACCAGCCCTGGACATGGGATTCCAGCTGTGGTTGCACCAGAGCCAAATACAGAGGTAAAATAACTGCTCTGCTCAGAGGCCCATGCAGCAGTGAGAAAAGAGACCTCAAGCAAGGGACAGGGAAAGTGAAATGCCACGAAGGGGGTGTCAGCACAGACACATCGTAAATCGTTTCGCTAGTGAGGTTGCAATAGAGGAATATTCTTGTAGGCTCCATGAAGATGGAGTGTGCTAGTGTAGGATCTGGGCCTAGGTTAATAGGAAACGATCCATATTAATGCCATTTCCCCAGTCATCTGTTTGCATTGACCTGACTCCAAAAATGCTTTACCACATTCCATGTCTGCTTGCCTGGAAGTCCAGCCCAGGCCCTCAGAAATCACGGCACTAATTTAGGGTAGCGCCTGTCACCTGATGACAGATGCCATTCACATCTCAAGGGGATATTTTTTTTCTCTTCAAGGCTGATGTGGACAATGAGGCTGCAGTGAAGGAGCTCTTCAACACAGCCCCCTCACCCCAGGTCATATGCCTCCCCTTATGTGAGGTGAGGAACTGAAGCATTGTATCCATGGCCCACCCAGGCCTCAGTCTGTGCTGTGGTTGCTGGTGAGAGGGGCGGTTAGGTGACTGTGGGGTGGGGGTCCAGACAGGGTGGAGCTGCCCCTTTGTGAGAACAGGGGTAGACATGAGTCTGACAAGGCCCAGGTGCTGTGATCCTCCTGGGGGATGCAGGTGAGTGCAGAGCCTCTGCTCCATATGAGGCACTCACTGGGGGGCATCACTGGTTAGTGGCTCCTTACATTCTTCACCTGCCTTTTCCTCCTCCTCGCTGGGTCCTGCAGGTGCCTCCCCATTGCCAGTACCTGGCTCATGCTCTATCATGTCCTTGTAATTCCGCTTGAAGAAGCCCCCCTGCCAGGAAAAGGAAGAACCATCATTACTGATTGACAAGGGGACTAGAGAGGCTTGCATCTCATCCATTCTGGGGTTGAATTGGTGCTGCTGCCTCCTCCCCATGATGGGAAAAGCCCCATTCCCTGCCCCATCTGAGCCAGCCACCCCACAGTGCTCTTGAGATGGGAAAGGCCCAGATCTCATGTCTGTGAGACAGGCAGGTCCCCACTGTAGTTTCAACAGGACATGGGATTCTTTTTCAGTTCTGTCCCTTTACTGTTTGCCTGTGTTGCTCTGTGACTCCGCACTCCACCTTAGAGGTGGCAGACATATCTCATGACCAGCCCAGCCAGCCCCTGCCCAGCTCACCTTGTATAGGCCAAAGATGATCAAGATCAATAGAAGCAGCCCTCCTACACTGCTGCCTATGTATATGGGGAGGTAATTCATCACATACACCAGTTCCACCTCTGTGGTGATCTGCAGGGGCAGACACAGGGCATAATAGGAAATGCAGGACAGAGCAGATGAGGTTGACCCTCTCCCCACCTGATGTCTTAAGTCACTTACTCCTCAGACAGGGAAAGGATTAAGTGAGTTGTACTGACTCACTGTTGAGGACACTTGCACTGTGAAATCAGTTCTGCTGGCTCCTGATTTTCTCGCTAGGGAGAGAGGACCCAGCATGTGGGCTGAGTGGCCTCAGAGAGGAGCTGAGCTCAAGGAGATGGTTTGGGCTGGGTGGTGGGCACAGAATCCCAGACACAGGTGGGGTGAAGATATGGAGAGCACAGGAGACTAGTCCCAGCTGCTCACAGAGAGGAATTGATGGAGAAAAGGTGGGTGGGACTTGTGGTCAAAATTGTTACCTGGGCTTCTGTGAACTTGCTGTATTGGCTGACATATTTGTTGGTGTCGAATGTGAACCACAGGGCAGTGCAGATCTGAGACTGTGAGGAGCTCTGGAGGGAGACAGCACCATTAGGCCTCAGCCACCCTGGTCTCCAACCTGCTTGCTCACTGGAGGGCCATGATGTGGCACATGAGGAGAGCAGAGCATGAGAAATGCATCAATCTGGCCACCATAGGTCACTCAGGGCTTCACTGCTTTCCTTGGCACCTCTGGGTGGGAAGGCCTCACCTCACCCTGACACTAACTTGGAGGGGGTGCTCTGTCCCCCTTCCTGTGGGTGCACCATGGTCATGGTTGGAAAATGCTTGACCTGTGAGCTCAAGAAGCTGTGGGTTCACTACAGCAGCTCCTGACTGAGAGCCCTTTACGCATGCTACCCTGTCCCCAGGAAGCACTTTAAGCCAGTGTGAGGGGCTCAGCCTCAGTAGCTCATTTATTCCTCCATCTTGTTGCTGAGGGAGTTGTGTGGTGCCCTGGATTCCCTCCTCCCCCATGTGGGTATAGAACAGATGTGGCACCTCCTAGAGGAGAAAGGCCACGTTTCATTCTCTGCCCTCCTGGCCCAACTTGTCCCCCTGCCCTGGAGTTGGCTCAGTGTTGGTTCCCCTCAGAGGGGAAAAGCCCCATATACACTTCACCGCAGTCCCTGACCTGAATTTCACGGGTGGTTGACAAGAGCCCAGTGACGGCGATGTTGGAGGAGAAGACCTGACCCAGGCTGCACTCGTAGATTTGCTGGTCTCCGGGTGAGCAGAGCTAGAAAGAAACACCCCAGCACAAGGTGGGGAGAGGGTTCTTACTGGAGAGCCAGAACGTGGTGAGATGGCTGCAAAGGGCCAGAACAGCTGCTTTTCTTCAGGGCCCTGACAGGTGCCTAAGCCCAGCAAGGGGTGGGGACCTGGCCCAAGAAGAGAAATAGGCCAATGGCTCCAATGGGCTGGGCCATGGCTGAGCAGGTGGGGATGCGGCCAGGTTGCACAAGGTATGTAGAGCTGGCTGGGTTAGGACTTGGATGGGAGATTTAGGATAAAAAGCCCCAAAGCAGGTTGGAAGGCTGACATCTAGCACTACTGGACCATTCCTCCAGGACTTCTCTAATTCTGCTTTGAGCCCTGTTATAGTCTGGCCCTTACATGCTGTATAACAGCCCCACCCTAGGGGTGGCTGCGTCTCAGTTTCAGGCAAAGGATCCCTGTATAGGCAGCTCCTACATGGTGCCCCAGAGGTGACTGCATGGCTGTACTGGACAAGGGATCCTTGTATAAACAGTCCCTGTGCCCCACTCCAGAGGTGGCTGCATCTCAGCACCATGGAAGGGATCCTTGCAAAGGTCTTTGGGCTCAGACATGGGCCTTATACATTACTCAGAAGAGACATTCCTACCTTGCTGGTTGTGGCATTCATCTCATTTGCTTTCTTATCCTTGGGAAGCAATTGGCAGGTCCTGCTGGAGTCCTAGGGGAGTAAAGAAAGCCCAGGAGATACCATCATATGTGACCATGTGCTTGGAGCGGAGCCTGTCTCCCAGCCTGACCCCACAGGTGCTGTGCTGCAGGTGGTCCTAGCCTTCTCCTGTCTCCTACCCTGGCACTGGAGTGCTGTGCCATGGAAGTGCCTGGCTGCATCCAGTGTCTTGCTCTGGGACACTGTGCCATAATGTGGCCCTGGTCTTGTCCTGTCTGCGGCACTGGAGCGCTATTCCATGTGGTGGCCGCCAGCTTTGTCCTGTCTCCCACCCTGGCACTAGGGGCACTGTGCTATATGCCCTGTGCCTGATCTCCACTCCTTCATGCTATACTCACCACCAGCACATGATGTCGGTTCCAGGCTAGGCCATCAGGGAGTATCTGCGGCACTGTCACAAATGCCTTCACCTCTGGCTGTGGAAAAACCCCAGGCAACAGGTTCTCTACCTGCCAAAGGGAATGATCGAAAGCAACAGGGATGAGGCTGTGAACAGTGCCCTTCCGGCTGGGTCCAAACTGGGTCACAAGCAATGGTGCTGTAGGGGAGGATGGCGGAGCTGAGGGAGGCAGAGGACTCAGGTCAGGCATGGGGTGTGGAGGGTCACACAGGAGGCTGGTGACACAGGAAGTGGACAGAAGGATGGGGGAGCCTGCAGCAGTGTCACAGGGCTGGGGAGGAGGGCACCCCCCCATCAGAGCCCAGCCCTCCCAGCTAGCACAGCATGTCTCCACCCTGCTCTTCACCTTGTAAATATGCCGCACTGTCTTGCTCTCTGAGTGCAGGGAGCTGAAGATGACATACTGGGTGGACTCATCCAGTCTGTGAGAGGAAAGGACATCAGTGAAAGGAATGAGCAGGGATAACAGCAGCTCACAGGTCAGGGGAGAAGATGGAGTGAAAGGGATGTAGAACCAGGACTCCTGGGTTCTCACCCAGCTCTGGAAGGGGAGGTAGGAGAAGGCCTGGCTGGGGGAAGGTCTTACCTACTGGTGATGATGTTGATGGGGTACCGGACAGGGATCTGCAGTGTGTGTCTGTTATCTGTCAGGGTCTCATTCCTCTCATTGTTGCTGGAGGGGAGAGGCAGATAGACAAGAAGGAAACACGTTATAGCCACCTTGGTCCCAAAAGAGTGGCCGGTTCTTTCTGCCCCATACACCAGACAGTGTTGCAGGGTGGATGCAGTTTTTTTTATAGCATCTTAAATCCCACAAGCCTCAATATGCTCTACAGGTTCCATCAGCCTGTGGCTCTGAGATGCACCCACCTCTGAGGCAGGGCACAGGGGCTGTTTATAAAGGGATCGCTCACCTGGCACTGACATGCAGCCACCTCTGGGCAGGGAGTGGGGCTGTTACTACAGGGGTCTTTCCCCGGGTGCTGAGGTTTGATTGCCTCTGTCACAGGGAGCAAGGACATAATCCAGTTTACTTTGGGCGACATATCTGAGTAACAGCTGCACTCCTCATGAAACATGACTCTCAACCTTAAGTGTCCAAGTAAGGGCTGCTATGAGGAGGTGGCCCACACAGCCTGGCCCAACCGGGATGGCCCCTGCAGCAGCTCAGTCCCACTCATTAAACTGCTAGACCAGAGCTCTGCTCCCACCTGCTGGCCTTGACATCTAGGTCCAGATAGTCCCCCCAGGAACTGTTGCTGAGAACATCAAACAGCAGCTGGATCAGCACCTGCACAGGCGAGAATGGAATAGAGTCAGCACTAAATGTGAGTGGAGCGTGGCCCCACAAAGTGCCTGCCCCCACTCCCTGCAGCACAGCACCCTCTAGCACCACACTGGAGCCAGCACCAACTCACACGGCTGTTTTCCCTGTAGATCGGGTGGCTGATGTTACAGGACAGGTTCCTGAAGCTGGTGTCTGGAGCCTCCAGACCATTGCAGCTCACCTTTAGCAGGTCACGGGGCTGTGAGGGGGAAACAACCATAAGAAGTAAAGGGGGGGGGGGGCACAGGGCCCCAATTCTGGCCAGCAATGTTTGAGACAGCGGTAAGAAAACATGCCAAGACCTCCTAAGGCATCCCTCTCCCCCACACCCTGAGGCCAGATTAAATCCCCGCGGACAGGAACGACCATGTGCCCTGTTCCCCTCCCCCCACCATGCCAGCCAGTTTCCCCCTGGGTTACAATCAGGGATCAGGCCGCCTGGGAAAATGTCCCCTCACTCAGCTCCTATTCCCCTCACCCAGGAGGCTACCAGCTCCCTTCCACCACCCAAAACTGGGCTGATGAAAGCTGTCCCAAGCATCACCCCTGCAGGGTCTCTGTCTGAATCTGCTGAGAGCCTGACCCACCCCACGCCATACCTCCAGCACTGAGGCCTTGCGAAAGGACAGGCCCGGTGGGTGGGGCAGGTGGACTCTGGCAAAATAGGCATCTTCTCCATTATTGATTAGCTCCAAATGCACCTGCAGTGGCTCAGAGGGCGACACCAGCAGTTGCTGTGACCTGCAGGAGGGAGTGAGAGTGGGAGACCCGGGTAGCAGAGAACTGACCACTAAATAATATGAGGGGCAGGGGACTGCAAAGGACCAAAGTGTCTGGGGAAGGGGCAGCAGGTGGGAGAAGAACCCCCACCCCTGCCTACAACTGGATTTGTCACTGCCCCAAATCCAGGGGTAGGATAAGAGGGGAGAACACTTGGGGCTTACAGGGAAACCAAGGTGGCCCATGGGCAAGGCAGGGTGGGTGGCAGTGGTGGCGGGGTCATTGGGCACTAGAGGGGCCAGCAGAGGAGAGTGGGCTGGGGCAGCTGGGATGGAGGATGTAGATGGTAGGAGCACAACTGAGGGCTGGTTTCAGTGGCTCCATGGTGATTAAAGGGTTAATGGAGCCATGGGGTGCAGGCAGAGGGGAGCACTAGGGGAAAAACTCTGGCATAGAGTCATGGGGTTCCTCAGTGACTGGGGGTGGGGTAGTGGGATCCCTGCTGGCCCCCCATGTCCTCACAGCACAGAACCCCCTGTTCACCCCACCCTGCCCTCTCCCTGCAGCCTGGTCCCCTTGTGCTATACATAGGCTGGTGGAAGTTGATTTCCAGGTCAGCCTCACACACTCCATCCTCCCCACAGTTCTTCTCAAAGGGGATCTGCAACAGGAAAGAGAGCCAGTAAGTTAATGCCAGATCAGCTGGGCTGGGGCAGGCCTCCTTCTGGCTCAGCCCCAGGGACCAGCCAGCCAAGCAGAGCAGAACAGGGCCAGTTTGGGCTCTCCTCACCTCTGTCAGAGATGAGTTGCACAAGGGACTCAGCACTGGGAGAGCGTCCTCTCGGAGGGAAAAGTGCAGCGAGACCTTGACTGCTGTTATGTAGTCATCCAAGCACCTCTGAATGGAGAAAGATCTCTGTACGAACAGCCCCTACTCTCCCCATCTAAATGCCTGGCACAGGAGCCCTGTATAACTGATCTCTGCACCCCACCCCAGAGATGGCCATATTGCAGCAAGGGTGAAGGATCCCTTTCTAAAATGCCACTGAGCTCTGCTCTCAGGGGAGCCCCGCTATAATCCCAATGGATTAGCTGGTTCTCCTGGTGAGCTGTGGAAAGGGACCTTACCGGTATCTGGATCCTCTCTTCTATGCAGTACTCCCCATCGGAGATTTGCAGGCTCCCAGATGTGTTCCTTTGCCCATTCCCAAACTCCCCTCGGCTCCTCATGCGATTACCATCAATCTCCAGCCAGTAGGTGAGGTTGACAGAGAGAGGTCCTGGTGGGCAAGATGTGGGGAAATGCATAAAGGCTGGCAGCCAGGCACTGGCTGGGTTAGAGCAGGAAGAGACTCCTGGATCTAGCTCCAGTTCTGGAAGAGGAGTGGGATCTAATGGGTTAGAGGAAGACTGCCTAGGTGGTTAGGATCCTGTTGCTCACCTTGATAGTGCTTGGTGTCTCGGCTGGCATTGAAGCAGACAGTAAGGTTAAGCCTCTGCCCAGAGGGATCACTCCCGGAACAAACCAGCTGCTTTATGGGGATTTCCTTTGGTGAGAACCGCACAGTGGGAACCACCCTCAGGATGGGCCGGGAGCTGGGGAAACAACAGACAGTGTCAAACACCTTTCCTCAGAGGAGAAAGGGCCAGTGTCCCATTCCCCACCTTCTGATCCAGCCAATTCCCCACCCCCAGGCCAGCTGGTTCCCAGCACCAGCAGCCCTAAGGGCGAAAGGCTCCGGGTTCCTTCCTCTAGGAGGAGAAACCAGGAGTCCAGCTAAATTGCCTCACCTCAGCATGACCACCTGTCCTAGAGTGCCAATGACAATATCTGTTAGTCCATCCCCACTGAGGTCCATCTGTCCGTGAATGGATTGGCCAAAGTATTTCACTCCAGGAGAGACTGTTGTGCCCTCAATTCTCTGTGGGACATGGAGCAGTAAGAGAATGGAAGTCCTGGATTCCTGCAGTGCCCCCAGTGCCTGGCTGGGAGCCCCCATGAGACACTCTCCCCCCAAATGCCATGGCTGGGAGACGGGCACAGCCGGGACCCACTCCGGCACAGCATCTCCTAGTGCCCCTCCTGACCTGGCTGTAGTGTGTGTTGAGGTCTCTGTGCTGCCCGTTGTATATATAGACAGCGCCCCGCTCCTCGCTCTCCAGTGGCGCCCCCACAGCTACGTCAGTCCAGCCATCCCCATTCACGTCAGCCAGTGCTGTGATGGCCGCGCCGAACCGTCCCAGGGGGTTCCCCATGGCTCCTTGTAGTGCCGCAGAGATGGTCAGGCCGGCCTGGGGAGTGAGCATGGAGAGTTAAACACAGAGCCAGGATCCCCTGCTGGGCCCTGGAACAACCAAAGGGCTCCCCCTCCTGCCTCTTTAGCCCCCAGGAAGAGCGCCTCCTGCTGGGAGACTCATGCTTTCAGCCCCAGGCTCCCCACAGCACAATCTATGCCCCTTACTGCGGTTACTCACCTGGCTCCAGCGATAGATGTGGACCAAGCCCCCCCTCCTCTCTTCATAGTACAGGGGAGCCCCCACTAGGAGCATGTCCGTGTCCCCATCCTGATCCACGTCCACTGAGCACAGAACTGCACCAAAATATGAGCCAATCTGCAAACCAAGGAGGGGACTCAGAGAGGTTGGGAGCAATGGGGAGGTTGCAGTGCCCTTTAGTGCAGTGGTTCCCAACCTTTTCTCAGTCATGGCACGCCTTACTACTTGTAATTATTTTGAGGTACACCACTATATAATCGCCAAATAAACTCATGAATATTCATGAGCCAATCCAGAACTCCACCTAGTTTTTTAAAAAAATCTGTGGCACACCTGCTCCGGCCTGAGGGCACACCTGTGTGCTGTGGCACACTGGTTGGGAAACACTGCTCTAGTGAGCAAACACAATGAACCCTAGTGAGCAACCGCAACATCCTGTAGTGAGCAACCACTGCTCCCTTTAGTGAGTAACCATGCGCCCCCAGTGAGCCTAACACTGCATGGTGCCCCCTATCGAGCCCCAGCAGTATCCCTATTGCACAGCAGCCCTTGCTGAGCTCCATCCCTGTCCTTCCCCCCAGGGATCCCATTCTCACTTGCTCCCCCATGATGTGCTGCGTATCTGTCCAATTGGAGCTGTTGGGATCTATTTCAAACACGACGACCATCCCACTGTGCTGGTAGCGGGGTGCTCCCACTGCATAGAGTGTTCTGTTTTGGTGCTGCATGGATTTCACTGCATAGCCTGGAGGCAGAAAAGGTCTCAGGATAAGAGGGAGATGTGGAGGCTCAGGGCCGGTCCGCCCATAGAGGCGACTTAGGCAGTCACCCAGGGTGCCAAAAATTAGGGGGTGCCAAGGGGCTCCCTGCCCATGGTGTGTATCCCTGCCCTTTGCTGGATCCCTACAGCAGCGGCACTACTCCTTGTCCACTGCCAGATCCGGATCCCTGGCCGGGGCTGGTGCCCTTGGGCAGGACAGAGGGATGCCTGAGGTGGACTGGGGGGGGGAGGGGTCAAAATCTTCCATCGCCTAGGGTGCCCAGAAACCTTGTGCCAACCCTGTGCAGGCCTCTCCATTCCTGCCCATAGAGAGGCAGCTGGGTGTGCCCTGATAAGTCCTCCAAAACTTCAGTGGTGCAAGAGCCACACAGCTGTGTAGTCCCTACTGTCTTACCATACAGCAGCTATGCACAACCCAGTGATTCCACTCTGCAAGCACCGGGCACGAGATCCCTCTATAAACAGCCCCATGTCCAACCCCAGAGGTGGCTGCATCCCAGTGCCAAGTGAGGGATCCTTGTATAAACAGATTCTGAGTACCACCCCATAGGCAGGGGACTCTGGGACAAGATGGGAGGTCCTAGAGGCTTGAGGGTAACATACCCAGGTAGGCATCCTTTATCTGCTCACTGGCTGAGGGGCTCCCGATGAAGCTCTCCAGCATCCTGCTCTCCTGCAGCTCAATCACTCCCCCGGCCCAGTCATCAGCCCCCACGGCTCCCAGTACTACCCGGTTCTGCAGAGACAGAGAGACACACCATGGGGCAAAGCAGAGCTCAGAGGGAATGGCAAATCCCTGAATTGCCATACCTGAGCCCTGCCCTGATCCCCTTATTCCAGGGGTCAGCAACCCAAAAGATAAGAAGAGCTATTTTAAAGAATTCTTTCAGTAACCAAGTGTTTTGAGAGCTGCAATGGGTGTAGGCTTCTGGTGTGGGATAAGGAGAGATGGGCCAGGGTGCTGACTGCAGAGTTCCCTGGTGGAAGAGGGGGAATCTAGAACCAGGAGTGGGCCCCTCACAGGGTCTCCAGGTGATGGTGGGTAACCTGGAACCTGGCCTGGGCTGCCCATATGGTCCCCCAGTGGCAGGGGAGGGCTGGAGCCAGGGTATAGGTTGCCTGCAGGGTCCCCAGGTGGTGATGGGCAGCCTGAAGTCCAGAGCTGCAAGGGGGCAGCCAAAGAGCCACATGTGGCTCTTGAGCCACAGGTTGCAGATCTCCACCTTACTGCGCATGGCTGAGGCCCTGCCCTGAGCCCCATAGCCAAGCCCTGCATAAGCCCCATAGTCCAGCCCTCCACATCCCTGAACCACCATAGCTCTGGCCCCTCATTGTGGCTCACTTTGGACAGGTCCGCACTGAATCCACTGGATGACAGCTCCAGGTGGAAGGAGCTGCGACTGCTTGTACCTGCAAGAGAGACATGGGTGGGACTTGGAGACGTTATCCCTGTAGGAACAGTCCCACATCCCACCCCAGAGATGGTGGCACCTCCAGCTTAGTCTACACTACAGCTTACTTTGGCATAATTTATGAATTACCAACACTCCTGAGCAATGTAAATTACACAGACCTCAGTGCTCATGTGGACGAGTGGAGAGCTCCTCCCATCAACATAGCTAACACCTCTTGTGGAGGTGGAGTTATTAAGCTGATGGGAGGGCTCTCTCCTATCAGCATAGATCCGTGGTTTTCAAGCTATGGGTTGGGACCCAGTACTGGGTCGCAGACCATCCAGTACTGGGTCGTGGTATCCCCTGCTGCCACCACCACAAGACTGGAATGCATTGCTCCCCTGTGACCGCTGACAGAATGAATGGTTAGAGCTCAGAGACTGGGAGACACATGGGTTCTGATGCTTCCCTTTATGTGTTTCAGACACAGAGGAGCTGCAGAGTGCCCTGGGCTATGGCTCATGTCCAATGATTCCACCTCGGGGGTGGATGGGGTGGGGTGGGGTGGGGTGGTTGAGTGCATCTATTGCGTACACCAGGGAGTGCTGCCAGGTTGTGCGCCCCCAATGCTGCAATCCTGACTGTGAGCAAAGGGGCAGTGCTGGTACCTTCGATGGCATAGATCTTCTCCTGCAGCTCATTGAAGAGGCTTTTGAGCTTTTCAAAGCTGTCCAGAATCTTGACAAACTGACTTGTGGGCTCTGAGGCGAAATCTTTCAATGAGTCCTTGGACTTGTCAAAGTTATTGCCGAGCTAGAGAGAAGGAGATGGGATGCTGGAGCTTCTGTCAACCCCATGGTGCCAGGATTCCTGGTTCTATCTCCAATGTGGCAGGCGGCTAGGCTCTTGTGGGTTAAATGAGTGATTTTCAACCAGGGTACATATATAGCATATGATATACCCCTGGTGGTATGCAGAGGTCTTCTATGGTGAAACATCAGCTCATCTCAATATTTGCCCACTTTTACAACAGGTACTAGGCACTAAAAAGCAGTCTGTATAAACTAAAATTTCTTACAATGACTCATTTCTATGGCTCTGTAAAATTACACACTTAAATGTACATATACTATTTATATTCCAGTCGATTTATTTTATAACTATATGGCCCGAATGAGAACATCAGCCACTTCATAGAACAATGTGCTGTGACATGTTTGTATTTTGAGATCTGATTTTGTAAGCATGTCATTTTTAAGCGAGGTGAGACTTGGAGTACACCAGACAAATCAGACTCCTGAAAGGTGTACGGTAGTGTTAGAATGGCTGAGAGCCCTTGTGGTGGAAAAGAGGGAAGGGCTGGGAGCCAGGACTCCTGGTTTCCTTACCCCAATGATGTAGCGAACAATTTTCTTCTCTTTGGCAGCTTGCACATTCCCAGAGTCCGTGGGGTCTCCGTCTGTGATAATGATCATCACTCGTGTGGCCTCATCCCGGGCACCATGCTGTGGGGTAAAAACCTCCGTTCTGCAGGAAACAGCGCAGATCAACTCAGAAGTGGTCTCCTCTAGCACTGTTCACAGGAGCCTTTTATACAGGGATCCCTCCCCCAACACTGAAATGCAGCCACCTCTGGGATGGGGCACAGGGGACTGGTTACATAGATGCATCTCCCTGCCTTCCCAGGTTACTCACGCAACAAAGTTGATGGCTTTATAGGTGTGTGTCAGGCTCTTCATGTGCGTCACATTTTGCAGGAGTTTCTGGGGATTCGGGTTTTGTTTGTAATCATTAAAGTCAAACTCTGTCTTCACCTCCATGGAAAACTGCACTGCTGTGAACTGGGGAGAGAGGGGCTCTGAGAACACCACAGCTCCACAGCTGTGGAGACCTCTAGCACCAGGCTGAGAGACAGGGACTGGCCAGGACCTCCTACCCCGGCAACCCAGCACTCTAAATATCAGCTTGAGAGACAGGAACTGGCCAGGACCCACCCAACCCTACAACCCAGGACATTAAACATCAGGTTGAAAGGGACTGACTAGGACTCTCTGCCCCTACGTACAAGCATCCCAAACATCAGGTTGAGAGACAGCGGCTGGCCAGGTTCCCCCCTCTTCACCCCAGCACCCCAAACACAAGGATGGGAGATGGGGCACTGTCAGGACTCCCCCTCCCCACACCTTCTGCAGAACAGCACCCCCTAGTGCCAAGCTGGGGTATGGGGTATAGCTGGGACATAGAAAGCAGTGCCAGCAGGGAGCTGTCTGGGGAAATGGGGCACAGCCAGTGTCTGTAGGGCCGGAGTCAATCACATACATGAATCGTGGTGTTTCCCAGCTTCTGCATCACGTCTATCATGAATTCCTTGATGGCATTGAACTGGAGATCATTCATGCTGCCTGACCCATCAAACAGAAACACCAGATCCACGTTCCCCTTCAGGCATTCTGTGGGGAACCAACAGAGTAGTGGGGTGGGGTGGGGTGGGGTGGCAGCCAGGACTCCTGGGGTCTATTCCAAGGCTTGGGAGAGGAGTGGGGGGTTCTCATGGGTGAGACGGGGGGGAGGAACTAGGAGTCAGGATTCCTGGGCTCTATTCCCAGCTCTGAGAGGGGAGTGGGGCCGACACAGGAGTCCTGGGCACTGCGGGATGGCAGCATTTCTCAGTGTTTGTGTCTGTCTTTTCCTTACTCTCATATCCTGGTGTGATCTCCTTGTCCTCCTCCAGGCTTCCCTTGAAGATGTAGCAGACCCCACTCAGGTACCGGTACCCATCACACTCATGGGTCAAGCCAGAACCGCAGGCCTATGGAGGCCAGGGCAGTTATTAGTCATGTAAGGGGTGAGGCGGGGAGCCCATAGGAATGGAAATCAGCATGTCCATGATTGAACAAAGTCCGCCAGGGAGGGGAGATGTGGGCAGGGCCTGGGTCTCCAGGTCTTAGGCCAAGAACAGGAGAATCAAAGAGGGGGCATGAGAGATGAATGTACCTCATCTAACCTGTCCCCATCTGGGGCAGGATCCTTCCCCACTGTCTATTCCCCAGGACAGATGGAGATGTCCCATCAGGGCCAGACCACCAGCCAGTGATCCCTGACCCCTGCACTCACAATCAGCCGGGAGTCTGTGCTGTCGCTGGCCAGGGTCATGCCAAGATGAGGCATCTGAGCACTCTCTGCAATGAGAGAGAAACGAGATCACTGCTGCGTCCTGGATGCATGCCATCCTGTGTCCCCTGCCCCACCGATTTCTCCCTGGACCCACCCTTCAGTGGGATGGGCTGGCAGGAGCTGCTCTTCACTGCACCACACTGGTACAGCTGCCCCGTCGAGTTCTGCTCGCCTGGTGCTCCCACGATAATTCTGTAAAACAAGGCAGATCAGATGCAGGGGATGGGAAAAACCTGCTTGCCAGGGACCCCACTTAAGGTAAGGAGAGCACCCAGAAGTCTTCTAGGTCTGCTGCAGTAACCCATTAGCCCCCACTTCCTGCCGGAGTCAGGAATATCCAGATATCTGACTCCCAGCCCCTTCTCTACTCTAACACACGAGACCCTTGCATCCTTTCTGGTTTCTCTGTCCCTGTTCTGTCTTCATTTGTCACCCCCACAATGCCAGACATGGCCCCAACATACTCTCACTTCCCACTT
This sequence comes from Podocnemis expansa, assembly GCA_007922195.1. Taxonomy (NCBI): domain Eukaryota; kingdom Metazoa; phylum Chordata; order Testudines; family Podocnemididae; genus Podocnemis; species Podocnemis expansa. The sequence continues at coordinate 3,160,010 of ML682093.1, forward strand.
ACCCTGGAGGCTTCAGCATGGTTTTGGATATTGAATGGGGAAGAGGGAGTTGGCATCATGATTTTTGCATGACCCAGATGTGACAATATGCAAGCTGGGGGAATCCCATTGAGAAAGAGCTGGTGGTGTCCCCGACACTGAAACACACCATGCTCTGGGCCTTGTTACACCATAAACAAACTTCTACTTGCCTTCTAGAGCTGAGACTAGAACCCAGGGGTCCTGGCATCCCACCCCACTTGTTCCAACCCCGCTCCTGTCTCTGAAAGAGGAAGAGAACCCAGAAGTCCTGATTCCAGGCCCACCCATCCTTCTCTAACCCACTAAACCCCATTCCACAATTCCCAGTACACTAGGTCTCTCTCCATGCAGGGCAAGAGGTCTCTTACCTTTTATCGCCAAACTGCAGTACCTGGTACCCGAAATTCCTACTTGCATTGTGAGCCAGCACCTCTGGGTGAGTGGTGTCAATGTTGTACCCCAGAGCGGGAGCTGGCCCTGTGGGATTGGGGAGGAGGGAGGAGTTGAAGGAAACTGGGTTAGAGCAGTTTCACCGTAACACAAGAGCATCCTCCAGTGCAGTCCCCTCCCCATCCACAGTGGGGATCTCTCTACTCAACCACTCTCGCTGCAGCCCTGCCTTCTGACTTCTGCTGCCTTCATCCCCAGCAGAGATGATGCCTGGCTGTCCTGACCTACTGACATATCCTTCCGTGCTGCCTTTCACTCTCACACCCAGAGCTGACCCCCAACACTTCTAGGTTTGGCAAATCACAGCCTCGGCATCTCTGGGCCTGCTGTGACAGATATGATGCAAAATCTTGCTTGGCTCCTAGCACCTCATTCTTTACAGATTAAGCACTGCTCAAACCATCGCTCCAGCCTGGGAACCCTGCCTTGGTTATGTCATTAGTGCAGTGTGGTTTGTTACACGTGGTCGGACAGCCAGCGCCACTCTTGCCCCACCTACTCCATTCCCCAGCCTCATTTCACACCTTTCTACCCTGCTTGCTTCATGTGGGTCTGTCTATGAGTCACCAGCTGACAAGTGAGTGTCCAGCCTGCTACGTGCCTGGGCTGGGGGTGGGGCAGCAGGGAGTGCTCCCCACATCAGCAGCCACCACCCAAGGGGGTGATGGGAGGTTGGTCTTGCTCTTCTGGCCAACCCTCAGCCACTCTGAGTGGGGTGGGAGTGGGGAGAAAGACTGGCTAGTGCAACCTTGAGAAATGTGTGCTGGTACCAGACAAGCTCACTGCATGCAGAGGACCACTGATCAGCTGTTAGGTTGGCCCACGTCGCACATCCCTGCCCCACTGAGCCAGCCAGTCCTCCTGCCTTGGAGCTGGACTGGAACAGGCACCCCCTAGAGGGAAAAGACCCCCTGCCCCATTCCCATCCCGGGAGTATGTGCCACCCATGGCTACCCATGGGAGGCAAACATGAGGAATGACTCAGTGAACGTGCTCTTGTCTGTGCTGCAGTGACGTACGGGGGGGGGGGGGGGCAGAAGGGTCATGCCCACAGTTGCCATCTTGGGGGGTGGTGCTGGCCTGGTCCTCTTTGGAGGAGCTACCACCCCTGCTGTTGCAGACAGTCAGGAGCTGGGCTTTGCCATCACCACCTGGCTGCTGAGGTCCCCAACTGTGGTGGGGGGGCAGGGGCAAGGTGGGGGAGACTTCTCCCACAGTCTGATTTTCCTTCTAGGGAGGAGCAACTTTGCTCTGCTCCTCTCCCAGCCTAGGCTTTGCTCAGCCAATAAGCATGCAGCGTGTGGAAGAGCCAATAGCAGGGCTGGGAGCTGGGTAGCACATTTTCAATCGCGACACACACGTCTAGCGGGCGGAGGCCAGGCAGGCTGCCAGCAGGCTTAGGCTGGGCCTGGCTCAGTCTGAAGCTTGTGTAGATTTCACCCTGCTGTGCCCCTCAACCCGTCATGCTGGCTTGTTAAAGGGCAGGCACAAGCTCTTTGTGCCACTCATGCCGGGCAGGGGGCTGCTGCTGCCCCAGGCATGTCCAGGAGATGATTAGGCTGCCAAGCAGCCCAGCTTGGGAAGTTTAAGCACAACAGGGAGCCGTGGGAACCCAGGCTGCACACAGGTGCCAGGCAGCCAACCAAGAGCAGGGCTCCAGGACAGAGTCTGCCACGCAGCTGCCCTGTCACTCCTGCTCCCACTCATACCTGCTGCCCTCCCCACTGATAGGGGGCACAAATGCATGCACTGAGCCCGAGGTACCAGAGACCCACAGTACACCCCTGCCGTGCTGTGCACCATCCAGCAGCAGCAGCAGGCATTGAGCAGCCTTGCCTTGGGCTAGAGCCAGCTGGATTGGCTGAGCAGGTAGATCAGAACAGGGGCGCCACCTCCCACGCCTCATGAAATCTGTCGCCAGAGTGAGCAGGGACGCCTGGGTCCTGGGCTGACCCATGTGGGTTGTGAAGGGAGAGAAACACAGGCACCTGTTCTTTCTGTGGGATGAGATGATACATGACCATGCATTGCTGGGCAAGGGGGTAGGGGAGGGCTCCCAGAGGGACCCCTTGGGGCAGAGCTCCAGAGACTGCAGGATACAGTGGGTCCTGGGTGGCCTGCACAGACAACATGGTCAGTTCCATGCCAGATGTAGCCAGCTGCTGTTCTCTAGCTCTGCCCTGAGGTACAGCGAGGACACTCTCTGACAGTTCCTCCTACGTTCAGCCCAGTGCTCTGTCCCAGCTGGGTGCAGGGTGGTGCTATGTCTGCCACAGATAAACTGGAGGCATTACTCCATGGGGGCAGAGTTACAGCTGTATTGAAGAGGCGGCATATGCCTTATCTCTGCATGTCCCATTTGCAGAGTGTGAAATTTAGCTGCTCTCCACTTCTGGGAAGGGCATGAGGCCGCCCTGGGCAACCGCAACTCTGCCTCCACAAAGCATTTGGGCAGGAATTTCCCTTGGTTTTTGAGGAAGTCATTAGCAAGGTTGGAACAACAGCCTGATTACTAACTCAAGCCTTCGGGCGCTTCTAGCCCCTAGTGAGGCAATTTGCCTAGAGTCTTATATTTCTTCCTTTCCCTTGGAACTACTGGGGAACCCAGCGTGAACCCCCAGGTGGTGCAGACTGGCTTAGCTCCTGTAGCAGGCTGAATGTTCATAGATTCATAGATTTGAAAGTGAGAAGGGACCCATATGATCATCTAGTCTGACCTCCTGCATAATGCAGGATACAGAACCTCACACACTCACTTCTGCAATAGACACCTAACCTATGTCGTCTCTGAAATCCCCAGATCATGGTTTAAAGACTTCAAGGTAAAGAGAAACACTAACAAGCAACCCCCATCTTATCCTACAGGGGAAAGCACCCCCCCCCCCCCGACCCGCCCAATTCTCCGGAGGGGAAAATTCCCCTCCTGACTCCAAATGTGGTGATCAGCTAATCCTGGAACAAGTGGGAAAAATTCACTAGCCAGACATCCAAAAATGAGTTCTCTGTAACAACTCAAAATGTGTCCCTTCTAACATCCCATCACAGGCCATTGATATATTTACCATTAGTGGTTAAGTTAATTGCCAAAGCAGGCTGTCCCATTACACCATCTCCTCCATAAATTCATTCAGCTCAGCTCTGAAGCCAGCTAGGTGTTTTCCCCCACAGGTCCCCTTGGAGAGCTATTCCAGAACTTCACTCTGCTGATGGTTAAAAAACATGTATCTAATTTCAAGTCTAAACTTCCTGATGGCCAGTTTATATCCATTTGTTCCTATGTCCGCACTGGTGTTGAACTTAAATAATTCCTTTCCCTCCCTGGTATTTATCCCTCTGATGTATTTACACAGAGCAATCATATCTTCCTTCAACCTTCTTTTGGTTAGGCTAAACAGGCCAAGCTCTTTGAGTCGCCTCTCATAAGCCCGGTTCTCCATTCCAGGGATCATCCTTGTAACTCTTCTCTGCACATGTTCTAATCTGAATTCATTATTCTTAAACATGGGGCCCAGAACTGCACACAATATGCCAGATGAGATCACCCCAACGTCTTGTATAACAGTACGAACACCTCCCTATCTCTACTGGAAATACCTTGTCTGATGCATTCTAGTACTGCATTAACTTTTTCCACCGTCACATCACATTGGCAGGTCACAGTCGTCCTATGATCAACTAATATTACCAGGTTCTTCTCCTCCTCTGTCACTTCCAACTGACTCATTCCAAATTTATAGAAAAAATGCATGTTATTAGTCCCTAAATGCACGACAAGGCACTTATCACTATTAAATTTCATCCTGTTGCTATTACTCCAGTTTACATGGTCATCCAGATCTTCCTGTATGATATCCTGATCCTTCTCTACATTGGCAATACCTCCTAACGTCAGGTCATTCACTAAGTTTATTAATACATTCCCACTTTTTGTCCCAAGGTCAATAAGAAAAAGATTAAATGAGACTGATTCCAAGTCTGATCCCTGAGGAACTCCACTAGTAACATCTTTCCAGCATGACAGTTCATGCAGTCTCCTCTTTAACCAGTTCCTTGGCCACATTCCAATTGTCACACGAATCCCCATCTTTTCCAATTTAACTAATTATTCTCCATGTGGAACTGTATCACATGCCTTCCCAAAATCTAGGTAAATTAGATCCACTTCATTCTCCTTGTCTAAAAAAATCTATTAACTTCTCAAAAAAGAAGGTCAGGTTGGTCTGGAACAATCTACTTTTTGTAAAGCTATGACGTATTTTGTCCCACTTTGTATTACCCTCAATATCCTTAACTATTTTCTCTTTCAAATTTTTTTTCCAAAACCTTGCATACTGCTGAGATCAAACAAACAGACCTGTACTTACTCAGATCCCTTTTTTTTTTCCTGGTTCTTAAAAATAGGAACTATGTTAGCAATTCTTCAGTTATGCAGTTCAACCAGGGCCAGATTAACTGGTTTAAGGCCACCCCCACATGGGGCCCAATCCCTCACTGTGGGGGCTGCCCCTTCGCATCAGTGTGGGGGGCCCTGGAGCCAGAAAGTGCTCTTGCTCCAGCCAGTGACCTCCAATGCAGCCAGCGCAATGGGCTCTGGAGAGCTGTGCTGCAGTGCCAGCCACCAGGCAAGAGCAGACGGGCCATGGCTAGGGCCCACCCCTGGTTGGAGAGGGCAGCTGCTGGCCCTCTGTGCCCCACCCGTGGGGGTGGTCTAGCCAGTCCAGGGTCGGGGGGGAGCACAGAGGCAGCCCAACCTCTGCCTCCAAGGCCCTGCCCTGATGACACTGAGTGTGCAGGGGTGACGAATTATCAGAGGGGTTTTAGGGGCTGGAGCCCAGAACCCCCTCTTTTGGTTGAGGCCTAGGGCTTAAGCCCCTAAGAATGCTCCAGTAATCCAGCCCTGGGTTCAACCCCAGCATTTACAGATTCATTAAAAATGCTTGCTAATGGGCTCACAACTTCATATGTCATTTCCTTTAATATTCTTGGATGGAGATTATCTGCTCCCCCTTCCCCAGTTTACTCCCATTAGGCTGTTCAAGTTTGGCGTGTACCTGGGATGTGGTAATTTGTGCCTTTGGATCCTCATTTCCATTAGTCACCTTGCCACTATCCCCCAACTCTTCATCAGCCTCATTAAAAACAGAGGCAAAGTATTTGTTTAGCTAATGACCATGTCTAGATTACCCTTAACCCCCATCCCATCTTCAGTGTTTAGTGATCTCATGTCTTCTTTCCTTGTTTTCTTTCTACTTATATGGCTGTAAAGCCCTTTTACTATTGGTTTTAATTCCCTCTGCAAGGTCCAACTCTACTTGGCTTCTGGCCTTTCTTTCTTTATCCCTGCATGTTCTGACTGCCAAGAGGTAGCTTTCCTTGCCGATCCCTCCCATCTTCCACTCCTTGTATGCCTTCTGCTTTCTCACAATCACCTGTCTGAGATGCTTGCTCACCCAGCTTGTTCTATAACTCTTGCCTATGAATTTTTTTCCTCTTCGTTGGGATGCAGGCTTCAGATAGTTCCTGTAACTTTGACTTGAAGTCAGTGGCGTCGCTAGCGTTGGGCACGCTGGGGCACGTGCCCAATCAGGCCGGGGATCTGGGGCCCGATCCCCAGCCAGCCACTGCGGCAGCGGCGCCGTTCCCGGCTGGGGATCTGGGGCCTGGCTGGCCACCCAGCAGGCCCCGCCCTTGGCCAGGGATAGGGCCAGGGGGAGGCCACACAGCCACAAGCGGCTCAGCTGCGGTGCGGCCATAAGCGGCCACTAGAAGCTGGGCCCGTGCCCGTGCCGGCGGCGGCAGGCAGCCAGGCCCCCGATCCCTGGCCGGGGACGGGGCCACTGCGGCCGCTAGTGGCCAGGCCCCGGATCCCCAGTGGCCTCAACCCCAGCTGGGGATCTGGGGCCTGGCTGGTGGCGGTCCCTTCCCCCGCTGGGGATCCGGGGCCTGGCTGCCGGCGGCCACAGTGGCCCCGTCCCCAGCCAGGGATCGGGGGCCTGGCCACCCGCTGCCGCTTCTGGCAGCGCTGCGCTGCGCTGAGGCCTAGCTGCTCGCAGCAGCGGCCGCGTGGCCTCCCCTTGGCCCTATCTCTGGCCAGGGGGCGGGGCCTCTGGCCAGGGAGCGGGGCCTGCCCCTGGGGGCGGGGGCTGGGCCCATGCCCCGGGTCCTTTGCCCCCCCAGCGACGCCTCTGCTTGAAGTCATTTCAAGCCTCTGCCACCTGTGGATCCCTGAGTCCTTAAGTCCAATCCACTTCCCCCACTAATTCTCTTAATCATTTAAAGTTAGCCCTTTGGAAGTCAAAGACCCTAGCCGCAGGGCTAATTTTGTTTCTCCATCCATTTAATTGTTCTGTGTTTAAAATTACTGGCTTGACCAAAGACAGTGCCCTCAGAATGCATTGGTTACGTCCCTCAGTTTCTCAGCCTGTAGACTGGGATAACCGTATCTACCTCTTTCCTAAAACACTTTGCAATTTTTACTGAGGAAAAGCACCATGCAAGAGCTAAGTGGTGTTATACATTTGTTAGCCACAGTAATCAGTCAGCAGTGAACCTGCATGTCAACTACCACTGCTGAAATGACCACCAACTCCTATTAATATCACTGCCTTCTGGTCAAAGCAATTCATAAACAGAGAGCTAAAATTGCTTGCAGCCATTTGATATCCACTCAGAATGTCGTGCTGAGCAAAATTCAAGCCTCTGAAACCCAGGAAATACAAAGTGAAGGTTAATGCTCTGGCACCCTTATTTCTGCCCCCAGGACTGGCAAGAGCTTCTGGGAATTGTCTGCATGCACCACAGCTGCACTCTGTGGTCTGGGGGTAGCTGCTCTGAACAGTGGAGGGATTAGTTAGGGCAGCTTGGCAGAGCTGTGACTGTGACATGAATCGATCTAGGAGTAGGGAATGGAGAGGGAAGCCCCTCAGTGTGTAATCAAAGTGGTGAATATGTGACTTGGGAAATCCATCCGCTTCATTTCAGTCATGTGCTGTATTGGTTGCGTCTGTAGCAGGGCACAAGCTCTTGTCCTTGGGATTTTTGTTTGTGAGGTGGTAGTGAGGGTGCTCTGTGGGTTAATGGAGGGTAAGTGAATGCAGAGTGATGGGGGGGCATGCTCAAGGGTTGCAGAATTAGGCAGCCATGGAGTTCTTTTTGTGGACTAGTCTAAGTGGATGTAGGCAGAGCATGTTCAGCACAGCACAAAGGCAGAGGGTCAGTATGTGTGTTGTGAGCATACTGGGGAATCATTCAAAGAGGGCAGAGTTAAGGTTATGTAGGCATTTACCTTCATACTGGATCTCCTTGGGTATGTCTAGACAGCACTTTTATTTCAAAATAACACTGGTTATTTCGAAATAAAAGATATTTGGTCCACATGACGTTTTCTTATTTCAAAAGGATGGATCCTGTCCTTTTGAAATAAGAACCATTGTTTTGAAACAGGTTAAACCCCGATTGTTTCGAAACGGCTGTTATTTCAAAATGGTTATTTCGAAATAACAGCTGTTTCAATAGCTGGCTTTCCCTTAATTCGAATTAACTTATTTCGAAATACGGACTTTATTTCAAAATAACTCATTTCAAAACACTTATTTCGAAATAATGATGTGTGTGTGTAGACATAGCACTGGTTTTCAGAGGTTTGAGTTTTGCTGAACTTGGCATTCTGGAAGGGCATGAGCTAGCCCTCAGCCTTCCTCAGTAAATGACAGTTTGTGCATTTTGTGCTATTTGTCATACCACTGTCTCTGCAATAAAAGACAAATCTGCATGTGGGCTTTGAAATACCAGCTCTTAAATGGAAGCAAAACTTCCATGAACCCCCCCCAAATGAGAACAGCTGATACGCACAACACAGGTTGGTCGCATGGCTCCCCAGACCATGCTTAGGCTGTGGTTACACAAGAAAGGTTACAGCAGCATAGCTGCCCTGATGCAGTGGTACTGCTGTAAGCTCTCTATGTAGCTGCTTTAAGCTACTTTTTGTCTACCTTTTTGTGGCCAGGGAACACCTAGAGGTATTCATTACTTTCCATGGAACACCTGATGAAAATGTTCTCTAAAAACATTTTGAGTTAGGAGATTTAAAATGCCCCAGTTGCAGCAAACCTTTCAGGAGCATGTCAACTTCCACTCCTGTCAGCTTAACTACTCCAGTGCTCGTGAGAGACGGTGGCTGTTTTGTCAAGAGAAGCTCTTCTACCCACCTAACGCTGCCCATATTGGCACTTAGGTCGATGTAACTTATGTCAGTGTAACTTTGGTCTTCAGCCCTCTGCGCACTGTAAGTTATTCCAACCTAAGTGAGAGTCAAAGCCTCAAACTCACAAAAGGTGGGTGGTGCTTAGCTTCAAAAGCCACAAGGCAGGAAGCATCTTGCACCACTGATGTCAAGTGATTAAAGATCCTGCGTTTACCCTGAATAGCCCTCTGAATCCTCCTTCCCCAAGGGGGTGATGGGGCAGGGTGCTGGTGGAGAGCAATCTAGTGCCATGCAATCATTTTGAGCAGGGTGGGAGTCCCAAAAACATTGGGAAAATCCTCTCAAATGTGGACCATCAGTCCTACACTGCAGCCCTTGAGGCACAGCAATTTTCAGGCAAGTTCAAGTTGGTGTGTAGATTTTAGAACATTCAGGGGAATCGGCTGTTTATGAGACAGCTCTCTGAGCCTTAACTATGATGGTACTTTCACCCCACTATAATCCGTCTGTCAGTCTAACCACAACAGCCCCCTGGCATTTCAAAGTGCTCCCCTCTCACCCCAGAAACTGTGTGAACTGTCTACCTCCAGCCCCAGCCCATTTCCTAGCTGCCAGTGACAAGAACTGAAAGAGGAAGAGGCCCCACTATGTTGAAAGCTCAAGTGTGAAATAAGCAAAGGGCAAATCTATGCTAGAAGCAAGGCATCAATGCAGCTGCACCTCTGTAATGTGCCTGGCGAAGATACTGTATGCAAAGAGGTGGGAGCTCTCCCATACACATAATAAATCCACCACCATAAGAGGCGGTAGCTATGGTGTCAGGAGACACTCTACTGTCCATTCCGGTAGTGGTTAAAGTATAATTTGATGGACCCTGGAACCCTCCTAATTTCTGGGCCCCCTTGCCATATTGTCCGGGCCCCCTTCATGTATGTGTGGGCCCCAGCCCAGATAGGCATTTGCAATCACTTCTCAGTACCATATGCATCAGTTATTGCTCGATAAAAATATGGCTACCACTCCATAAAAATACTGCCCCAATCCTGGCCTCACACGCTGCCCCCTCCACCCCTCTGCACCTCCCTGACCTTGATCCTGGCCTTATACTCTGCCTCTGCCACCCCCCCCCCGGCCCTGATCCTGGCCTCACACACCGCTCCCTCTACCCCCCTACTCCCATCCTTGCCTCAAATGCTGCCCCCTCTGCCTCCTATTTCCATCCCAGCATCACACGCTGCCCCCTGCACCCCCCTAGATGGTATTTGGTCCTGGCATGAATGCAGAGGATTGGACTCAGTGACCTTTCATGGTCTCTTCCATTTCTATGATTCTATGATCATCTTGTGTTAGCCTTCAAAATATAATTTGCTCTCAGTAGAGCAACTACGCACCTTGCTCAGTTTAATAAATCAAACCCAGATTTTAAAAAAAGATCAGGACAATAAAAAGACGAAATCTAAACTACTTAGAAATATCTGTTGTACTTGGTCATCCCCAAAGTGGGAATGGTTTTAAAGATTCACTTTATTACACATTTTAGGAAGAAATTGGTAGTGGCTTCCTATAAATAGTGATTGAGTCTGGAATGTACATACAGGGCAAATAAGCACCATGCAATGAGACACGTTTTAAATAATTCATATTTTAGTCTCTAAAACAACTGGGAAATGTGCATGACTCCTTGGGTCTGTAATGGAGGAGATGTTGTCTCCACCCAGGACAGTAGTATCATTATTAGCATGAAAACAGCAAAATAGGAACAAAGACATAGGGGAAAAAAATCCAGAAAAATAAAATAATTTCATGAGTTATTCACCTCCCAAGCACAAGCAAAATAAAATAAAATAAAATAAAATGCTACATTTGACCTCTGAAATATATGGTTGCCCATATAGATCCCATGACTTCCCGACCTCCAGGACCCTTCCCCAGCCTGCCCTGCCATGAACTCCCCAGCCTTTGGCCCCTTCCCTGACCAGCCTGCCTGCTGGCTCCTGACCCTGGCCCCCTTCCCTGACCCACTGACTCCCTGACTCCCCCCACTGTTCTCCACCGGCTCCCTGCCCCTCAGCCCCCTTCACAGACTTGCCTGCCTGCTGCCTCCCTGACCCTCGGGCCCTTCCCCATCAGGTCCCACCATTTCCCTGACCCCCTTCCGTGACCACCCGCCTGCCCTCTCCCCCCCAACCCTCTTCCATCACCTGCCTGCCCACTGGCTCCCCATCCCCCAGGGCTTCACTGCCAGTTCCCCCCTACCCCTTCTCCGCTGCCTAACGGCTCCCCAAACCCCGAGCATCTTCTCTGCCCACCTGCAGGCTCCCCGACCCCTTTCATGCTCTTCCCGCCTGCCAGCTCCCTGGTCCTCTGGGAACCTTCCCACCGTCTGCCAGCTCACCAACCCCTTTCTCTGACCCAGCCAATGACTCCCCAACCTGACTCTTACTCTCGCTCCCCTTACAAGGCCAGAGCTGCTCCCTGGCCAGGTCCCGTCCAGCCTGAGCACGCATCTAAGCATGCTCAGGATGGGAGATCTGGAAACTCCCCCAGCCTGGCCACAGCTCCCAGGCCAGGGCAGGGTGAAACGTGTTCCACCTTATTTTTCTATTTTTTGGGGCCCCAGAACTCTGGCCCTTCAAATTTGTGGGCCCCAGAACAGTTTTCTGGGGCATTCCAGCTTACTTTAACCCCTGCATACCAGTACTTTGGTTAGTGTGACATACATCAGCGGGGGTTGGGGAAGGTGGATGGGCTTTTACACACTCTTGAACAACAGAAGTTATACCAACATAAGAGATCATGCGCACAAGACTAAAGACTGATGCTGGCAGGGCCCTGACAGCAGCCTGAGCCCTAGTCTACGCTTGGAGGGCATTTCAGGGGCAGCTGACTGATAGATATGCAAGGTATGTAAAATGCCTTGTGTGTCTGCCAGCGACTTCTCAGCCGCTGGGACACCCTGCTGAAAGCCGACTGCAAATAGCTTGCATTTGGCTTTCAGCTGCATCTGTTAGGGGGCAGGACTTCTGGCACCGATCTTCTAGAGTGCAGCAGCGAGTACATACTCCCTGCTAATCGTGCCCAAAACGTCCGGCTGAAGTGAAGACATATCCTCAGTGAGGAAGCAGCCATGTCCAGCAACAGAATCAATGTGGGCGCGGTTACTCCCTTCACATCTCTGCTCCCCAGACCCCTCAGTTATGGAGCAAGACAGAGGTCAGCTATGAACTCAGCTAGATATTTGCCTAGTTTTACAACAGGCTGCATAGAAAGCACTAGCAAAATCAGTGTGATGCCAGCTGGGTCAAGGGAACCATTTATAAAAATATTTAAAATCAATAGGTCAATAAGTTTCAATAATCCATATGAGATAGGCCATGTTAGGTACTGACAGATTATAAATTTGCTAAGAATGTTGATATTGTTTATATGCATGTATCATAAGTAGTTATGGGTATGTTTGATATTTTGGTATATCAACCAGTGCTGTGTTTCTGGGCCATACCCCAGACTGAATGGCTGCAGCCATAGCCAGTTTAATGTCCCATAAAAAAAAAACAAAAACCTCTCTAGTACAATGGCCCCAGGAAGAGATCTGATGAGTCACCAGGACTTACCCATATGACTCTGGACTCCATTTTATTTCTGTAAATTTCCGTAAACAACATGGCAAAGGCTGGAGGCCATAAAAGGCAGCCTGCACCACAATCATTTTGTCTCAGTCGTCTTTCAGTCTATAGCCAATGCCTATATCTGGAGCTACTCGTCTAGAACCAAAGTTGTGAAACCACGGATTGAGACCTATCCAGGTGCCAGATGTATCCAGAGGAGCTATACATGCTTGCAAGCTCCAAGTGCTGCCAAGGACGTGATGTATATAAACTTCTAATAACTTTGAGATGTCTAAATTCAAGGAGGTAGTCATGTTAATCTGTGTACATCAAAAACAATGAGAGTCTTGTGGCACCTTAAAGATTAAGAGATTTCTTTGGGCATATACTTTCTTTGACTGCAACTCACTTTTGTCAGATGCAGCTGATTAAGTGGGTTGTAGCCCATGAAAGCTTATGCCTGAAGAAATTTGTTAGTCTTTAATGTGCCACAAAACTCTAGTTGGTTTTGTATGTATCTAATTGCTTTAATCCTTTAACTGTATATCATAGTTTATTTTTTTCCTTGTATAATAAGCCTTTAGTTTTAGTTACTAAAGGATTGATTGGCCGTGTGGTAATTTGGGTGAGATCCAAACCTATATTGATCTGGTGATGTGACTGATCCTTTGGGATCAGGAGTACCTTTCTGGTAAAGAGCTTGAGGTTTTAAGTACTGTAACTTACTCTTTACTAGACCCACTGGCTGATTGGAAACTGTGGCTGAAATGCAGCAAAGGGGACTGTTTATATTTTGTTGTGGCTTTTTGATAACCAGGTTGGGGAAGCAGAAGCACTGTTTGTGGCTGGTGTGGGACGTTTGACTTCAGGTAACCCACCAGTATTGGGAGAATCTGCTGTTTTGCATCCTGCCCTGATCTTGGTCTTTTCAGGTGGCTACCCTAGGCTGCCAGGGTCATAGGCAGTACACACTAGGTTTTCAAAAAGACAATGACTTGTTTATACAGCTCTATACTATAGACTGAAATGTTAGTACACTAGGCCTCTACAAATCTGCCAGTCCCAAAACTGAGGTGGCTAGGTGTGTGGCAGGGAAGAGGCCCCACGCTTCCAAAAGATCACCACTGCCATGACCTCTTTCAGCAATGGTGAAGAATGTACAGGTCCTCCCACCCCCCGCCACCAAAAAACCATCAGCTGCCATCAGCAGCACAGTATACAAAAGACCCCACTGCAGAAGAAAGCTGCTGTTGGAGGAGCTTTTGGTGGTGGGGGTGGCGGTAGGGAGAAAGGTGGAAGCATTGAAAATGTCAGTGCCACCAGCTATTTTTTTAGTTGCCGGGGGTTTTTACCTCTGTGGATATCGCTGCACTTTTTAGGTATTAGGGGCCAAATCCTGGGTGCCACAGCAACCTGGCACCCAAAACTCATCAATCCCCAAAGTACACTATTTCTATTCCAATTGATTTAGTTCATAACTACTTAGTAACAGTGAGAAAGTTAGCAGTTTTTAGTAACAGTGTGCAGTGACATGTTTGTGATGTCTGATTTTGTAAGGGAGGAATTTTTAAGTGAGCTGAAACTTGGGGTTACACAAGACAAATCAGTCTCTGGAGAGGAACCCAGTAGTTAGGAAAGCTTGAGAATCTCTGAGATCAAACTTCTTCACCAGACACGCAGCAGTGGAGCAGCTGTGTTGGTGCAACTGTGCCACTGCACATATGACAGGCATTTTCATTACATTTCAGGCCAACAGGAGACAAAATCAGGGTAGAACCCAGAAGTCCTGACTCCTAGCCCCTCATGCTAACCCAGTACACCCCCCTCCCACTCCAAAGCTGGGGATGGATTCTAGGAGTCCTGGTTCTCAGCTCCCCTGGACTTGCTAACAGGAAGTCAGTGTGCGGAAAGTCAAAATGCTTGTGTGCTTGCTTCACACACACACATACGAAACCACAAGCCACCAGGAAATAAGTTTGTTTTTAGTATTTTAATACAATCTAACAAAAATTGGCATGTTTTTGTTTGAACCTCTAGGGCCCTGCTGCAGCAGTGCAATTCCAAAGCATTCAAATAAGTCCAGTCATAAGTCCAGTCCCATGAAATCATAAGGCTGACTTATAATATATTTCTTTAAAAACAATGATAACTTTTTGATTTTCCTTATTTGGCTTTGAGCCACCCAGGGTCCTTGTTGCTAGCTTTTCTCTCCCAGACAAGGGCTGAAGACTTGTATTCAGTTTTAAAAGACATGATTCTTGTCTAATCACATGACTTCAGCAGCTGGGGTTTTATGTGACATTCCCAAGAATATGAGTTGCAACACTGAATAGTTCTCAGGCTGAGAGAATGAAGAACCCAGTTGTTCTGAAGGCTGGAGAAGTAAGATTCTTAGATGGGGATGGCAGAAGGGATTTCTTTAATAAGGAAGAAATATAGATGGGAGAAGCTGGGGAAGGTAGGAGGGCTGGAGAAGCAGCCAATGCAATGAGGAGAAAACGTGGGGGGGGGACACACGCAAGCATGGTCTGTGAGGTTCCCTGGCTGCTCATTGGAGAGTACCCTCCCCATGGAGAAACATGGAGGTAGAGGCCAAAAGGACATTAAGCCTGAAGTCTGAGATGTCCGCAGATCCCTGTTTTTTCCCTCTGACCAGCCGCAATGACTAGGCTGGAGATGTCTCTGGCAGGAAGGGAGACACTCCCAACCAATGCACCAAAAAAGGATTTAAATGTTGGCAGTGTTTATGGGAAAATTGTTGATGCACAGTGACAAAGCTGAGGGTGGCTGGCCTGGGCCACTACTAGTGACAGAGAGCATCTAACCCGCGATGGCTGAAATTAACAATGTGTCTAACCTAGGGGGGTCTCGAATGAGAAAGGAATCTATTGATTCAGAGCCCAGCCCAGCTTATCTCTAAGAATCAATGGTGCCCAGGCCAGGCTCTCTCTATCTATGAAGAGTATCCAGCATGAGGCAACACTGGTGATTGAGGCCATCTGTGACAGCATGTACCCTGTGTCCACCCCCTACAGACCACTGTAATGAGCTTTGTACAAAGTACACCTGAGGTATCACCTGAAAACTTGTAATGTGCTGATCATTATTGCTCTATTAAGTTATGTGTGGCAGCACTATACATATCTCCAGCAGAGGAATGGGTACACTGATTCATTACTGTTTAAATGCAAAACAGAGTTATCAGGGAAAAACAGAGACAAAAGAGGCCCAAAAGGTAAGAAAAAGCAGCATGAAGCAGCCTTCCCTAGAGACTCTCTTGCTGCTGAATCTCAGTTTTCTGGGGTGGGGGTGGGGGTAGGGGGGGTGGGAATGACGCTGTAAAAAAGAGGGACAAACATCCCAAGGAACTTAGCCTCTCTCTACATCCATCGAATCACTGCAGCAGACGGGATAAAGGAAGAAAGCAACTATTCAACTGGAAAAGGGATCCTGACTAAGTTTGGGTAGCAAAACTGTTGAGATCATGTGGTGAAGAAAACTTCATTTTGAATTTAACAGTGTTAAGTTAAGCATCAGTTGCAATTTCACTTTGTGTTTCTTGTAACAATTTCCAACTTTTATGCCCCATTACTTGTATTCACATAAAACCTCTCTCCGTAGTCAACAAACTTGTTTTTTAGCTTTATTTACACTAGTGCATTTACGTCAAAAATAGCTGGAAGACTCCATTTATGGGAACAAGATGTGGATATATCACTTCTATTAATAAAATGATGGGCTTTATATAAGTGTGTGTTGTCCAAGAGAGGGCTGGGCAGCACAGGACACATGATTCTGGCAGGAAATGGGGGGTCACACCCTGTGGGGGTGTGGTGGGCTCACCCTGCAACATAATTGAAGTTGGTAAGAGTCAAGGTGTGACTGGCAAACAGCTGTAGCTGGGAGTGACCTACATGCTGGAGGCTACCAGCGGCAAAACTTTGTAAATGGCCCTGAGGTCCAAGGGCAGGGGTGATGCAGCTACCTTAGTTTCTATTAGCAGTTCCAAACCTGTGGGCCACAGCATCTTTCAAAATGATCTTTTTCACACCGTTACAAGACTGACGCAGGCTCCTTGTTGTAGCCAAGGCGACAGGACAAAGTGCTCCACCTAAGACCGTGGGTGCTAAGGTCCCTGCTGGAGCCAGAGGGAGGGGAGCACTGATCTACCATCCCCCTGGCTGCAGAAGGGAGCCTCTGCCTAGGGCCTGAGGCAGAATGCACAGGTCACAGGATGTGTGCCGTTTCCCTGCTACAGCCAGGGAGCCAAAAATCAGTGACAACAAGAACTCCTTCCAGCTAGCTGCAATGGAGGTTGGGGCTACTGGCAGAGACTGGTGGCCCATCAAAGCTATAAAATTATTTGTGGCCTTTGAGCCCAAATGATTCGGAGCCACTCATCTAGATTGTGCTCTGGGTCTGTCACAAGGGCAGTGCTAGTGAGAGAGGGCTTCGGGCTGGGGAACTGCTAATGATCAAGGGAGTTCAGCTCAGGCTGTACGAAACGAATAAGGGTGTCTAGCGAGGGAGTCGCTAATGATAAAGGGCATCTGGGTGAGGTGACATTGACAACTGAGCATCTTTGGCTTCAGGCATCACTAGCGGCCAAAGGTATCTAGCCCAGGATGTCTCTAAGCATGAAGGGTGTCCTGCGTAGGGAGTGTCTAACAACTGGTGCAAGACAAACTCTACTACACGTTTCCTTTTATAGACACACCTGATGCAAGGTAATGACATTTCTAATGGGTCTGCTTCTCGCTCTCATCACACTTCCCTTTCCTATCAGTGTCCCCCATTTGCCAAGCCCAGCTAGCAGAGAGGAACCCACAAGTCAGCTGTCATGCCCAGGGTTGGTTCTTCCACTCCCCAAATCCGTGCCACTTCCTGGAGCTGGTGTCAAACCAACCCTGCAGACCTGGTGCCCCCCCCCTTTCCCCCAGTGCCCACAAGGGGCTCAGTCCAGACACATTCCCTCCCATTCAACCCACCTTTGACAGGTGACCCAAGCAGCAACAGCAGCAGATGGAAGGCACATGTGGTCTTGGCCATGTCGGGGTCTGGAGCGAGGTGGACCTGAGTGTTTAGATGTCACAGGCCATGCTGGCGTGGAGGGCTCACCAGCCCGGTGTAGAGACAGCGACTGGATGGAGACGTAGGAGGGAGGAGTGGCTCACTGTGCTGGGAACAGAGTTTGGGGGAAATGAACATGCAGATTTCTATCACCCGTTTTCCCACGAGTGGGATGGGGAGGGGGAAGGGGCGGGTCATACCGAAGCGTCTGCAGTGCATTTCCTTCCGCTCTTCACATTGAGTATTTGAAGTAGATCTGGTGGTGGAGGTGGAGGTGTTCTGGAAAAAATTGCGCAGCTTTGGTCAGGTGATCACCAAGTGGTAGGTTGGCGGGGGGAGGTGGCTACCACATCATGAACCTCAACTGGAAAAGGGGATATGTGAAACTGGGGCAGTGAGGTGCCATTGCTTTGGGAGTAGGGTTCTGCCCTGTGATGTCAAGACATCCCATTCTGTCGGTGGCTGAGTGGATTAAACAGAGCCCAGCTCTTTTCCTCTAGCAGTGATCTGCAACCCTCCAAGCATGGACTGAACCAAGAGTGGGGCAAGGCCTGTGGCTCAGATGCTGTTCTGGCAAGCTGGGTTCAATACCTAGCTCTAGGAAACCTCACCTGAGTCTCTGCACCTCAGTTTCTCCATTGGGAAACACTCCTTTTGCTACAGGTTTTAAGTTCTTGGGGGCAGGGGACTATCTCTCCCACTGTGTCTGTGCAGCAGCTGGTACAACTGGGGTCTGGCCTTAGCTAAAGCCTCTGGTTGTTGCTGTCACATGAACAGCAATAACAATCTCACCCCAGTTGGTAATTCTGTTTGGCTTCCTGCTATTCCCCATAAGCCCCTGTTGTGGCTTCGACTGACTAGAGGATCTCATTCACTTCCTTTCCTATAGCTCTGTGCAGTGTTCCCATTAGATATCCTTGTGACATGCAGCACCCCCACATACCCTTGTGGCATGATCTGGGTATCATTCATGCTCACCCTCACAGTGTAACTGCGTACTGCCTGATGCAAAGTGTGTCATGGAAGGTGGTTTTCAAAAGCTTGTAAAATGCTGAACATTATTGCTACAGTAGCTTGTTTCCTGCAATATTATACACATCTAGATATGAAACTCTGCCAGGGCATGTCCCCAAACGTCTGTCTCACATGGCTTCAACAGATACAGACAAACACAAAGCTGTGTTTCCATACCCAGTGGAGGAATGCATATGGGAATAATGGGCTGTCCTCTGTTGCACTGAGCAGCACTGAACTCTGCAAGACATCAGTTCCTGGGATTGCATCTGGTTTTAGGGATATTTTCGGGGTAGGGGTTCTATCCTGTGAGTGGCTGCTGGAGTGTTCCTCCACTGAGTGAGAGACTGATTACTAGCAGGAGACTGGGTATAAGCTGACTCGGGATTGGGGATTCACACAGCAAAACAGGGTAAACTGGGGACCTGGAGTGGAGAATTGGGGTGACACAGCTACAAACTAGCCCAGGTTGCAGGAAGGGAGTATCTCAATTCCTCCGAACTCCACTCCAGAAGCTGCTGTGTCCAAGCACCATGCAGGAGATCCTGTATAAATAGCTCCCTGCCACATCACAGACGACTGCATCTCACAGGGAATCTACATCCCAACTGCCTTCATCATGGAGAACTTCCTCCTAATTTGCTGCAGACATAAATTTACAAATCTCCTAACTCCCTCACTTCCCTAGAACAGCTCTGTAACAATAGACACCCTGCTGCCATGAGGTCTACAAAGAGCACCGCCTGCTGAGTTTCCAAAGGGGGGGGGTCAATAACCAGCCCCCCAGAAATAATTTCCCACCCACAACATGCTGCCAAAGGGGGCCAATACTTGTACAGAACCCAGCAGGTCCCGTAGATCTAACGGCATACATGTCTGCTGTGTGAGTTAAGGTATTACGCACCCAGTCAACTTCCAAACCCATCCTCATGGTGTAGCCACACAGAGCTGGCTCGACTACATTAGAAAAAAAATTACAACGTAGCTTATGCTGTGTTGTGGTAGTGGTGTTGGTGCCAGGATATTAGAGAGACAAGGTGAATGAGATAATGCCTTTTATTGGCCTAATGCCTGTTAGTGAAAGAAACTTTTTGAGCCCCACAGACCTCTTTAGGTCTGGAAAATGTGTAACACTTGTGTTAAACAGGAGAGCTGTACTAACAACTCCCTCTGGTGGAGACGCAGGTTATACCAGCACGAGTTCTTTTAGCTTGGCTTATCTCAGTCCCTAAACAGAAAAAGCTATTCCAGCAACAGGCCAATTTGCCAGGATTATTGTGTCTACCCTGGGTCTTTTACCAGCATCGTTTTATTGGGCAGGGGAGTGATACCTCTCACTGATACAGTTACATTGCACAGCAAGATCTAATGGGCTGGAGGTTGAAGCCACACAAATTCAGACTGGAAAGAAGCAAAGTTTTAACAGCAAGAATAATTAATCATAAGAACAACTCCCCAGGAGTTATAGTAGAGTCTCCATCATTAACAATTTTTCAGTCAAGACTGGATGTTTGTCTAAAAGATCTGCTCTAGCTCAAACAGGAATTACTTCAGGGCAGTCCCCTGGTCTGCACCATACTGAAGACCAGATGAGGTGTTCGCGGTGGTCCTCTAGACTCTAGGAACTTAAGTGGGGATGCAGCTATAGCTGTCTGAAGGTTATACCAGCATAGCTCATTCCACTGTGCACACTGGCAGGGGCATCACTAGACATAAATATTAGGGTGGGTTCTGATCCCCACCAGCAGCTGGGGCCCCGATCTGTTGCCTCCCCCCGCACTGGTTCCCTGAGCCCTTCCCAACCCGCCCTCCCCGTGGCCCCTCGAGTCCTTCCCTAAGCCCTGATCATGCAGCTGGCTCCTGCTGCCCTGGGCTGACCCCTCCCCTGCGCTCTTACCCCACCGGGCTGGTATGCCTGCCCCTGGACTCCCCCCCAGCTCCCTTACCTGGCCTCCAGAGGGAGAGGGGGCCCCGGCAGCGGCTGAGGCCCCAGGCATGACCCTGCTCTGAGCATGCTCAGCGCAGTGTCAGGCCAGGGTGGGAGTTTTAAAAACTCTCAGGCCCAGCCTGGCGCAGCTCCCACCTGGCCAGAAGACTCTGTCTTCCAGCCAGGTAGAGGCTGCATCTGCTGGCAGCGTTCCCTGTGCAGGGTTGCAATGATGCACCCCTATGCAGTTTTGGGGTGCACTGCTTGGGGGCTGGCCCTGATTTTCAAGGGGACTGAGGTCCCCTGAGCCTCCCCCCCAGCAATGCCACTGCTTACTGGAATAGCCCACACAGTCTATCATCTCTCCCAAATAATCAAGATGTCAATCTTCGCCTCCAACAGGCTTCTGCTGCCAACTTGTGAAAATTTTCACATAGGCTTCTTTGTGTTGGAGCTCTCCAAGAATATTCACAAAGTTACCTCCCCCTCCTTCAAATCCATCCTATGGCAGAAGCCCTATACAAACCTGACAATGGTTAAGTTGCTGATGCTGCAACCATTGCCCATACGGCTAACTACTGTCTCCTTGTGCTACACCACAGATCTGTCTGGAGGCCTCTGTCATTTCATTTTCCACTTAGACTGTAATATTTCTGGGGCTGGGCTTCTCTTTTTCTTCCACATTTGTACAGCACCTAGCACTGTGGGGGTTGCACCCAAAACTAGGAGTCCGGCCCCTGGTAACCGACTGGTGGGGTTAACGCTCCCCGCTCCGATTCCGGAGCAGGAAGCGACGGAAGGGAAGGAGGCAGGCGGCGTGCCCCGCAGGAGATGCAGGTGTCTGCTGGGTAGGGCTGCCAGATATCAAAGCCTGCAAAGGAGGACAGGGGAGTACCAAAAGGAGGACATTGGAGGACACATGGAAAAAATGTAGTACTAATGTCATAGTCTTCTGTTTTTAGGGGACCCTGGAATGCTTTCCCCTAAAAATAGGGTGTTCCAGCCTCCTTTAACCCCTGTAAGTAAAAAGCCAGACAAAATCATGTGTTTTAAAATGCCTGTTGGAGGGAAGATGTCAACATAAAAAAGACATGTCCTTCTTTTGCCTGACATCTGGTAACCTTACTCCTGGGGGGAGGATGCCCCCTAGCTTCCTACAGTGTCAGGTTGGAAGATTTGTGGGGACAGCTGATGTGAGTGAGCTGAGGCAAGGGAATATTCTCCTCCCACCAATGCCCTGTTCCCCACCAAGACCCCCGCCCCGCAGTGTTGCTGATCCCCCATCGCTGACCCATCCACCTGCCCCAATCTCAGATCCCACATTTCCCTAAGATGGTGGTCCTGCCCCTGTGCCCACCCTGACACCAGGCCTTAGTTTGGGGGTTCAGCAGGTATTCTGAGGGACCAGCAGGGTGAGGTTGGTCCATAGCCCAGCTGATTGGTGTAGATTCCTGCCACAGCAGTGGGGCAGGTAACACAGACTCACCTCTAGACCAATGGGGCAGAAGAGCTGGGCACTCACACATAGCCAGAGAACTCACAGCAGGATCAGATGCCAGGGGACCTATTATGGCCTGTCTGAACTTTAATGCAGTACCCCAAATCTGCTGGGAATTCTGTCTACCCAAAGGATGGTTTTAATGAGGGCACCATTCTCCCTCCCACAGGGACCCCACAGAAACCTTGCAATGGGCTTTCAACATGAAGTAAGATTTCACCCACAAAAGCTCATGCAAAAAATAAATTTGTTAGTCTTTAAAAGCACCACAGGACTCCTTGTTTGTTTTCCTACAATGGGCTGTTTCTCTGATGTATCCAGGGGCATTGTAAGTGGGGTTTCAGGTCCAGAACTGGGAGAGTGCAAAACTCTTGGAGGACAGAGGGTTCATGTCCCAGGAGGCCACACTCATCACAAGCAGCTGAAAAGTAAAGCATCACCAGAAAACCAGGGTTTGGACCTCTGATGGAACTGATATAGGGGCTGGGCCCACATGGGGGCCTCTCCAACCACTGCAGGCCCCAGCTTGAGCAACTGTCTTTTGTTAGGAACATAGCAAAACAATGTTTCCCTCGCTGATCCCCACTGCTGTAACCCATTAGACCCCATGCCCCTCCAAGTTAGGGCCCAGGAGTTGATTTCCACCCCCACCTGCTCTAACTCACCAGACCAGACCCCATTCCCATTTCCCTCCTGGAGTGGGGGAGAGCTTTCAGGAAAGCTTAGCTGATACTAAATTTAGTTGACAACCAATTAATTTGTGGGCTAAAAGCATGCCACACCTTCTTCTAGTGGCTGGTCCACAGACCCAAATGGGCTGAGACCAGACCCAATAACATGAGATATGATTCTCAGGGTTGCATGTGATGGAATTGGTTTTCTAGTTTCCTTTTTTAAAAAAATCCTGATTTATTTAAGTCACACAGTGAGAAACCGCCCAGCAAAGACCAGGTTTGACCATGAAAAACCCATTATAATCTGATCATTCTGCAGTGCCATGCAACAAATAGAATCATGCATTCCTGTCCCTGCCCATCAGCTATTTTCATTACTTGTGTCACAGCCTGCTGATAGGCAGTGAGGTCGTAGCCAGATATCTGGAAGGGAACCACTGGGCTCCTGAATTAGCAGGTCTGGGGGCTCTGGAGAGAAGCACTGGGTGCCAGAGATGCTGCTGTGGAGGAGATGGCTGCCCCACACCCAGGAACATCCATCTGTCCAGCCTCCCAGCACGCAGCCCCTCCAATTCCCAGCAGCCTATTTTATTCATGCCCCTTCCCTGGCTCCCGAGTGTGGCTGGGGCCAGGGGAATTCTGCTGGGCTTGGCTACGTGGATCCATTTTGCTGCCCCAGAACTTGCTGTGGGGAGAGCCCTTCTGGACTCAGCTATACAGACCCTTATTACAGCCTCCAGGGCTGGTGGGGGGGTCTCTCTAGTCGCAGCTGTGGTTCAGGTTCTGATCCTATTGTGGCAGCCTCGTCTAGATAGGGATTTCCTGTTGTTGAGGCTTTTTCTCTCCCTCCCCTGAAGCCACCTCTTGCTGACGCTCTCTGCATCTCCCCTGCACCCCCACTCACCGCTCTAGCTAGCAGCGTTCTGGGCCAGTTGGAAGTTTGGGGGCCCACGAGTTTCCAGGGTAGGTGGAGCACTGGAACCTGTGGAAGCTGGAATCTTGGAGTCATGAATATTCCATGAACAGGGACTGATGGAACTTTGAGGCTTGCAAGGTTCCAAGAGGGCCTGTAACAGGGTGGACCTGCCCTGCACTCAAGCAGGCCTATATGCCCTAAGGAAAGGGGTAGCCCCGCCCCTTAGGCCCTGCTGGGCATGCTCAACCAGCTGCCCAGGCATAAAAAGCTGCAGTTCCCCTCAGTCAGGGGTAGACCAGCAGAAGGAGTAGATGTGTGGTGGAGGTGTCTCCTATCCAGGGACTGGTTTAGCCCCTGCCTTAAAAGGGCACACTATTGATAGGCTGAGGATGCTGGCTACTGGACACACTGCTGAGTGAGGTGTGCTCTGCCATGAGGATCCTGGGGCCTAGGCCAAAGATTTGGTGACACCAGATGGATCCAGGGAATTGAAAGGGAGAATGCCATCAAAGACCCAGGTAGAAAGCAGCCTAGGGTAGTGCCCAGAGGGGTGAGCTGTGGTATTGCTGTGGTCTCAGTCAGTGTGTTGTGGTATGGATCCCTGCTAACTGGACCAAGCCCTACAGTAACCCCAGGGCCCTGGGTTCAGTGGAGCAGCTGGGCCTGAACCCCCCTACTTGGGTATGCTTCCCCTGTGCCAACAGGCCTTTGAAGATTGACTCTGGCCAGTGGGCTGCCTTGCTCTGAATCAAGGGGCTGTGTTTGGGGCTCAAACCAGGTTTTTCCCTGCATTTGAGTGAGTGGGGGCAGCATACCCTGCAACAGGGCTGTAAATGGGACATGACTGCATGCAGCTGGGATGGGTTTGTGTTCTTTGGGGTCCACCATGGAGAAGAAGATAACCCAGCTGGCTTTCCCAACCACCATGTTGGAGATGGAGACATTTACCCATCTAAGATCACTTTTAGTAATCTTCACTGTGGTGAAATGGGGTCATGCCAGCCCTTGGAACCTGACTCCTCTCACCTGGGGTAAGGAAAAGCAGCCAGCAGAGTGCATTGGGAGAGATGTTGTTAAACAGGAACCTCCCATTAATCAAAGGAAATGTTGCTGTGACCTTACAGACCTTTAACTTGTTCTGGGTATTTAGCATCTTCCTTTGGCTGGGCATGATGCAGCCATGAAAGTGGAACTCTTACCTCCTGAGCTCCCTGTGCTGGAGTGGGAGGGATCCTGCTGGCTTTTGGCTGAACTGATGTGTCCCATGCATAACCCAGAGAGTGACATACCTTATAGCAAGGGATCACTTAGCTTCAACAGTGAGAACATAATTCCTGAGCAGGTGTAGGTCCAACACACCCACTGCTCCCTAAAATTGATGGTTCATTTATCCTTTTGGGAGCTTGCTGACAGGCTAACACAACATGGATCTTACTGAAACAAATTTGTTAGGAACAATAGAGACAGTCATATATATATTTATATATTAAAAAATAATCAAGGTATCTGAATTAGTCAGGTCTGAGGCTCCCAACACTTGTCCAAACTCAGCCACACAACTATAGAGCTGTAGAAAAGAAATAGTAAGGCTAATACACACAAACAAAGAAATGAATTACAGCAGGGGTCTCAAACTCAAATCACCACAAGGGCTGTATGAAGACTAGTACATTAGCCTGAGGGCTGCACCATGGAAGCCTTTTCATACAACTATATTGCAAATACTGGTGGTAACAATGTCATTGAGGGCCACAGGAAACATCCTTAGGGGGCCACATGTTTGAGACCCCTGTGTTACGGCAAGGTAGCATCTAGGGGGCTTGGTAAGCTGGGCATTGCACAGACCCAGTGAAACAGCTCCTGGACAGAAAATCTAAAAAGGGAAAAGGAGGGTTACTGTCTTCACTTGGCAGATAGGGGAACAGGCAAAGACACCCCATAGCTCATGAAGAGTTGGGCAGAGCTAGGAACCCAGACTTTGAGAGGTCCAGAAGAGTTAAATAAGAGCACAGCAGAGTGAAATGATGTGCCCAAGGTCACCCAGTAGGTGTGTGACAGAGCTGAGAATGGAATCCATGTCTCAGTGCAGGTGCAATCCACTAAGACATGCTGACTCTTACTAAACAGAACAGGGGTGGCCAATCCACGGCTTATGAGCCACATGTGGCTCTTTTACAGTTAAAGTGCAGCTCACAGAAGGACCCCCCCACCGCCCCATTCTCCTCCTGCCAGACTGTGGGAGAGCTTTGGGCTTCTGCCCTGTGGTGTGGTGGTGGGGCTAAAAGTTTCTGCCCAGGGAGAGGTGGGCCTCAGGGCTTCAGATCTATGGGATGCACTTACTGGGGTTTGGGGCTCCAGCAGGAGGAGGGCTGAAATCCTGGCAAACACTTCCTGGGGGGCTTGATCCCTAGTGCCCCCAACCACTCAGGGTAGAATCTAAAAAAACAACAAGCAGTTGTGTGGCACTTTAAGACTAACAGATTTCTTTTTTGCATGAGCTTTCGTGGGAGAAGATCCCACTTCCTCAGATGCTTCGAAGATGGGTGAACTTACAGAAAGGAATGAAACTAAATGCAAGGGGGTGTAAAACATAGGATCAGGTCATACAGTAACAGCAAATCAGAGCAGTTTACCAGCTGTCACAGGTTTCAGGCCCCAGGCTCCACCAGGCATGGTCTGGCTTTCAGACTTCTCAAGATTGTCGTATGTGGCTGGTAGGGTCAGTAAGTTTGGCCACCCTATATGACGAGATATGATAAAAAGTCAAAACAATATACCAAATGAAACATTTTGCCCAACATTAATATTTTGTTTCATGAAACATTCTGAGCTTTGAAAAATCAAATTTCTGAATTTCCCATGGGAAGAAAACTTGACATTTCAATCAGTTTAGAAGACAGCAGCAGACTCACAGAGCCCTAGAAATGTAGGGCTAAAAGTCTTGTAGTGTCCTGTCTCCCACACTGAGGCAGAATCACACTTATCTAGACCATCCCTGACGGTGAACCTGTTCCAGACCAGGCCCATATTCCACAAATTCTTATGTTCTGCAGCCACCAGAGGAAAGGCAAGAGGCTGTCTGTGAGGTGTGTGCTCACCTCAGAAATGTACCCACAATGCTGCTTTGCAGGCAGGTCAGGCCCCCAGCTGCTGTATTTAGGCTGTGTGTGTTCTCTGGTGCAAGGTGAGGAAGGAGCTGAGGCTGAAGCTCTTGCAGCAGTCAGGGCATTTGTAGGGTTTCTCTTCAGAGTGGATCTTCTGGTGCTGGATGAGGGTACAGCTCTTGTGGAAGCCCTTCCACCAGTCTGTGCAGCGGAAAGGCCACTCCTCTGAGTGGGTCCGGCGGAGCTTGATGAAAGCCGAGCTCCAGTTGAAGCTCTTGCCACACTGGCTGCAGCAGTAGGCCCGCTCGCCGGTGTGTGTGCGCTGGTGCTTGATGAGGGTTGAGCGGTGGCTGAAGCTGCGCCCACAGTCAGAGCACCTGTAGGGCTGCTCATGCCAGTGCTGAGCCGGCTGGAAGCCATGTCTGAAGCCCTTCCCGCAGTCCGGACAGGGGTGGGGTTTCTCTCCATTGTGGATGTGCTGGTGCGAGCAGAGGTGGGAGCTGTGGCCAAAACTTTGCCCACAGTTGGGACACCGATAGGGCCGCTCTCCAGTCTGAATTCGCTGGTGCTGGATAAGCAGCCGGCTCAGCTTGAATCTCTTCCTGCAGTCAGTGCACCCATAGGGCCACTCCTTGCTGTGCACCTTCTGGTGCTGGGTCAGGGCCAGTTTGGTGCCAAAGCTCTTCGTCCACTGGCGGCATGGGTAAGGCTTCTCCTCTGCACCCAGGCCACCGGCCAGGCTGGGGCTTTCCTCAGTGTGGCTGATCTGGTGATGGATCAGGTATGAGCTGTCCCCAAAGCTTTTCCCACAGGCCTCACACCTATAGGGCCGCTCCCCAGTGTGGGTGTGCTGGTGCTTGGCCAGGTGGGAGCTCTGGCTGAAGCCCTTCCTGCAGTCAGGACATTGATGGGGTCTCTCCTCTCCGTGGGATCTCTGGTGCTCAGCAAAATCTTTGTATTGAGAGAAGCTCTTCCCATGCTGCCCATATATGGCCAGTCTCTCATCCTGATGCTCACAGGAGTCTTGGAGCTGCCAAGGATCTCCTTCATGCTCTGCTTCTATCTCGGGAGGTCTCCTTGATGTCTTGCCCCACTGATGTCTCCCTGCTCAGGGCTCCACGACATCCCATGTTGCTCTACTTGTGCAGACCCTTCTTGTTGGAGATTCTCCTCCTCATTGTCACTGGTTGTCCCAGCACCTGCTGAAAGAGTGAGAGAGAGAGATAATCCAGCCAGGGCTCAGTCCATGCATTTGCAAGAAAGAGAGGAGAAAATCTGATAGGAAGGAAGCAAAACTCCCCAGTTCTGCTCCAGTGACCCAGCTGAGAAAGGCTGGGGATGAGAGAGTCTCTTGCCAGGGCTCAGGCAGAGCAGTTGGGAGTTGGATGTGATGCCTGCCAGGAGGACAGGGCACCTGCTGGGGACGATGCTGAGTGAGGGAAGGTGATTGGGGAATTATTTATATTTGTTCTTGATAAGAAGGATAGCAAGAGTAAAAACTCAGAGCCTTTTATAAGGAAGGTATAGCTGAAAATCTGATCTTAAAGCACATTTGATTTTTCCTAACAAGGATGAAAGAAGTGGCAAGCATAGGCTTGTATGTCAGGAGGGATTGAGTTAGATCCCAGGCTAGTATAAATCACTCCACTGGAGTTCCTGGGTCAGATCCCCAACTGGTGTGAATCAGCTGTAGTTCCCAGGAACCAGAGGTGTCCATCACCAATTCCCAACTGGCATGAATCAGTCATAGCTCCATAGACTCTAGAGAGCAACATTGATTAGCTGGGGATCTGGCCATACATTGTTATGGTCCAATTCATGTAGCTATGTCACAGCTATATTTGTATCTCATTCCCACACACCACCTTTGTCTGCCTTTGCCTTTTAAGAGCGTGGTCTTTTTGGGTCAGGTGCTGCATCTCTGTGTTTGTGCAGCACGTGACATGAGCACTGAACCTGCATCAGGTGCCAGGGTGCAGCCATGCTAGCTGAGACAGAACTGGGGAGCTTTGCTGGGATCCTAGCTTTTCCCTTTCCTTTTGGGTCACCTCAGAGTCAACGTCGCCCATTCCTCACCTGTGCAGGTGCTTCTCGGGGTCTCCTTGGCACCTTCAATACCTGGGGTACATGGCGCATCTCCTTGCTCCATCTGAGATTATGGCAAGGCTGAAGACAGGGAATACTACTCAAGGGAAGGAGATGTCCTTGGGGGGATCTCTTCCCAGGGCTCAGTACAGAGAACTGGCTCTGATTTTTTTTTACCTTGGGGGGAGGCAGGGAAACACCTGGGGGAAGATGGGCTGTGCCCCTGCAGGGAATCAGGGATCCCCACCTATGCACATGGGGGACAGCTAGTCCCTCACTGTGATGGACAACAGAGCACAGTCCTAGAGCAAGAAACTGCCCATTGCCTGGAAGGTTTATTGAGCAGCCACACTTGCGGGAGACACCCAGAGCAGGCACAGCACTCAGCCAGGGCTGGAAATGGGGTCCTGCTGGGCTGGGATGCATATCTCCCTGGAGCTGGCTGGCCTCTTTGCAGTCCCTTCCCCCAGGCAGTGACTTCCCGCCTTTGTGTCTCTCCTGCCTCCAGGGCGGCTTCCTGGCTGCGTCTCCCTGAGGTGCCCGGCTCTGGTCCTGCAGCACGTGGGCAGGATGGAGCTGGGGGCTCAGGAGCAGAGCAAGAAGGACTTTCTCACCCAGGCCCGCCTGGCTCAAGGTTAACTTGCTGGCGGCTCCAGGCTGTGGCAGTCCTAGAAGCTCGCTGGTTTTAACCCTAAACCTTGTGGGCTGCAGACAATCTGGCCAGCAGGCGGCTGGGCTGCTCTGTCTTCCTAGAGTAGGGTTACCAGATACCAAAGCCAGGAAGGGAGGACAGGGGATTACAAAAAGGAGGATATTGGAGAAGCCATGGAGAAAATGTAGCATTAAGGGAATATTCTTTTTTAGGGGTGGCTGGAATGCTTCCCCCTAAAACTAGGGAATTCTGGGGCACTTCGGGGTGTTCCAGCATACTTTAAAAAACCAGACAAAATCATACAGTTTTAAAATGCCTGCTGGAGGGAGGATGTGAAGCTAAAAAGGACATGTCCTCCTTTTGCCTGACATCTGGTAACCCATCCTAGAGCCGCCCCTAGCCAGGATGTTTGCCAAAAGCCTCCAGGCTGCCCCTCACCCCCAGGAGTTTAAGCTTCAACCCTCATGGGAAAAACCAAGCTAAAGCCAAGCTCTGGGCAGACATGGGGGACTCTGCCCCAGTTGCAATGAGGGAACCTCCTGACCCCCTCAGAGACCCCAAGGAAACCCTGCACCCCCAGGCTAGGTCCTTGTTCGACATACAGTATGGCTGTTGTAACCCCTGCAGGGCTGAAATGAGGTTCCTGGGGCTGCCCACTGTTGTGGGCCTACAGTGGCACCCAGCCTGGGTCTGGGTGGGGGGCACCAGGGAGGGTCCAGGGCCTGTGGCCCAGTCACCACTAGGTCAGGGCCCTTGGACCAGAAGCCATGGCCTGCAGTGCTCCTGCCACAACCCCCAGGCTGCCTGGTCTGCCCCTGACAGTGGGTCATGGTAGTGCACTGCTCAGGCTAGCCAGGGCTGCATTTTGATGACAGCAGGGAGGCCCTGTAGTATGGGGCTGCAATCCCTAAAGTCTCTGCCTTCATCTGACCCTGAACCCCTGCCCATGTAGAGGGGCTCCAAGGCCAGAACGGAGAGAGCACAGAGTGTTAGGGGCAGTGCTTAATTTGTACACAGCCCTGGTGTCAGATCAGGTTGGAACTGTGGCTGAAGTCCTTCCCACAGCCGGTGCAGTGGAAGGGCCACTCTCATGGGTGGGTGCGTAGCTGGTAGGTGTAGTGGGAGCTCCGGCTGAAGCCCTTCCCACATTGTGGGCACTGGAAGGGTTTCTGGCCAGCATGGACCTGGCAACATTGGTTGTAGTGGCGGCTCTGGGAGAAGCCTTTCCTGCAGTCAGTGCATTTGAAGCTATCCATGTGAGTGCACTGGTAGTTCACCAGGCTGAAGCGGTCACTGAATCCTTTCCCACAGTGGGGGCACTTATAGGACGGTTCCTCCGAGTGCATCTGCTGGTGTTTGGTGAGGTTGCAGCTTTCTCCGAAGCACTGCCCACATTCAGTACCAGCATAGGGCTGCCCGCCTTGTGGCTACGCTGATGCTGGGCCAGGTGAGAGCCTGTGCCAAAAGCCTGCCCATGGTCAGGGCAGTCATAGCTGGCATGAGTGTGCTGGTGCTGGATCAGGGCTGAACTCTCCTCAAAGCACTTCCCACACCGGTTGCATCTGTGGGGCCGCTCCCCTGTGTGGGTGCGCAGGTGCCGGACCAGGTTAGAGCTGTGGTGGAAGCTGTGGCCGCACTCCCCACACCGGTAGGGCTGCTCCGCTGTGTGGATGTGCTGATGGAAAAACAAGCGCATAGCTCACCCCAAAGCACTTCCCGCACTCCAAGCACTTATAGGGTCGCTCTCCTGTGTAGCTGCGGCGGTGCTGCCGCAGGGAGGAGCTCAGGGAGAAGGCCTTCCCACACTGTGGGCATGGGAAGGGGTGTTCCCTGGCGTGGCTCAGGCTGTGCTCGATGAGATTCACATGCTTTGTGAAGCCCTTCCCACACACGGTGCAGTGGAACGACTTTTCACCAGTATGGGAGTGCCAGTGACGGAGCAGGTTGGAGCTGTGGCTAAAGCATTTGTGGCACTGGGTGCATTCATAGGATTTCCCTCCCCTTCTGGCTTCATTCTCCCCAAGGAGGTCTCCTTGCTGGTGTCCGGCCCCATTCTGGCTCTCGCTGGCTCCTCCCTGCTGTGCAACTGACATCCTGTGCAGGTCTGTTCCTGCAGGCCCTTCGTGCTGGGGATTCTCCTCTGTAGAGTTTTAAGGGAAATTATAATCCAATAAGGAGGACAGCATATTCAGTTTGCAAAGGGATAGCCGTGTTAGTCTAGTCCAGTAAAAAAACAACAAGCAGTTGTGTGGCACTTTAAGACTAACAGATTTATTTTATGCAAAAAATAAATCTGTTAGTCTTAAAGTGCCACACAACTGCTTGTTGTTTTTTTAATATAGATGGAGTTTATTGCACCAGAGAGAGAGGGGGCAGCAGTAGGGGACCATCACTGAGAATCGAACCTGATGGGCAGGAAGCAAAAGTCCCAAAGCTTTCCCCAAGGTGGAGTGGAGGGGCCAGATCTTCCCCAGTGGTCCCGCTGAGCCTTCAGAGAAAGGCTGGAAGAGGGAAGGGCTCCTGCCTGGAGTCCAGCAGGGCAGCTGGAAGCCAGGAATGACACCTGCCATGAGGACAGAGCACTTGTTGCACACCAGAACAGACCAAACTGAGAGGAGAGGCTTTGCTGGGATCCCAGTTTTTCCTTCCTCTCCCAGCCAGTTCCTTACCTCTGAGGATCTCCCTTTCCTTGGAGCGCTGGAGAATCAAGACGCTGAGCTCCTCCCCTCGGCCCATCTGGTCCCTGAAGTCAGTTTACAGAGTATTTTCCACAGGGATATGGGGAGACATGGGAAGAGGTCCACAGATTCCAAGGCCAGGCAGGACCATTGTGACCCTCTCTGACCTCCTGTGTAAGACAGGCCAGGCCAGGGAAACCAGCAGAGATCTGGGTGAATAACTGATCTTTTGGTTCAGAATGCCTGATCCTGAGACGTTGAGAGGAGCTTCTAGTGCTGCTCTCCCATCAATGACAGCAGGTTGCTTTGTTCAACCCAGTGAGACCCTAGCACACAAAATAAAACCCTGTGCCAATGTTTGATGATGGGCTGAGTTATATATACAGACCACTGCAGCCCTGCTGCCCTGGAGTTGCCTGGGTGATTCCTTTTGATCCCAGCCATGGTTCTGCTCAGTTACTCTTGTCGTGGCAGCCTTTTCCTCCAGATAGTGATTTCCTGCCTCTGCTGTTGTTTCTCTTCCTTCCCTGGAAGCCCCTTCTCAGCATAATTCTCTTTGAGCTGGAAGTCACTGCTTCTGCCACAAGCACATACAGGAAGTGGGGAGATGGCAATGTTATTCCTAAAGGGTGTCATCAGAAGACACGTCCATTGTATTCAACCCCTGCTGCACAACATGCTGTTGAAACTACCTGAAACTTGAACTTCCAGAGGAGAAAACCACTGAGAGCAGGAAGTTCTGGTCTTTATTAAGTTCTCCTTACTACAGCATTGTATAGGCCTCTCTCGAACTGGGGAAGGCTAAGAACTCTATGGTTATTTCTTTCAATTCCCTATATACACTAAAAGGAGCTACAACATGGCAAATATTAAATGAAAGTACATGCCTCCGTGCTTGCCGAGGCTAAGAAATTAAGCATGCAAATAATATCAATAAAATCCACATAGCAAATATTTGCACAGCCGTGTCATTTCCCCCCTGTTTCATCCAGGATTTTGGTTGCAGGTCAAGTTGTTAAATGTAGATCTGTAAGTCACTGGAGTTCAACAAACAGTTCAGAATTAAGTTCTGAGCAGGCACACTGCAGATCAATTTGTAGGATAAACTCCTCAGGTGATGTCTACACAGAGCAGGGAGAGGAATTTCAAAAGCACTTGGCACTGCTGTCTTGTTCTCATTGAAATCAAAGGTAAAGCTGCCCTTGAGTGTTATACAATTTTAAGCTCTGCTGAAAATGACACCAGTAAGATACACTAGCCAAAGTTCTTTCATCTCCTATGGACACATTCTTGTTCCTTTAGCAAATTAGTATAAATTTAGTAATTTTATTAAGTATATCATAAATGTTCTTAATTTTACAGAAAAAGATCAGATATACAGAAAAGGGATTCCTCGCACTGCTTTTCATCAGTCCAGTAATTGTTTACAGCTGACATTTTCAAATGAGTTTAATTCCCACTGAATGTAGCTGCCCACCTCCTATTGAATCTGGGCACTTAACTCACTTAGAGGCCCTTGACAACCACAGCACGCATCATCTAAGAAACAGAAGGGGAAATTCAAACAATTCTTTAGAAAAATTATTGCTTCAAGAAATTGGATGTATTCTGTGAGAAGAAGAATCTGCTTGTCCTATAACAGGTTTATTGCTGGAAACATACACACACTGTTCAGATGCAAAAACCAGCACAATGGCATCCCACCACAATAAAGCATCATGAAATTTCTTTCAAACACCACTACTTGCGCAGCAACTTGAATATACCCAAAATCCTTTTCCACCTCAGGGCAGTGTACCTTAACTTTGTTTTTTCTTGGTTTTCGGAGATATAAACTTCTCCAGTGTCCACTTTCTGGAAGGGGATGAACAACAACTGGGCAATCTTAACTCTGCATTAATGAAGCTTTGAGGCATTTAAATAAGGATTAGATACTGTGGGCCTGTACTTAGTGCTCTAGGTCCTGGACTCATGTGATTATAGCAGAGTCACAACTTTTATGACAAGAAAACTACTATCTGTTATTTTTCAGAAATTAAAGAGTATGCTTTTTCACTGGAAAAGGGGGTAAACAGTGAGATGGCAAAGTCTGCAAATGGAACAAAGTTATTCAGGATAGATAGGGAAGTCCAAATCGGAATGTGAAGTTATGGAGGAGATCTCAAACAAAATGAATGGCTGCTAACAAAGTGACATATAAAATTCAGTGTTGATAAATGCAGAATAAATCACACTGGAAAACATAAAAAGCAAGGAGTCTTGTGGCACTTAAAGACTAACAGATTTCTAACACGGCTGACCCTTTGGAAATTGGAAAACATAATTCCTATTATACATACATAATAATACGGTTTAAATTAGCTGTTACCACTCAGGAAAGAGATCTTGGAGTCATTGTGGATAGTTTCCTGAAAACATCCATTCAGTATGAAGCAGCATTCCAAAAAAGCTACCTGAATGTTGGGAACCATTAGGAAAGGGATAGATAGATGGACAGAAAATATCATCATGCCACTGCATAAATCCATGGCACTCCCACACTTTGAATGCTGCTCTGGTCACCTCATCTCAAAAAGGCTACATTATAATTTAAAAAATTACAGAGAAGACAACGGTTTCCATATGTGGAGAGATTAAAAAGAGCGGGCTGTTCAATTTGAAGAAGAAACAACTAAGGTGGGACATGATAGAGATCTATGAAATTATGAATAGTGTCTCCCTATCCCCCATGCTCAGGGGATGGTTAGATGTGCCCATCAGAGGGAGATCTCCGGAGGAGATAATGGCAGCTGGGAGTGATCGGTCCCTTAGTGACGTGCTGCACCCCACATAGACCCTTGTGATGTGATCTGTGTATCATTCATATTCACCCTTACCGTGTAACTGTGTATTGCCTGATACAAAGTATGTTGTGCACAGGGGCAGATTACTGCATGGTCCCATGTGGCCCAGGACCAGGGGCCTACCACAATGCGGGGGCCCCTCCACCTTGCTGGCAGCCTGACACTGGGAAGGGGAGCAGGGCAGGCCATCCTGAGGCCAAGGATCAGGGTGAGCCAGCCCACAGTTTGAGCTCTGCTGTTCTCAACCTGCCCCTGGGCTAGCCACTCCAGACCTGGGGATGGGGCAGGCTGGCTGTGGCCTGTCCAGTCAAACACTGTCCCCAGGAGCCCGGAGGAGGCAGGTGGCAGGGCTCACTGCTGCGCATGTAGTACGGGCTCCAGCCTGGCCCAAAGCCTCACCAGATGTGATAGTCAGCCCTGCCACCCACCACAGCCGACAGGCCAGGCTGCAGCTGGCCTCTGGCCACAGTCGCCCCCCCCACCCCCAGCCCTGGTCTGCTAGAGGGATGGGGGGCCCACTTATGAAGAGCCCCGGGGCCCTGCAGCCCCTGATCCACCAATGGTTGTGCACAGTATTTTTCGAGTGCTTGTGACATGCTAAACATTACTGAGATGCTAGCACGTGCTCTGCAATGTAATATATGTAAAGATATGAAACGCTGCTATGCCATATCCCTAAACGTGTGTTTCACATGGCTTGCATGGATGCAGACAAGTACAAAGCTGTGATGCCATGTTCCGCGGAGGCAAGCATACAGAAATAATGGACTGGCTTAAGCACCTTTGAGTACCTTGGCTCAAAAGGGAAAGAACACACCCATTCCCGGACATGGACAATCACCTGACCCCAGGGGGTGTCGAGGAAACTGGTTAAAAGAAAGAGGCATGCTTGTCTAATGGCTCTCCCCTGGAATCTATCTTCTAAGCAATACCAAGAATTGAGAACCTACCCACAGGAAGGGTGGAGAGGGTCTGACTGCAAAGCAGATTGCAAGTGGCCTGTGTGGTAAGCTTAATTCACAGGCTGGGACAGTAATCTTAGCTTAGAATAAGAGTTATCTTTTATCTGACTGTGACTAACTCCTTGACTTAGTAATCTTTGTATTGATATCATTTTAAATTATAATCGCTTAAAATCTTACTGTAGCCAATAAACTTATCTGTTTGTTTTATCTAAAGCAGTGCACATTGATGGAGGGTGTGCGGAGACCTCACTTGGAGTTACAGAGCTGGTGCACACATTCTCTCCCTTTAATCAACTGGTGAGAACAGGCCCCATCTACCCTCTGAATTGACTTTGCTAGCACTTGCCCTTCTCCATCCTGGCATGTGTATATATACCTCTCAAAAGTAGTTTCCACTTCATGCATCTGATGAAGTGGGTTGGAGCCCATGAAAACTTATGCCCAAAGAAATCTGTTAGTCTATGAGGTAGCACAGGACTCTCCTTGTTAGAGCTGGTGCTGCTATTTTGGAAGGTCCCCTTCTCACTGGGGATGGATGGACGAATCCCTAGCACAATCCTCAGCTCTGTTGATTTGGTAAATAATCCCCCACTGCTGAAGGGAACAGAAAACATTAAAAGGACCTGAATTAAAAAACAGAGAGAGAAAAGAAAATTAAACTGGCCAATTTTGAACCTTTGTCTCCCCTATCTCTGAAATGGTTCATCCTATCAGCTGGGAGTTTAGTTCTTCCCTTTGCTTTGCATGAAACCACCTTGCTGAGATGGCAGGAGAGGGGCTCCCGTTTTCATTTCTTTTCTTTCCCTGCCAAGAATTTTAAAAGACCTCCCTCCCCATATTATTGGCTCCTTTTCAATTTGAGAGTTAAAAATCTTAAATCTGGGGGTAATTTTACATCTCCCCCCCATAAGTAGTCCTTCCCCACCCCAAAATGGCAGCACTTAGTTGTTTCCCTTCCATTCAGACAAGACAGGGGCGGGGAAGTAAATACAGCCTTGTATATTTGGGGCCTGAGGGGGGAAGTGAAAATGGGACTTTCCATATTTGCAGATGGGAATTTGAGAGGAAAAGGTTCCTGCATGACTCTTGGGTCCTTGGCTAACAGACATTTGTTTTTATCATAGGGTCAGGGCCTGAAAACCTTCAGCGGTCCGGCCCTCCACCACTACTTTCTTCTGCCACTGGTACACCACTGTGACTTCATGAAATTTAACAGCTTGTGTTGCACAGGTAATCAGACAATATGATCTAATGGTCCCTTCTGGGCTTAAAATATGAGTTTGACCCTGCCTCACATAAATATGGCCTGATAATTCAGACCCTCAAGAATCAATAAATATAGGTGACACCCCAGGTTATGATCGATGTAACTTTTCTGTTTATTTTTGCAGTATAATTGTGTGGTATGATGCCAGTTATGCCATGAAAGGTTCACTTTTGAATGCTCTGCTGTATTGTTATGGTATCATGTTTCCTGCAGCATCATGTATGTGTACCCATGTGAAGTAGATTGCATGGCCCAGGAGGGGAGGGGGACAAAGATGAATCATTTGCCAGCAGCATGCACACAGCTAAAACTGCAAGCAAGAACTTGAAGGAGAGTACAAAGACAATGTTAATTCAGGTCCCTGACTCAGACAGGACAAAGGGATCACCTCTACCCAGGAAGGAAAGGGAGGCTGAGAGGAGACTAAAAACAAAGACAGAGGCTTGGAGAAGCTGCTGGCTTTTTGTCAGAGAAACTCCACCTTGAAACATCTATAAGAAAAATTGGGTGCTATCTTAAAAAAGGCATAGATGGCTGCAAACCATCACAGCTGGACTAGGGTGGTGAGATGAGCATAATAGTGTAATAGTAATAATAGTAGTAGTGTAATAGTGTTATTAGTTTAGCATGCATTTTAAATCTTTTTTTTTGTTTTTTGACTTGTGGCTACTTCTGACTGCTTTATTAAATATTTGAGCATTGATTTGCTATATAGTCACTTAAAATCATATCCTATTAAATAAATTAGTACTTGTTTTATCTAAAGCTGCATGGACTTTAGAGGGTGTGAATGAGGAAGGCTGGGCAATCCATTTCTTTGTTAAATGGACAGAGGTGAGTCAATGGTGATTGGGGGTGGACACCAATCACTGTAGGATGGATATTCTCAGTGTGGTATCTGGGGCTGCGAGTGCCCGCTTAGGGACCATCACCTGAGCAGCCTAGGAGTGCACACTCACTGCCTGGGACCAATTACCTGCAGGAGCCTGGTGTGGACTGACTCAGGAATGAGTTATAACCTGGCAAAGTGGGGTAAGTCACAGTTCAGGAGTGGAATCCAGGAGGTCACAGCGGCACACCAGACCAGATTCTGGGAGCAGCCTGTCATACACCAATGATGAGTGCTAACCACAAAAGCAAAGAATAGCTCAAGCAATTAAAATATTTCTGTTATAATAAAGAGCAATTTCTTTGTTTATCTTACAATTTCAGAGACAAAGTAAATAAGTACAATGGATATTTACATCTTTTCAGTAAATATCACCTCACAGATGGTGAACCATGTACCCTACTCATCATGCTCATAGTTTTCTGACAGCAGAAAAATTGAAAAATTTGATCCTTAACTCCTTTCATCAGAGATTTCTATGAATGATAGCAAATAAGTTGAAAGAAAATAAAAATCATATGGGGACTTGTATTAAAGTTTTGAAGCATATCTTTTCAAATATATTCACTGAATATTCAGAGAAAGAGATGCTCATATTCTTTCACCCATCTTCTCTTTAGCTCTTTTCCATGTAATTTGAATGTAGCATTTAATGTTTAAATAATGTGTCAAATATTGATTAATTCAATAGAAGCTAAAGTTATTTGCATAAACATTAGCATTTATTAAAGCAAAGGCAGTGTCATTACAGGTACAAAACTGTGAGGATGTGGAATCATTTTGTATGTTTCCACATATTTGATCAACTGAGTGTGACCCAGGCCTCCTGGGATAACCTTCTGACTGTGCCAAAATCAGGGAAAGCTGCAAAACCAGGGACCAAACCCCTAAACCACTGACAGGTGGTATGTAAACCAGTCTCCCAGTCAGTAACAAAACATGCTTCTGATTCCCCAGTCTGATCATCACCAAGCATAACAAAAGAGAAACAGCCCCCCCCCGTATTGCACATCAGCTAGTCTGGTCCCCATCTAGCCACTGGGTCTTTTAAAGAAATAGCTTCTCCAGATCCCAAAGGGCCAGCCACATCACCCAGAATAATATAGGCTTGGCTCTTACCCAAAATACCATGCTGTCAGCCAATTCTTTAGTAACTACAAATGAAGATTTAATATAAAAGAAAAAAAACAAAACAAAACATGAGAGATGTTAAAGGGTCAAAGTGAATCACATACATACAAATCATTTAGAGTCCATAGAAAGCAAATCCTTGAAGAATCTGCAGTTTGCAGGTTAGTCCCGTTCCTCTGGTAGACACCCAGTGCCTTGGTGGGTCTCAGTCCTTAGTTCAGTGCAGCAGAATAGTTCCAGAAGAGGGTGTTGGTTGCAGACAGACTGAAGGCTGAAGACAAAATGGAGATGGGCGACTGCCTTTTATCACCTTTGGCTCTCCTATGTTCTCAGTGTCCTTGTCAAATCAAAATGGAGTTGAGTCACATGGTCAGTCTGGGTGACTGGTCAAACTGGTTTCCTCCTAGGCCCTGTACCTGAGAGTTCCCTTGATGGGCCATCAGGAGGACAGTGTTTTTGCAGACACCCAGCTGGGGATTGCCTTAGAATCAAATCACTTGGAATGCACATAAAACAAATAGATTCCTAACTTCTAATACAGATATGATACCTACATCTAAACCATATAATCATTCCTAGCAGATTACAACTTTTCTATTGATACAGAACATGGCATATCACATACAGACTATTGCAAATATGAAATATTACTATGAAAAATAATCATATATACTCCCCTAGACCCAGATAGCATCACACTGAGATCTGTGATGGATTTTTGGAATTTAAAAGGAAAAGAAGTGGAGCTAGTTCAGCCACAGATGAAGAGTTGTCTGCATTACTGGGAGAGTAAGATGTACCAAGCCATGTTGCTTCTGCACAACTCTAACTGCAACTTTAGATTGGTTCTACTAATTCTAGTGTATAAGAAT
The DNA here is from genome assembly GCA_007922195.1 of Podocnemis expansa. Lineage (NCBI taxonomy): Eukaryota > Metazoa > Chordata > Testudines > Podocnemididae > Podocnemis > Podocnemis expansa. The sequence goes on from ML682093.1 coordinate 3,199,877, forward strand.
AGGGTAGTTTGTGAGCTTTCTAGTGGTGATCACTGTGATCTGTATTTTAGAAACCATCACAAACCAGCCAGATCATAGTGTGCATTAGGGCCTAGTGCATGTGCATATAGATATTATACATCAAGGGTGTCTAACCTTTTTCGGTAGGGGCTACATTGCAATTCTTTTTTCACTGGAGTGAGGCAGTAAAGTGCAAGAAGCTGGCGGGAAGGGGCTAGTCCTCTGCCTGGAAGGCTTGGGGGGGGGGGGGGGGGGGGCCGCCGCTACCTCGTGCTGGCTTAGGGGTGGGGTGGGTCAGGGCTGGAGGGGAGGGGCTGCTGGCACTTGATCTGGGATGGGGGATATAGGTAGAGTTCAACTATTTAATTTAGGGGGCACCATGGCTGCTGCGGATGTGCAGGCGGCTGTTCCTGCAAGGAGGGCCTGGCCAGGCCCACTTTCCCACCCAAGCCAGCACATTCCCCCCTTCCCCTGCTGGGGGCACAGTGGGATGTGGAGGCCATCCATGACCTCAATGCTGTTCTGGGGTGGGCACTGGCAGGGCCCTCCTTGCAGGAGCCACCACCCACTGACATCCCCGGTGGCTGCGCTGATCTGACCTGTGGCTCTCCCCCTCCTGTGCCCTCTCTCCATGTGCTACTGAGGCCAAAGGGAGCAGCACTGGGTGGTGTGGAGTCTGGGGGTTAAAAATTTTGGGGTGGTAATGCTGCCCATGGGCCACGTCCCACCAAACTCTGCTCATGGATGGGGGAGAGGCTGCTGTGCCTGGCTGGTGTTGGGGGGAGATGAAAAGGGGGCTGCTGAGCTCAGCTGATTGGGGGATGGAAAGGAGGAGCTACTCCTTGCCCCAGCACACTAGGCAGCACAGTCAGTGACTGATTCCCTGGGGCTGGCGGCTGACCTTGGGAGTTTAGGTGTGTCTCCCTCCAGAAACCAGAAGGGGGAGCTCCTGCCCAGCTGAACTGCAGCTTCCAGAGCTTGAAACGTCCAGCAAAGATTGTGCATGTGGCAGAGGAGCCAGTGGGATCACTGGATTATTACAGGGAGTTATGGTGTTATATGGAAGTCTGCGGTGGGCTGCAGTGTGGCCCCCAGAATTCACTACATTTTGGACCCCAACATGGCCAGGACCAAATGCACCGTCCCTCTGCTGTTGCTGCTGCTGCTGCTTGGGTCACCTCTCAAAGGTGGGTTCAATGGGCTGGAGGGTGTCTGGCCTGAGCACCTTCTAGGCAGGGACATTGCTGCACAGCAAAAAGATTTGGGGCATAGGCCCACAACACCCACTCCAGTTATTTTCCTGCTTCCTCACCCCTCAGCTGATTCCTCTGCTGCTGCCACTAGCCAATTTCCTCACTCCTCTGCCCCCAGCCCAGGGCCACCTCATCTCCCTCTCTGGCACTGCCTTTGCCCCCTACCACTTGCAGCCTCCTTGGGGCTGTCTTGCCTCCCTCCTTGCCACCACCTTAGTGGACAATTGGGGTGACAGTGTTGAGCACCAGCCCAGATTGTGGGAGGGGAATGGGACAGTGGTGCAGCAAGAGCCGAGTACATACACAACTTGTTGCTCTGAATGAGGTTCGCTTTGAGTACTGCTGGTGGTGATTTCAAGTGAGTTTTAAGTGGCGTGGCTGAGAACAGTCAGGAGATCACAGTTTGTGGTTTTCTATTTGTTTATTTTGGGAGAGGGAGAGGGAAACCCAAAAATGGATAATAGAGAGCAGGGCCATCACTGCCCTGAAAAAAGGCCTCGCCCTCTGTCGTGCAGCTCCACCCCTGGGCCTGATTTGGGAACTGGATTGGGCTCCTTCCACTGGCAGCCTGGTCCAGATCTAGCCCCTGCTGCTGCTGGGGCAGGGCTGGAAATGGAAGGGGCTGCAGTCCCGTGGGCCCAGCAGCAGTGAAACCCCTGTAAGAAAGGCAGATGTAGAATCGGAGATTGCTCAGGCGCAGTATGAGGAAAGAGAAAAAGAATGCTAGGAGGAAGAAAAAGAGCAAGAACTTATAAAATGGCAAGCCAAAATGGAACTTAAAACAGCAGCTTCAACTAGGTAAGTTGAGGAAGTCGGACAGTGAGGTGTCCAGGAAGTTGCCCACAGATATGCTTTGTAATTAAAGAAGCAAGAATTAACTACTGGTGCAGCTATAGCTGAGGAAAGAGACCACCAAGGAATTGTGGGGAGACACGGGAGCCTCTCAGGTATTCCAGCATCTCCTTCCACACCTGAAACACCAAGCTTTGATAAACTGTGTCCTGCTTTCAAAGGCGTAGACTGCAGTGAAGTGTGCATAACTTCTTTTGAAAAGCCTTGTGCAGTGCCTAAGATTTCTGAGGAACAAAAGCTTCCCACTCTTATAGTAAAACTGTGTCTGTGTTTAATGAGATGTCAACTGAGGAAACAAAGTGGGATTTTCTTCAATGAAAGCACATGCGATAAATAAGTTTGTTGGGCTATGTCTACATTTAGAAAGTTATGTCGAGTTAACTTTGATTTAATTAAATCGAACTAATAATGGTTAATTTGAAGTAAGTTAATTCAAAGTAACAAGGCCAGGAACGTCGCTGGTTTGGCTGGAGACCAGGAGAGGCAGGGGCCCCACCATGACCCAGGGCACTGGCATTGGGATTCGGGGCATGGTCCCCATGTGCCAGGCGCCAGCAACACCCCTGAACATGGCCTCACTAGAAACCCAAATTGAACTAGCATGTCCATGGACAGGACTTGCTAGTTTGATTTAGGAGAGGGGTATCCATGGGAAATGTGACAACATGGCCCCCAATAAGTGCCATGCCCCTACCCAGCACATAGAAAGAGGAAGGCACCCTCAGATAGAAAAGGTCAAACCGAATTAATTTCAACTAACAGTTAGTTTGAATTAACGTGGCTCCATTGGGTTAATTCGAACTAATAAGTTTGAATTAACCATTACTTCGAAGTTAAGGAAGGTTTTATAACTTTGAAGTAAGGGTTCATTACTTTGAACTAAGGAATTGCTTACTTCAAAGTAATGATACCCAGTGTGGCCATGCACAAATTTAGTTCAAATTAATCTTCATTAATTTGAATTAAATTCCAAGTGTAGACATAGCCTTAGTCTTTAACTGCCACAGGACTCCTTGTTTGTTTTAAAGTATGACACGCGTAAGTGGGCTGTCAGCTGGGAAAATCAGGCTGAGCACCCAGGAGGAGGGGGTGAAGCCCAAGGAGTTATGGTGGAGGAAGTTGATGTGTCTTCTGGTATGGCTCTGTAGGGGGGAGGCTGGCTCCTGCCTGACGGAGGAGAAGGAAATAGCTCCTGTTACTGAGAAAGCTGTACCTGAGCGCTGGTGGCTCCAGCGGGGAGGCAAGCGCCCCCCCCCGAGGAGCTCATTTCCCCCCGCCGAGTCTGGCTGGACCAGTTTGATTGGTTGGAGGGAAGGCACTTTTCATGTATCGTTTTTGTTAGGGTTTCAGACTCAGGCATTTTTTCACAGGTTCATTGGGCCCCTTTAGGGATGTTGGAATAGTAATGGAAAAGGATCATACCCAGACTGCTACTGAAGGGTTAAATTGTCCAAGTGGGAGGGGGGAGTTTTGTTTTGAGGAAGCTGCAGAGTTTGTTTCAGTTTGTTTTCTCCTGTTCTGACTGAGAAGGTGGAAGGCCTAGTTTTGCTGATCTGTATTGTTGCTTGAGCATTCAACTCTTACTTTAATCCTCTTTCATATTAGTAAAGTTCTCTTAGATCAGTCCTGGCTGCTTTCTGCTTTATTTAGCTGTTTCCTCTAACAAAGGAAAGGTGGCTGTCCTGAGAGGGTTCAATCAGGAGACAAGTGGAAAGAGCAGACAGATTGCTCAGGGAAAGAGGAGCTGCAGCCCAGAAAGCTGGTAAGGGAGAAGAGGTTTGCAGGATCAGGCAATGAAACGTCTTGGTTCTTCTTTGTGAAGACCCAAGCATTACACCCCATTTCTGCCCTATTACGCTGTACAAGCAAAAACACCCATTTCCAGGAGCTTTAGAGCAGTATTTCATAAATCCCGTCGTCCCCCCCCCCCCCCCCCCCCCCCAAAAAAAAAAAAAAAACATTTCAAAGAAGTTCTGATGTCACAGAAGTACAGGGACGTTCCTTAGAAAGGGCCAATGAGGCAAACATTTGTTGGGAGGAGCAATCATGCCATACTAGTGAATTTGATGTTTGTGAGGATGAATGTGATAAGGAAAATGATCTGGGGGTGTCCTGTGCTAGTCTACTGCCCAAGGTGTGTGTACCTACTTATGTAAATAAGTTACCTGCTCTAAGTGACATTGCACAGACTAAGCAAGAAAGTTCTATACAGCCAGTGCTAAAATATTTCCTACCAACAAAATTTGGCAAATTGTGGTAATACTTCAGTCCAGCCTGGTACAAACTGTACACCTGGCTGGAATACAGTGCACTGGAAAATGCTGTGGTTTGTTTTGCTTGTCACCATTTCACTAGAAAAGATGAAAGTAGCGGTGAACCTGTGTTTATTCACAAGGGGTACAACAACTCGAAAAAGGCTACTGAGAATCATTCAGGTCTTAGGCTGCATAATGGAAGTGCAGTCCACAAAAACTGCATGGTGGCTTGGGGGAGTAATAGACAAACACAGACAGGCAGAGGAGGCTCAATTTTAGCCCAATTAAGTGTTGCTCATAAACATCTTAGAAAAGAAAATAGATATTACATGGCTACTCTTGCAGAAATTCTTTTGTTCACTTCTAAAAAAAATATTGCTCAGCATGGACACTATGTATGTCCACACACAGTCTTTGAATCAAAATAATACTGATTATTTCTATTTAAAGAAAGGCATGTCCATGCTATGTTTCCTTATAGCAAAATGAGGAGTGCCCTCATTTTGCTATAAGGAAAGTCATATCAATATAATAAAACCTAGTTTAATAATATGACAGTTAAATCAAAACTGTTATATCAATATAACACTGTGTGGACGCATTATATCAATTTAACAGTTATTTTGATTTTTGGGTGAGGTTTGACCTTCTTCTTCCCAGGGTGCCTGACACCCTGAGGGAAAAGGCCAGCCTCAGCACCTAGCCAGGGGTGGGTGGAGAAGCCCCGTGCCCGCCTCCCGGTGCATTAGCCAGGCAGCAGGGGAAGGGACCCCGGCATGCCTGGCTGCCCGCACGCTGGCTGGGCGGCAGGAAAGGGGCCCTGCACACCTGGCTCCCAGGGTGCTTGCCGGGCAGTGAGGGAAGGGACCGCCATGTGCCTGGTTCCCCCAGTCCTGGCTGGGTGGATGGGGAAGGGACCCTGTGTGCCCAGCTCCCTGTACGCTAGCTGACTGGCTAGCGCACTGGGAGCTGGGCACAGGGGCAGGGGCATCGCTGGGGCGGGGAAAGACCTGGAGCAAGGGCCCCGCCCCACCCCCAGAGGGCAGGCCCCGCCCCCAGCCAAAAGGCCACACCCTCCTGGCCCGGGATAGGGCCGGGGGAGGCCGCAGCGCCGCCGCCGCCAGCTAGCCCGCGCTGCAGTGCGGCGCGGCTCAGCCTAGCCTGGCCCGGCC
>ML682093.1:3205808-3226491 GCA_007922195.1 Podocnemis expansa
TAGTTCGATTTAGTTTTCTAGTGGGGACCTGTTAAACTAATTTGACTTAAATTGATTTAATGATTTTTATTGCAATTTTATTAAATCGATGTATGTTGAATCGATTTAACCATGTAAGTGTGGACATAGCCACTGGGACAGTGATGAGATGAGTGACAACAGAAGAAATTTTTTTGAACTCTTGCAGCTAGTTGCAAACCATGATCCCAGAGTTCAGTCTAAAACAGTTTACCTTGCAATGCAAAGTATGCACATTATTTAATTCATGATTAATTGTTAAGTATCATGAGCAGAATGGTTCTAGAGTCAATTTCCCAAGATGTCAAAGAAGCTGGGGTTTTTTTTGCATTAATTGCTGATGAAACAATGGGCATAAATAATCAGGAACAAATTTCAGTGATCCTCCATTATTGCTACAGAGGCAGGATATTTGAACGATTTGTTGGCTTTTGTCCATGTCATTCACTGGATGCTACTTCACTAACGAGTTATATAAAGAACAGTTTGGCATATTGTAGAATAGATATAAAAACTTTCATAGCACAAACCTATGATGGTGCCAGTATAATGAGTGGAGCACGGTGTGCAAGCACAGTTTCTGAAAGAGGTACAAGAAGCTATCTATGTTCATTGTTACAAACACAGGTTGAACTTAACAATTGTTGGTGTCTGTAAAAATGTAGATGTTGCAAATTTCTGTATGCTTCAACAACTATATGTGTTTCTATTGCATTCCTCTGTGCATTCATGTTTCACTGAGTCGCAAAAAGAAACTGGGAACAGAATTATTGAACTGAAGAAATTGTCAGACACTCACTGGGTATTTCAGATTGCATCTTGCTCAGCTGTTAAAGCAACACTTTGAGTTAATTTTATTGCTTCTGAATATAATCAGCAATTAATTGAATTCTGAAAGAAGTGTAAAGGGATGTGGCATTCTAAACCAGATAGACTTTTGCTTTCTGTTTTCTCTGAATCTTTTTAGTGAACTGCTTCTTGAATTTAAAGTGCAGAAATCAGATTATGTGGCTCAAGCTTGCTTGCTTCTTAACTTTTTGATAAACTGCAAGATCTGAGTGATCATGTGGAGAATTTCAGCAAAATTATGGCTGATGTAAAGATTATTGCAGAAAAAAAAATCCATCAAAATGCAAACTAAAGAAAAGGGAATCTGCTGTATGCCCCCAAAATTTCAAAGCTATGTTATTGAACTCAACATAGCAGAAAATATGCTTCCAAGACCTGACCATGATTTTAAAGTAAAGGTGTTCCTTCCTCTTTGTGATTGCACCATCAGTGAATTTAAATGACAATTTACAGATAATTCTCATGTTTTAAATAGGGTCAGTGCATTTAGTCCAAAGTGCCATTACTTTTTTGATTCAGAGATACTCAGACCATTTGCAAGACATTACAATAGTAATATGGATGGATCTGAAGCAGACCTGAGACTATTTCCAAATGTTCTAGAGAGGTATGGGCATGAGACAGAAATAAAAATTGCTACAATGAACCAAGTGCTTAATCTACATGAAGAACAGAAAATGTCTTCCAGTGAACTCTATCGATTGTGTCCTATTGTCATCACCATACCTTCATCAAATGCAGGCTGTGAATGGATATTTTCATGTCTGTGTCAAATTGAGGAACAGTATGGGTGATGAACACCTATGTAACGTTGCCATACTGGCAATAGAAAAGAGATTCTCCAAAGCTCTTGACCTTGAAGCAATGGTTAAACACTTTGCAGAATTGAATAAGATTCAGTGGATTCCACTTCTGTAGATATTTACATGTGTATTTTGCCTCTGTTCACCTGTCTCACTGACTTCCCAGTTGATCAAATTGCAAAAAAAAAAAAAAAAAAGGCATCTCACACATGAAGAAGAACAGCACAAGGCTGAACCAACTCTTTAACACCTCACAGTATACATGCTGTCACCTTTTCATTTCTGAAAGAGCACCACAATCAGAGATCATCAGCTCTTCTTTGTTTACAAATCTTGTTTCAATTCTTTTGCAATTTTAAATTCTAGCCAGTCTTTCCTGTGAAGAAGCAACTCCATATGTTCTTTACATAGCACACCCAAAGTAGTTCTCATACTGACAGTCCAAAAGTCAGGGGTGTTACTGCGTTGGGGCCAGCAGGGCACAGACCCTGCGTCTCCTGGCTGGCAGCACAGCGAAAGGGGCCTGATTTGTCTCTGGGCCACTTCCGGCAAGTGGCAGGAGGCTGAGAACCAGCTTATCTTGCTTCCCAAAAGAGGCACGAGCCGTCTCCGAGCTTCCTGCCGCTTGCGGTCAGCAGCAGGAACTGCCTCTGGCTTTGAGCCTCCTGCAAGTGGCTTGAAGCAGGATTCAGCCCCTGCTGCTATTGGCATGCGACAGTTGCTGGGGCCAGATCAGGCCCTGGAGCAGGACTGGGGCTGCAAGGGGTGGGCCCCAGATTCTGACCCTAACCAGTAAAGCTCCTGCCAAAAGTCCCCAGAGAAGATCAAGTTGATCAAGCCAAAGAAATTTACCGCAGTCACACAGGCCCACTGATCACAGAGAGCATCAAGAAGACCACTCACAGCCCAAGTTTACAAAAAGCCCCTCAGGTTAATGTCACCTTCATTTCCTTCTTGCTTGTGACTGGCATCTGATTCTATCTGAACACATCATATAGAAAAGGACTATTTTGGATGGTCATGGTTCAGTGTAACAGGATGGTAAGGGCTGATCCTTTGGAAACAATTGAAACAAGAATCACAAATCAAAGAAGATCTGCTGTGCAGAGTCTGGTGATCTCTCTGAGTCTGAAATGAAGGAGAAAGCCCATTTGTATACTGCCAGCTTGATCAATCAGACCTCGGATAAGCAACAGCATGTCGGCTTTCTTAACTGACCAGGGGTTGTCTTGTCTCGGTTTGCTTTGCTTCCTCTCACTGGCACCTAGTGCAGGGGTCAGCAACCTTTGCCGACCCCTGTGCTGATCCTCCCCAACCCTCAGCTGGTGCTGATGGCCCCCTTTGCTGAAAAAATGTGGTGGCTGCCTGAAAATTCAGCAGTGGTCATGGCTGGAGTGGGAGCATTTCCCAGGCATGCCACAGAAAGAAGTTGCCCAGAGGGGCTCATCTTGGAGGTGTGGCTGGGGACAGGGGTCCCCAGTTATGCCACAAAAAGAAGCGGTTCCTTTTAGGGGTTCCCAGGCATGTTGCAGAAAGAAGCTCCTTTGGGGAGCATCACATTGCAGATAGGAGCAACTCTGGGCAGCTTTTTTCTGTGTCACATGGAGACATAGCAATGGGAAGACCCCCTGTGTCCTAGCTGCACCCAAGGGAAGCCACCCAGAGTGGCTTTCGGTGGCAGGAGTGGCAATTTCTGTGGTACAGCAAAAGGTGCAGTGTGCCACTCTGAAAGGGCTCAGGTGCCACTGTCGGTACACGTGACCTAGTGCATTCCTGGATGTGTCTCTACTAGTATGAACTCAAAAGCAAGCAACTGTATTTGAAAGAAATCCATAACCAGCGTTCAGTTCTGCCTGATTTGTACATAAAATGTTTACATAGGGACTTCTTTGGAAGCTGTTTTACTTGTTGTAATTTGAACTCAGTTTGTTAATGCTTGCTTGCAGTATAAAGAGCAACTGTGTCATCTAAGTTCATCTAACTCAATAGGATTTATTTCAGAGAAAATAAGTTTAGGATGAGCACTCACCCACCCTGTTCACTGTACTCCCTTTATGCCCCACTCCCTTACAAAAATTTCTGGAGCTGCCGCTATTCCTGAGGTGAGCCACCAGCAGGTTGCAGCTGGACAGGGAACAGGAGTCACTGTGCAGGCTTGGAGGGCTGTGCCCTAGTGTGGAATCCGGAGAAGAAAGCTGGAGAAGAATGTGTGGGGACACAAGAATGTCTCCCCCTGGCTCACTTAGGAGGGGACGTTATACTCAGCCCTCTAGCTCAGATTTTGGGTGGGAATTGTGTGAATGGCTTGCCAGAAGGGAGCAGACACATGATTGCCCCTTCAGAGGTAAAAATGGAGGTGACAGAGAATGCCCAACTCCTATCCAAGGGTTTCATGTTGCTCACCCTGATGTGCTGCTGGAAATTAACTCCACCTCTTTGCAACAGGAAAAACCAGTGCCCACTACAGAAGATGGTTCCTGTCAGTTTTCAAATCTGCCTGCTGGTGGGTGGGAGAGGAGTCTTACCCAGGAGAGAACACACGGTGACCCTTTAGGAGAAGGGGGTGGGCGGGTGTGAAGGAATGCAGTACTGGGGGAAAATAAACAGAGTCCTGTGGCAGGTAAAGACTAACAAATGTATTCATTGCAGGAGCTTCGAAGATGGGGGAACTTGCAGAATAGGAGGTGGGATAGTCCTCCTCTGAAAAAAGAATTGGAGCCTGGCCCCACCCCATATTGTTTGGCCCTGCCCTAGGGCCTGATCTGGCGCTGGGGCCTGATCCGGCTCTAGGGCCCAATCCGGTTCCTGCTGCTGCCGGCCAGTGGCCCAGCCGAGCCTGATCTGGCTCCTGCTGCTTCCTGCCAACCGGTGGCAGGTGGCCTTGGCCTGGACCTGGCTCCTTCCACTTCCAGCCAGCAGCAAGCAGCCATGGTGGGCCGAGTCCAGCTCCAGCTGCTGCCTGCTGGCCAGCAGCAAACAGCCCAGACTCGGATCCAGGTCCTGCTGTGTGCTGCTGGCCAGCAGCCAGCAGCTGGAGCCAGATCAGTCCCACCTGGGCCACCAGCCCCTGGCTTGTAGTGGCAGGAGCTGGGTCTGAGCCAGCCAGCAGCAAGCGGCCTGGGCTCAGATCCAGCTCCTGCTGCTGCCGGCCAGCGGCAGGTGGCCCCAATGAGCTCAATCAGTCCCCAGCTGCTGCTGGGGCTGGACTGGAGATATATGGGGGCTGCAGCCACTTGGGCCCTACGGCAGTAATGCCCCTGACGATGTAAGGAAATAAATGCAGGGAAGTGTAAATCATGGGATTAGGTCATCACAAGGCTTAGCGACCCCTCCAGTGGGGCCCCTGCACCAGAGCATCGGAGAGGCTGATCCCCACACTGGGACTGGCACTGGAGAGAAATCCGCCCTTCCGGCACAGTGCAGAGAGTTGTCCTTGGCACTGGCCCCTGCACAGCGGATTTTAAGGATTGGATGGCACAGTGGGCTGACTGGGGACCTAAGGACATGCCCCAAAAGGAATCCATGTCCTGTGGTTCATTGAGGGCTCCCACGTCCCGAATGGGACAGGACTTACAAGTGTCCAACACTGAACCTGACATAGGAGAGGGCACCCTGGGCATGGGGAGAGACAGCTCCAGAGTGCCCTCCTCATCATCTCCGGACGAGGTGGCCTACTAGGTCCCTCTCCCTCCTGGAAGATCCCAGGGCCCACCAGGAACTGCTAAAATGCCTAGCCTCCAACTTCAACCTCCCAACTGAGGTAGTGAGGGAACACTTTGACCCACTATTTGTTGTGGGTGTGGTGGCTCCCCCAGTCAGGGTGGCCCTGCCTATGCCTGTGTGGATCCTGAAGATCGCCCATGCATGGTGGCAAACACTGTCCTCTGTACTGCCAATATTGAAAGGCACTGAGAGGAACTACCATAATCCTGCAGATAAGTTTGGGTACCAATTCAACCACCCCATACTTGGGTCCCTGGTAGATGATGCTGTGAACCAGAGGGAGAGGCAGGGCCAGTCCACAATGACCCCCAAGAATAAACATGCCAAAAGACCAGACCTGTTCAGGCGCAAGGTTTATTTGACGATTGCTTTACAACTACATATTGCAAGCCAACAGGACCTGATAGGCCGCTACAGCTTTAACTTGTGGAAGCTGATGCAGAGGTTCCAAGACCTCATTCCCTCTAACCATGCCATGGTAGGGTTAGGGATAGAATGGTTGAATAGAGGTATCCCCAGTTTGGGTGAGAGGAATGCTGCATTGGAGGATGATCTTGTGCCCATGGTGAAGCTGCTTTGACCCACTTTTCTTCAACACCTCCTCCCCATAGGCCCAGCCCTCACTCTGGGGTACACCATTGACACTACATACCTGGAGGTGCTGGCTCCCAAGGCAAGTAAGAATTTTGGGTACCAGGTGCTGCAGTTTGATGATGCAAGGTAAGAGACCCCCTCACCCTGCACTGCGAGAGACCTGGTGTCCTGGGTAGAGGGGAGTGGGGTCTAATGGGTTAGAGAAGGGAGGATGGGGTGGAAATCAGGACTCCTGGGTTCTGTCCCTAGTTCAGAGAGGGGAGTGCAGTTGGGGCAGGTGGGGAGAGTTGTCAGGGCTCCTGTGTTCTAGTCTCAGCTCTAGGAGGCAAGTGAGGTGTAGTTTATAATGTAACAAGGCCCAGAGCATGGTGCATGTCAGTGTTGGGTATTCCTAGGCCCCTGCTAGCTCTTCCTCAGTGGGACCCGCGCCATCTCAGCCTGTGTATGGTCACATCTGGGTCACTCACAAATTACAATGTCAACTCCCTGTTTCCCTTTCAATACCCAAAACCATGCTGCAGCCTCCAGGGGAGGTGAAAATGAGAGCATGTTGGGGGGACATGTTTGGCTTCACGGGGTGACTGAATAAAGGCTGAATGAAGAGAAAGAAACTGGGAAGGGTGTGAGATTCTCCAGGGATTAAAGTGTGAGGGAACACCCTGGAATGGTGTTCCGGGGCCTCCTATTTTTAGTGGGACAGCATTCTGGGGCCACTCAAAATAGGGGAATGCATCAGAACGCTGCATTCCAGGGCCCCTAAAATAGATGACTGTGCTGGAATGCAGCATTCTGGTGTGCTCCCCCCAGGGCCAGCTGAGGAAAGGGACTGTGGGCTGGGGCGAGCCCAGCCACCCCTCCCTCACTTTCCCTATGCCAGCACCTCACCAGCCCCACCCCCTCCTGCTGAGCCTGGCAGCGTGCACAGCCTGGACTCAGTCTCTGGTCCTTGCCCTCTCTTGCCGGTGCTGGAGCCTCCCTGCCCCTGTCCCGGCTCCTTGGCTACGTCGGGGGTCGGGAGATGGGGGTTGGGGACAGGCAGGCAGCCAGTGGGGAAAGCATGGGGGGTTGGGAAGAAGGGGTTGGGATAGTGGACTGGGGAGGTGTGGAAGGGTTGAGGGGCTCAAGGGGATGGAGTGAAGTTGGGGGAGCTGGGGCTGGGGGGTTAGGAGGGCTGGAGTGGGGACATGGGGGTAGGGACCTTAGGGAATGGAGATTGGGGCTGAGGAGGACATGGAGAAGGAGGGGTCTGATGGGGGCAGGAGTTTTAGAGGCAGTAGCTGGGGAGCAGGTGTTTGGGGGGTAGTAGCTGGGGTGGGGGACAGGCATTTGGGGGCAGTAACTGTCATGTGTGAAGGGGTCCTGGACCTGTGGGAAGGGGCCCAGAAATTTAGGAGTGTTCCAGGGCCAACTAAATTATATTTTAACCCCTGAGAGTCTCATTTGTTAGTGTAGAGAAGGGGCTGAGAGTCAGATAATTGGATATTCCTGGCTCTGGTGGGAAGTGGGAGCTAGTGGGTTACTGCAGCAGGCCTGAGTGGGGTTCCTGGCAGGTGCATCTTTCCCATCCCCTGCATCTGACCTGCCTTGTTTTACAGAATTATCATGGGAGCACCAGGAGACCAGAACTCCACAGGGCAGCTGTACCAGTGCGGTGTGGTAAAGAGCAGCTCCTGCCAGCCCATCCCACTGCAGGGTGAGTCCAGAGAAGTCTGTGGGGCAGAGGACACAGGATGGTATGAGCCCGGGACACAGCATTGACCTTGTTTCTCTCTCACTGTGGAGAGTGCTCAGATGGCTCATCTCGGCATGACCCTGGCCAGCAACGGCACAGACGCCCGGCTGATTGTGAATGCAGGGTTTGGGGATGACTGGCTGGTGGTCTGGCCCTGATGGGACATCTCCATCTGTCCTGGGGAATGGACAGCAGGGAACGATCCTGCCCCAGGTGGGGCCAGGCTAGATGAAGAACTTTCATCTCTGATGTTTCCTCTTGGATTTTCCTGTTCTTGGGCTAAGAGCTGGAGATGCAGGCCCTGCCCCCATCTTCCCTCCTCGTTGGGTTTGGCTCAGTCATGGACATGCTGATTTCCAGTCCTAGGGGCTCCCTCCTTCACCCCTCACATGGCTAGTAACTGCTCTGCCCCACACAGGCCTGTGGTTCTCGCTTGAGCTGCAAGAGTAATGGGAACCAGTACCTAAGTGGAGTCTGCTACCTCTTCAAGGGACACCTGGGGCAGCCCAAGGAAATCATGCCAGGACATGAACATAAGGTACAGATGGACAAAAGGACAGAAAATGCTGCCCTCCTGCAGTAGCCAGGACTCCTGGCTAGGCCCTACACCTCTCTCACAGCCAGGAGTAGAACCCAGAAGTTCTGACTCCCAGTCCCCCAACTCTAACCCACAAGAACCCCCCACTCCTCTCTCAGAGCTGGGAATAGAAACCAGGAGTCCTGGCTGCCACCCCACCCCACTCCACTCCATGCTCCAACTCTCTCTGTTGGCTCCCCACAGAGTGCCAGAAGGGGAACGTGGATCTGGTATTTCTGTTTGATGGGTCAGGCAGCATGAATGATGGCCAGTTCAGCGCCATCAATGAATTCATGATAGATGTGATGGAGAAGCTGGGAAAATTCATGTATATGATTGACTCCTGGCTTACAAACACTGGTGGTGCCCCATCTCCCCAGAATGCCACTTGGTGGCACGGCCTTCTGTTTCTCAGCTATGCCGCAAATCCCAGCATGGCACTAGGGGCCCTGTGCTGCAGGGGGTGGAGGGGAGTCCAGCAGTGCCCCATCTCCTATCCTTGTGTTTGGGGTGCTGGGGTGAAGAGGGGGGAACCTGGCCAGCCGCTGTCTCTCAACCTGATGTTTGGGATGCTTGGATGTAGGGGTAGAGAGTCCTAGTCAGTCCCTTTCAACCTGATGTTTAATGTCCTGGGTTGTAGGGTTGGGTGGGTCCTGGCCAGTTCCTGTCTCTCAAGCTGATATTTAGAGTGCTGGGTTGCTGGGGTAGGAGGTCCTGGCCAGTCCCTGTCTCTCAGCCTGGTGCAGAGGTCTCCACAGCTGTGGAGCTGTGGTGTTCTCAGAGCCCCTCTCTCCCCAGTTCGCGGCAGTGCAGTTTTCCTTGGAGGTGAAGAGAAAGTTTGACTTTAATGATTACAAACGAAACCCGAATCCCCAGAAACTCCTGCAAAATGTGAGGCACATGAAGAGCCTGACACACACCTATAACACCATCAACTTTGTTGCGTGAGTAACCTGGGGAGGCAGGGAGATGGATCTAAGTAACCAGTCCCTTGTGCCCCACCCCAGAGGTGGCTGCATCTCAGTGCTGGGGGAGGGATCCCTGTATAAGCAGCTCCTGTGCACAGTTCTGGAAGAGACTATTTTTGAGTTGATCTGTGCTGTTTCTGTGTCCTGCAGAAAGGAGGTTTTTACCCCAGACCATGGTGCCTGGGACGAGGCCACGTGAGTGATGATCATTATCACAGGCGGAGACCCCACGGACTCTGGGAATGTGACAGCTGCCAAAGAGAAGAATATTGTTTGCTACATCATTGGGGTAAGGAACATAGGAGTCCTGGCTCCCAGCCCTTGTCTCTTGTCCACCACAAGGGCTCTCATCCATTCTGAAACTTTCAGAAACTTTATACCCCTTTGAGGAGTCTGATTTGTCTTGTGTACCACAAGTTTCACCTCACTTAAAAATTACTTACTTACAAAACCAGATGTCAAAATATAAATCAGTCACAGCACGCTGTTCTGATTAGTGCTGATTTTCCCATTCTGACCCTATAAATATAAAATAAATTAACTGTAATATAAATACTGTAATTACATTCCAGTGTATAAGTATACAGAGCTGTATGAACCAGTCATTGTATGACATTTTAGTTTATATGGAGTGCTTTTTAGTGCATAGTTCCTGTTGTAGAACTAGGCAAATAGTGAGATGAGCTGACATTCCCCTGGCAGACCTCTGCCTACCCCCAGGAGTATACGTAACTCAGCTGAAAACCACTGACCTAACCCATGACGCCCCACTCCCTGCCAGATCAGGGTTAGAACCAGGAATTCTGGCCTGTTGGGGTAGGCCCCAGCATCCCATCTCCCTCTCTCTAGCTCAGCAATAACTTTGACAAGTCCAAGGACTCATTGAAAGACTTCGCCTCAGAGCCCACAAGTCAGTTTGTCAAGATGCTGGACAGCTTTGAAAAGCTCAAGCTCTATGCCACCGTCATAGGTACCAGCACCCCCTCTGCTCACAGCCAGGATTGCACCTTGGGGGGGCACACAACCTGGCACTGCCCCCTGGTGTATGCAATAGATGCACTCAGCTGCCCCCTCACCTTCAGTGCCCTCTGGTGGATTCACTGGACATGGGGCATAGCCTAGGTCACTCTGAGGCATCTTGACTCACTCCCAGGCCACTTCCATTCTCCCATAGTGCTAGTCTACACTGCAAGTGCTACAACAGCGCAGGTGCACCCATACAGCTGCAATGTGTCTGGTGAAGATGCTCTATGCCAACAGGAGAGAAATCTCCTGTCAGCTTAATATCCCCAACTCTGCACGAGGTTGTAGCTATGTCAGTAGGAGAAGCTCTTCTGCTCGTCCACGTGGGTGCTGAAGTCAGTGTAATTTATATCGCTTGGGGGGCTGGATAATTATGACCTACATTATACTGAAGTAAGCAGTAGTGTAGACTGATCCAGAGATGCTGCCATCTCTGGGGTGGGACATGAGGCTGTTGATACAGGGGTCACTGCTCCAAGCTCCCACCCATATCTCTCTTGCAGGTGATACAAGCAGGTGCAGTTCCTTCCAGCTGGAGCTTTCCTCCATTGGATTCAGTGCCGACCTGTCCAAAGAGAGCCATAAGCAGGGGCCAGGGCTATGGTGGTTCAGGGATGTGGAGGACTGGTCTGTGGGGCTTAAGGAGGGCTTGGCTACCAGGTTCAGGGCAGGGCTTGAGCCATGAGCAATAAGGGGGTCAGGGCAGGGCTCAGGCATGGGAGTTCAGGGGTTTGCACTCTGTCTGAGCTCCTCTTTGCCCCATGGTGTTTCTCTCTGCTCTGCAGAGCTGGGTGGTACTGGGGGCTGTGAGAGCTGATGACTGGGCTGGGGGGCTGATTGAGCTGCAGGACAACATGATGCTGGAGAGATTTATAGGGAGCTCCTCAGCCAGTGAGCAGATAAACTACGCCTACCTGGGTACGTTACCTACTCCCCCCCACTCCCTCGAGTCTCGCATCTTGCCCCAGAGACCCCCTGCCTGTAGGGTGGGACACAGAGGCTTTTATACCAGTTTCTGTCACCTGCCCCTGAAATACAGCCACCTCTGGAGTGGAGCATGGCAGCTTTTTATTCAAGGATACTTTACCCAGTACTGAGACACAGCTGCCTCTGGGGTTGGGCATGGGGCTGTTTATACAGAGATCTCTTGCCCCGTGCTTGCAGAGGGGAATCACTGGGTTGTGCAGACCTGCTCTGTGGTGAGACAGCAGGGCCTACACAGCTGTGTGGCTCTCCAGCCACTGAGGTTTTCAAGGACTGATCGCAGCACATCCTGCCACCTCTCTGTGAGCTTGAATAAAGAGGCCTGCACATCCCCCTTTTGTCCTGAAACTTTTCCTGCCCCCAGGCTATGCAATGAAATCCATGCAGCAACAGAACAGAACACTCTATGCAGTGGGAGCACCCCGCTACCAGCACATTGGGATGGTCGTGGTGTTTGAAATAGATCTCAACAGCTCCAATTGGACAGATATGCAGCGCATTATGGGGGAGCAAGTGAGAAGGGGCCCCTTAGGGGGATGAGGCTCAGCAAGGTCTGCTGTGCAGCTGGGGCAAGAGTGGGGCTCAGTAGAGGCCACTGTGCTGCAGGGTACAGTGTGAAGCTCAGTAGGGGTGCACAGTTGCTCCCTATATCTCTGAGTCCCTTCCTTGGTCTGCAGATTGGCTCATATTTTGGTGCAGTTCTGTGCTCAGTGGACGTCAAGGGGGATGGGGACACGGACGTGCTCCTAGCGGGGGCTCCCCTGTACTATGAGGAGAGGAGGGGAGGGTTGGTTCACATCTGTTGCTGGACGCAGGTAAGTAACTGTGGTAGGGGGCACAGACTGTGCTGTGGGGAGCCTGGGGCTGAAAATGTAGGTTTATGCAGCAGGAGGTGCTCTTCCTGGGGAGGCAGTGGGGGGATCCCTTTGCTTGTGTTTAGGCCCAGCAGGGGATGCTGGCTCTTTATTTAACTCTCCATGTTTACTCCCCAGGCTGGCCTCACTGGCTCTGAGGTGCTCCAGGGAGCCAGGGGGAACCCCCTTGCCCGGTTTGGCGCATCCATCACAGCACTGGCTGACCTCAATGGGGATGACTGGGCTGACGTAGCTGTGGGGGCACTGCTAGACAGTGAGGAGCAGGGCGCTGTCTATATATACAACGGGAACCACAGGGACCTCAACACACACTACAGCCAGGTCAGGACAGGCACTAGGACGACTGTGCTGGAGGGGGTCCTGGCTGTGCCCGTCATCCAGCACGACACTGCAGGAATCCAGGACTCAGATTTTCTTACCGCTCCATGTCCCACAGAGAATTGAGGGCGTAATAGTGTCTCCTGGGGTGAAATACTTTGGCCAATCCATTCGTGGCCAGATGGACCTCAGTGGGGATGGACTGCCAGATGTCACCATTGGTGCTCTAGGACAGGTGGTCGTGCTGCGGTGAGGCTGTGTAGCTGGACTCGAGTTCTCTTCCTATGGAGTGGAAACCCTCTAGGGCTGCTGGTGCTTGGTCCCAGCTGGCCTGAGGGTGGGGGACTGACTGGATCAGAAGATGGGGAATGGGACACTGGCCCTTTCTCCTCTGAGGAGGGGTATTTGACACTGTCTGTTGTTTCCCCAGCTCCCGGCCCATCCTGAGGTTGCACCCCACAGTGTGGTGGAAATCCCCATAAAGCAGGTGGTTTGTTCTGGGAGTGATCCCTCTAGGCAGAGGGTTAACCTCACTGTCTGCCTCAATGCCAGCCGAGACACCAGGCACTACTGAGGTCAGCAACAGGATCCTAACCACCTGGACAGCTTTGCTCTAATTCACTAGATCCCACCCCCCTTCCAGAGCTGGAACTAGATCCAGGAATCTCTTCCTGCTCTAACCCAACCAGTGCCTGGCTGCCAGCCTTTATGCATTTCCCCACATCTCACCCACCAGAACCTCTCTCTGTCAACCTCATCTACTGGCTGGAGATTGATGGTAATCACGTGAGGAGCAGAGGGGAGTTCGGGAATGGGCAGAGGAACACATCTGGAGCCTGCAAATCTCCGATGGGGAGTACTGCATAGAAGAGAGGGTCCAGATACCGGTAAGGTCCCTTTCCACAGCTCGTGGGGGGAACCAGCTAATCCATTGGGATTATAGCAGGGCTGCCCTGGGAGCAGAACTCAGTGGCATTTTAGGAAAGGACCCCTTGCTGTTGCTGCAATATTGCCACCTCTGGGGTGGGTTGCAGGGGTTGGTTATACAGGGCTTCTGTGCCAGGCACTGAGATGGGGAATGTAGGGGCTGCTTGTATGGAGATCTCTATCCATTCAGAGCTGCTTGGAGGACTACATAACAGCAATCAAGGTCTGGCTGCACTTTTCCCTCCAAGAGGACGATGGCCTCAGCAGATCCCCTCTCCTGGTGCTGAATCCCTTGTACAACTCATCCATGACAGAGGTGAGGGGAGCCCAGACTGGCCCCGTTTTGCTCTGCTGGGCTGGCTGATCTCTGGGGCTGATCCAGGGGGAGACCTGCCCCAGCCCAGTTGATCCAGTGTTAACTTTCTGGCTGTTTGCTGTTGCAGATCCCCTTTGAGAAAAACTGTGGAGAGGATGGAGTGTGTGAGGCCGACCTGCAAATCAAATCAAAGGGCTGGAAGGGACCTCGTGAGATCATCAAGTCCAACCCCCTGGGAATTAAACTGACAACCTTCTGCATGTTAAGCAGAGTTGTTAACCACTACACTATTTGCAAATTCGCTTCCACCACACTATGTATAGCACAAGGGCACTGGGCTGCAGGGAGACGGCAGGGGATGAGCAGGGGGGTCTGTGCTGTGAGGAGATGGGGGAGCAGCAGGGATCCCACTACCCCACCCCCAGTCACTGAGGAACCCAATGACTCTATGCCAGAGTTTTTCCCCTAGTGCTCCCCTCTGCCTGCACCCCATGGCTCCACTAACCCTTTTAATCACCATGGAGCCACAGAAACCAGCTCCCACCATCACATCCTCCGTCCCAGCTGCCTCAACCCACTCTCCTCTGCTGGCCCCTCTAGTGCCCAATGACCCTGCCACCACTGCCACCCACCCTGCCTTGCCCATGGGCCACCTTGGTCTCCCTGTAAGCCCTAAGTATTCTCCCTTTTCGTCCTCCCCATGGATTTGGGGCAGTGACAAATCTAGTTGTAGACAGGGGTGGGGGTTCTTCTCCCACATGCCGCCCTTTCCACGGACACCTGGATCCTTTGCTGTCCGCTGCCCCTCACATTATTTAGTGGTCAGTTCTCTGCTACCTGGGTCTCCCACCCTCACTCCCTCTTGCAGGTCACAGCAACTGCTGGTGTCGCCCTCTGAGCCACTGCAGGTGCATTTGGAGATCATGAATAATGGAGAAGATGCTTATTTTGCTGATGTCCACCTGCCTCAACCGCTGGGCCTGTCCTTTTGCAAGGCCTCAGTGCTGGAGGTATGGCATGGGGGTGGATCAGGCTCTCAGCAGATTCAGGCAGAGACCCTGCAGGGGTGATGCTTGGGACAGCTTTCCTCTGCCCGGTCTTGGGTGGTGGAAGGGAGCTGGCAGCCTCCTGGGTGAGGGGAATAGGAGCTGAGTGAGGGGACATTTTCCCAGGCGGCCTGATCCCTGATTGTAACCCAGGGGGAAACTGGCTGGCTTGGTTGGGGGAGGGGAATAGGGCACATGGTCGTTCCCGTCCGCGGGGATCTAATCTGGCCTCAGGGTGTGGGGGAGATGGACGAGGGATGCCTTAGGACAGGGGTCTCAAACACACGGCCCATGGGCTGCATGAGGACCCTAAAGCTACTTCCTGCGGCCCTCAACGACACGATCGTTACCAGTATTTGCAATATCATTGTATGAAATGGTTTCAGTGGTGCAGCTGTTGGGCTAACATACTAGTCCTCACGTGGCCTTCTACTAGTACTCATGCAGCCCTCATGGTAATTTGAGTTTGAGACCCCTGCCTTAGGAGGTCTTGGCATGTTTTCTTACTGGTCTCTCAAACATCGATGGCCGGGATTGAGCCCCTGTGCCCCCCCACCTTTACTTCTTATGGTTGTTTCCCCCTCACAGCCCCACAACCTCCTGAAGGTGAGCTGCAATGACCTGGATGCCCCAGACACCAGCTTCAGGAACCTGTCCTGTAACATCAGCCACCTGATCTACAGGGGAAACAGCTGTGTGAGTTGGTGCTGGCCCCAGTGTGGTGCTGGAGGGTGCTGTGCTGCAAGAAGCAGGCTGGGGCCCATCTGATGGTGCTGTGCTGCAGGGAGTGGGGGCACGCAGTTTGTGGAGGCACTGTCCCCTTGCAGTTGATGCTGACTCTATTCCATGCTTGTCCCGTGCAGGTGCTGATCCAGCTGCTGTTTGATGTTCTCAGCAAGGGTTCCTGGGGGGACTGTCTGGAGCTGGACGTTGTGGCCAGCAGGTGGGAGCAGAGCTCTGGTCTAGCAGCTTAATAAGTGGGACTGAGCTGCCCCAAGGGCCATCCCAGTGAAGCCGAGCTGTGTGGGCCACCTCCTCACAGCAGCTCTTACTTGGATACTTGAGGGTGAGAGTCATTGTCATGGGGAGTGCATCCGTTCCTCTGATATGTTGCCCACAGTAAACTCGGTTATGTCTTTGCACCCTGCTACAGAGGCAATCAAACCTCAGCCCCCGCGGAAAGACCCCTGTATTAACAGCCCTACATCCTGCCCCAGAGGTGGCCACATCTCAGTGCCAGGTGAGAGATCCCTTTATAAACAGCCCCATGCCCCACCCCCCCAGAAATGGGTGCATCTCAGAGCTAAGGGGTGATGGAAGTTGTAGAGCATGTTGCGGTTTCTGGGATTTAAGATGCTATAAAAAAACTGCATCTGCCTTGCAAAGTCAGCTGGTGTATGAGGCAGAGAGGTCCAGTCACTCTTCTGGGATGGAGGTGGCAGTAACATGTTTCCTTCTTGTCTATCTGCCTCTCCCCCCAGCAACAATGAGAGGAACGGGACCTGACAGATAACAGACACACACTGCAGATCCCTGTCCAGCACCCTATAAACGACATCACCAATGGGTAAGACACCGTCCCCCAGCCAGGCCTCCTCCTGTGTCCCCTTCAGGGCTGGATGAGAACCCAGGAGTCCTGTCTGTTCATCTCTTTCACTCCGTCTTCTCCCCTGACCTGTGAGGTGGTGTTGTGTCTGCTCACTCCTTTCATTGATGTCCTTCCGCCTCACAGACTGGGCGAGTCCACCCAGTACATCATCTTCAGCTCCCTGCACTCAGAGAACAAGACTGTGCAGCATTTTTACAAGGTGAGGAGCAGGGTGGAGACATGCTGTGCTAGCTGGGAGGGCTGGGCTCTGATGGGGGGCGGTGCTCTCCCCTCCAGCCCCGTGACACTGCCCCAGACCCCACATGCCTCTGTCTACCTCCTGTTTTGCCAGCCTCCTGTGTGATCTGCTGCACTCGACACCCAAACTGAGTCCCCTATCTCCCTCAGCTCCCCCACCTTCTCCTACACCCCTGTTACTTGTGACCCAGTCGGGGCCCATCCATGAGGGCACTGTTCACAGCCTCATCCCTGTTGCTTTCGGTCGTTCCCTTTGACAGGTGAAGAACTTGCTGCCTGGGATTTTTCTACAGCCAGAGGTGAGGGCGTTTGTGATGGTGCCGCAGATGTTCCCTGCTGGCCTAGCCTGGGACCTACAGCATGTGCAGGTGATGAGTACAGCATGAAGGAGTGGAGATCAGGCACTGAGTGTGTAGCACAGCACCCCTAGTGCCAGTGTGGAAGACAGGACACAGCTGGGGTCTCCCATGGTGCAACGCCCCAGTGCTGGTGTGGGAGACTGGACAAAGCTGGGGGCCACCCCATGGAGTAGTGCTTCAGGACAGGAGGGGGGACAAGACCAGGGCCACCTTATGGGAGAGTACCCCAGAGAAAGACACTGGACACAGCCAGGCACCTCCATAGCACAGCACTTCAGTCCCAGGGCAGGAGACAGGACAAGGCTAGGACCACCCGCAGCATAGCACCCTGTGAGGCCAGGCTGGGAGATAGGATATGCTTTACGCATATGGTTACATGTGATGGTATCTCCTGGGCTTTCTTTGCTCCCCCAGGACTCCAGCAGGACCTGCCGATTTCTTCCCAAGGATAGGAAAACAAAGGAGATGAATGCTAGAACCAGCAAGGTAGGAATGTCTCTGATGAGTAATGTGTAAGGCCCATGTCTGAGCCCAAAGACCTTTGCAAGGATCCCTTCTATGGTGCTGAGATGCAGCCACCTCTGGAGTGGGGCACAGGGACTGTTTATACAAGGATCCCTTGTCCAGCACTGCCATGCAGTCACCTGTGGGGCACCGTGTAGGAGCTGCCTATACAGGGATCCTTTGTCTGACACTGAAATGCAGCCACCCCTGGGGTGAGGCTGTTTATACGGCATGTAAGGGCCAGACTATAATGGGGCTCAGAACAGAATTAGAAGAGTCCTGGAGGAATAGTCCATCAGTGCCTGATGTCAGCCCTCCAGCCTGCTTTGTGACTTTTCATTCTAAATCTTCCATTCAAGTCCTAAGCCAGCCTCCCCTACATACCTTGTGCAACCTGGCCACATCCTTACCTGCCCAGCCATGGCCCAGCCCATTGGAGCCATTGGCCTATTTCTCTTCTTGAGCCAGGTCCCCACCCATCACCGGGCTCAGGCATCTCTCGGGTCCCTGGGGAAAAGCAGCTGTTCTGGCCGTTTGCATCAATTTTGCAGTGTGCTGGCTCTCCTGTGAGAACCCTCTCCTCACCTTGTGCTGGGGTGTTTCTTCCTAGCTCGGCTCGCCCGGAGACCAGCAAATCTTCCAGTGAGACCTGGGTCAGGTCTCTTTCTCCACCATCACCATCATTGGGCTCTTGTCACTGACCAGCGAAATTCAGGTTAGGGATTGCGGTGAAGTGTAAAAGGGGCTTTTCCCCTCTAGGGGGAACCAACTTTGAGCCAGACCCAGGGCAGAGGGGCAGGTGGGGCCAGGAGGGCAGAGAATGAAACACGAGGCCTTTCTTTTCTAGGGGCACTAAGTCTGATCTAGACCCAGACAGGGAACTGGCTGGCTCCAGGTGTGTGGGGGCGGGCTACAGAGGGAATCCAGGGCACTACCCAACCTCCTCAGCATCAATGCAGAGCATTAAATAAGCTGCTGAGACTGAGTCCTGGACCCTGGCTCAAGGTACTGCCTGGGAGCAGGGAAACATGTCTAAGGGGCTCTCACTTGGCAGCTGTTGCAGACAGTGAACCTGCAGCTTCTTGAGCTCACCAGTCAAGCCTTTTCTAACCCTGTCTACACTGTACCCACTGGACGGGAATGACACACACCACCCCTGCCCCAGAGTTGGTGTCAGAAGGAGGTCTTCTCGCCCTGGCCTGTGAAGGAAGGCAGTGAGGCCCAAAAAGAGTGCCTTTAACAGTGAATCAGCAGAACTCACATAATCCTTTCCCTGACTGGGGTGGAAGAGGCTTAAGACAAACTCATGCAGGGGAAGGTTTTCCTCCTTCTTAACCCCATCTGCTCTGCCCTGCATTCTCCATTATGCCCTCTGTTTGCCCCTGCAGATCACTACAGAGGTGGAGCTAGTGCACGTGATGAATTACCTCCTCATGGATCTAGGCAGCAGCGTAGGAGGGGTCCCTCTCCTGATGCTGATTGTTGTTGTCCTATACAAGGTGAGCTGGGCAGTGGCTGGCTGGGCTATTGGACTAGGGTAGCTCAGAAATGGCTCATTTCAGCTGGATGGTAGCTGAGTGCTCATCCTTGAATGTATCTGTTGGAAGCAGAAGCAACCAGGTTGTCCTGGAGGAGGATTGGGTCAAATGGTAATCATCTTTTGTTCCTTGTTCCTGACCCTCCTTGCGATATCATGGATTTCTAAGAACTATTAACTCAGCAGTTCATTTAAACATAATGAGCTAGAAAGTGGAACGCCTGCGCAAGACAGATGAAATCAGTAAACAGAGGTGTGGATAATTATCTGGCATTATATGTTTGTTCATTGTTCAGGTACTAATATAACCAAATAAGGGCCTTTTGGAGAGTGTCAGTCATGCATATATTACCATTCTGTTTTAGATTAAAGAGTTGTAAAAACAGCCCCTCCTCGCTCACTTGAGACATTGAGAGGAATGAGCAGGCAATTAAGAGTACCATTTGACCCAGTCATCCTCCGGGACATCCTGGTTGCTTCTACTTCCAACAGTATCTACCCCGGGACAGGATGCAGGGGTTGTTTATACAGTGATCCCTTGCCTGGTCATGAGATGTGTCCTCCACCTCTGATTTGGGGTGTTACAGAGCAATATGGGTCAACAACAGGGGGAAAGAATTGAAAAAGAATCCCATGTCCCATTGAAACCACAGTGGGGACTGGCTGGCTCAGAGACATGACTGAGACACGGGGCCTTCCCATTTCCAGGGCACTAGCTTCAATTTATGGGTGGGATGGCTGGCTCACAAGGGGCAGGGAATGGGGCACAGGGCCTTTCCCATCACAGGGAGGAGGCACCAGTCCCAATTCAACCCCAGCATGGATCAGATCCAAGCTTCTCTAGTCCCCTTGTCAATCATTCAGGGTAGTTCTTTCTCTTCCTGGCAGGGGAGCTTCTTCAAGTGTAAATACAAGGACATGAGGACGCGTCAGCTAACTGCTCACAACAGGGGAGCATCTGTAGGACCCAGCAAGGAAGAGGAAAAGACAGATGAAAAATGTGAGGAGCGACTAACCATAGACACCAACCAGTGACTGCCCCACACTCAGCGGAGGCTCTGTACTCACCTGCATCCCCCAGCAGGGGCATCACTAGCGCCGGGCACACAGGGCCCGTGTCCCGAATCCCGGCGCCAGTGCCACAGGTCCTATTGGCCCCGCCTCTCCCGGTCTCCGCCCATCCGGGGCCCAGCTGCTTACGGCCATGGCAGCCACTCCCCCAAAGCTGGGCGACCCCACGGCCTCGGTGGTTGCTTCTGGGCCTGTCCCCGGCTGGCAGCGTGGCCTGCGGGCAGGGGGCAGGGCCTGGGCCAGTGCTCTGGGTCCTTCCCCAGGGCAGCAATGCTTCTCTCCCCCAGGAGGATCATAGCACCTGGGCCATGGCAGACTCATGTCTACTCTTGTCTTGGCAAGGGGGCAGCTCCATCCTGCCAGGACCCCCACCACACAGGCAGTTAACTACCCCTCTCACTAGCAGCCACCGCACAGAGATTGGGGGATGGACAGGCCATAGTTGCAATGTTTCGCTCTACCCCATCTCCCAGCATAAGGAGGGGAGGGGGCTGTGTGTTGGGGAGCTCCCACTGCACTGGTCTGGGGAAGGACATAACTTTTACAGGTCTCACCAGCCCAGTGCCCTTGCTCAACATGTGTCTGGTCCACCTCAGCCATAAAGAAAAAAAAA
>ML682094.1:12046-22784 GCA_007922195.1 Podocnemis expansa
TGATTGGCTGTTGTGGACTTGCCCTCATGCTCAGGGTTTAACTGATAGCCATATTTGGGGTTGGGAAGGAATTCTCCCTCAGGGCAGATTGGCTTGGGCGCTGGTGTTTTTTTGCCTTCCTCTGTAGCATTGGGCATGGCTCACTTGCTGGTTGATTCTCTGTATTAAAGTCTTTTAAATCATGATCTGAGAACTTTAATAGCTCAGTTATGGGTTTGAGGTTCATTGTAGGAGTGGGTCCTTGAGGTTTTATGGCCCCAGTGTACAGGAGGTCAGACTAGATGATCATATTGATCCCTTTGGACCTTAGTGTCTGAGTCTATTAGCTATTTCTCAGGCCACATCAGCTTGGTGGGTCAGTTGGTGGCTAACAGTTATACCAATATGCCCAGGTCCTTTTCCTACTTGGTGACTTTCAACTGATGCTTCCTCAGCTTATAGCAAAAATTCTGATTAGTCCCTAAATGCCTGACTTTGCACTTTCACTATTAAATTTCATCCTATTTCTATTACTCCAGTTTACAAGATCATCCAGATTAAACATGTCAAATGCATGTCCTATGGGCCATTTGCAGCCTGTGATCTGCTCTGCGGCAACCCCCACTCGGGGAGTGGGCCTGGCTACTGCTGGCAGGAGGTCTGGATGACCATGGGCCCACAGGTCATGCTATGTGGTGCTCTTGCCCCATCACTGGGTCATCTGGTCAGCCCCAGGTCACACAGTGGTCTGGCACAGGGCTGCTGTACCATGCAGCCAGCCTCCAGTATGGACCTGCAAGGTGTCATGGGGACAAGTAGATTGGGAGGTGGGGGGATGTGGGAAAGCATGGATGAGTAGAGCAGCCTAGTGGGGGAGAGGGGCTTGGAAGGGCAGGTAAATAGAAATATCTATTTTATTGTGGTCAAGCTGTAAAATTCATATAATGGCACATGTTAGCTCCCTTAGTTATCAATGATTTAATGTCAGTATGTAGACCAGGGGGTCAGCAACCTAAGGCACACGGGCCAAACATAGCATATTTGCCCATTCAGAGTGGCATGTAGGTCTCCCAGCCCTGCAGCTGCTCTCCCCTGCTGGCCCCAGCCCCCAGTGGGGCCTGAAGCTGCAAAAGCTATGCACATGCAGCAGCTCCCACTTGCCCTAAGGGGCAGCAGGAGCCACTGCACAACCTGCTGGATAGTGAGACCCTCAGTAGCTGTCGTAGGCCCCATTGCGGGGAGCCCATAGGAGCTGCTGAGCATGTAGCTCTTGCTGTCCCATGTCCTGCCCCTAGCACCTGCTGATGGTGTGGAGGGAGTGGGGCTGGCACAGGGGCAAGCAAAAGTTGCCGACCTCTGATGTAGACCATGTACAAGTAGTTGCTCTGAGGTTCATTTTTTTCTTGTATCATTTTGTGGCCCACCAGACTGAGTTGCTGACAGTAATGGTCCCTAAGGTGAAATGACTTGAAACCCCGATCCAGATCATCTTGTATGATATCTTGATCCTTCTCTGTATTGGCAATATCTCCCAACTTTGGGTCATTTGCAAACATTATTAGCTTATTCCCACTTTTGTGCCAAGTTCAGCAATAAAAAAGTTAAATAAGGTTGGTCCCAGGACCGAAGCCCGAGGAACATCATTGGTAGCATCCTTTCAGCCTGAAAATTCACCTTTCAGTATGACCTATTTATAGTTTCCCCTCTACACAGTTCTTTATTCACCTTCTGATTTTCAAATTAATCCCCATCTTTTCCAATTTAATTAATAATTCTATATGTGGAACCGTATCAAATGCCTTACTGAAGTCTTGGTAAAGTAGATCCACTGCATTCCCTTTGTCTAAAGAAAATCTGTTATCACAAAAAAAAAAAAAAAGAGATCATGTTGGTAAAGCATGATTTTATGTTTTGTAAAACCATTTTGTATTTCATCCCAGTTATTGATAACCCCAATTCCCTTAGCTACTTTCTCTTTCAAAGTTTTTTCCAAGAACTTTCTTACTTCTGAGATCAAACTAATATGCCTCTATTTACCCAGATCACTCTTTTCTTCCTGTCTTAAAAATAGGAACTATGTTAACAATTCTCCAGTCATACAATACAGCCACTGAGTTTATGGGTTCATTAATAATCCTTTTATATTCTTGAATGGAGATTATCTGGACTCCCTGATTTAGTCCTATTAAGCTGTTTGAGAGTGGCTTCTACCTCAGATATCATAATTTCTACTTCCATATCCTCATTCCTATTAGCCATCCTACCAATATCCCCAAGCTCATTATTAGGCCCACCTCATTAGCCTTTGTCCACTAAGGCCCTATTTACACTACAGAGGTACAGTGACCTAATGCATGTGCCCTAGGTTGCTGACCCCCTGGTCTACATACTGACATTATTATGGACATGCATAGCTTTTGCAGCTTCAGGCTCCACTGGGGCACGGGGCCAGCAGGGGAGAGCAGCTGCCGGGCTGGGAGACCTACATGTCACTCTGAATGGGCACATATGCATGTCCACGGTAATCTCCTTGTCTTGGTGGTGGCATGTCCTCATGCAGAAGACTTTCACCTACCTAAGAGAGGCAGTGTGGGGAACTGAAAGCCAGGTACCTCAGCTTCTCTGGCAGTTCTCTGCCAAGTGCCAGGTGGGCTGCCCCATCGGGAGCCAGGGGAAGGTGCCTGGTGGTTCTTCCCTCTCCGGTCCCTGCTGGGGGCTAAAGAAAGTCACTCAGTTCTCCAGGGATGCAGGGGCAGGTAGGTTTTAGCTATCTGGTTTGTCAATTTCATGGCTCCAGTATTAATGCATGACAGCCAACAGCCAATGTGAGGAACAGTACCATTCCATAATCCTAAGTACATTGACATAAACCTTATGCTTCTCATTGAGGTGGTTTTTATTATTTCAGCATAGCAGAGCAGTTATATTTGTGGGAGGAGCATTTCAGTGTGTACACTGCTACTGTTCAGTGAACAAAAGCTGACTTTGGTCAACAAAACTCTGTAGTGTAGATCAGCCCTAATCCACTTCCCTAGGGCTATAACATTGCAAGAAGCCACTTTTTTTTTTTAAGTCACCTGCCAAATAAATCTTTCTTCTCCAAAGGTGGTAAGCCTATAAAAAAACACACTAGACTACTATAGGCCTTGTCTGCTGTAGAAGTTATTCTGGCAAAACTTGTGTTACTCAGGAGTGTGAAAAAACACTCATCAAGCAACATGAAATTTTCTGGTATAAGCACTTATATGGACAGTACTATGTTGATGGGAGACCATTTCCCACTCACATAGCTACTGCTATTCATGTAGGATGTTCTATTATGCAAGTGACAGAGTGCTTTCCTCTCAACATAAAGGAAGCAAGCACTCTTACAACGACACAGCAGTATCTGTACAGTTATGTTGTGTGTAAGTTTTAAGAATCAACTCGTCCTTAGTCTTCCCACCTTCTTCTAAAGCCAAATAAGCCATGCATCTCAGCCTCTGTTCTTTACCTTCATAAATACCTTAATGCAAGTTATGAGACCCAATTTCATTTGCTTTAAGGGATAAAGTGTTCTTCAAAACTTAACTATGGCTTTTAACTTCCCTTGATTTCTGAGGGGGTATCAACAATGAGCACTAAAGACTCACTTTTAAATATGCAGGCATGAAGATAGAGATGTGTTTCCCTCCTACAGCTGTCATTTTATGTTCATGGAAAATATACTGCAATCGTTGTAACAAACCTGCATAGATTGTGGGGGCTTTCCATTTCTATTTAAATGGGTATTTGATAAACATGCTCGACTCTATTTGGCAAAGTTTGGGAGTACTGAATCTTCAAAGTTTGTGCCAGCGTGCCATTTTGCAAAGCTGAAAAAGGCTGAGTTTTTTGACTTTGTCCATTTTCTGTCTTCAGTACTGGTCTTTGCTGTCAATGAGCCATAAAAGACAGAAATGGTTACAATAAAAAAGAAAGATAAAGCATTTACTAGTATCTACCTAGGCTACCTCCTGTGGAAGTTATGCCACTTCCTGTACATAATTTATATTAACTGCACCTGAGAGACTGCCTGTTTGGAATCCAGTAGTTAGGATACTCAGCTGGAATGCGGGAGAATCAGGTTCAAGTTTCTGCTCCAAATCATCCAGAGCAGAACTTGAAAATAGGTCTCCCACATCCACATCAACCATCTATGAGAGCCCTCTCTGTTCCAGTGCCTGGGGCTGCTCAGAACTACCTTTACTGGGAAAGTCTTGCTAAGCTCTGGGTGCAGCAAGCCCTGTATGCAAAGAATTTTCAAAGAATTTAGCTGTGAAGCTCTAGCAAGTTTCTACTGAGCATGTCTAAACTGATTTTTGAAAGGCTTATAACTAGGCCAACCTTTGGCAGATTTTCACAGTGATGGCAAAGGGCACCTGCCACATTTTGAAAACTTTGTGCTCAGTAGGGGGTACCAGAACATCTTAAAGAAAAAGTCACTAGAATTTTTTTTTACCATGAACAAGCATATTTTTCATAATCTCATTCTAAGAAATGGCTGGATCATGTTGGCTGAACTTGTTCAAAATATTTCAGCCTGAGACAGACACTCAGCAAAGAAAATTTCAGACACAGTGGTTAAAATTTGCAGAGTTATAAGCAACTGATCTTATAATGAAGTGTTGGACAACCTTAATGTGCCATATTACAAGCTCAGCCTATAATAAAAATTGTTTTATTTTCATTACCCATGTATTATTCCTTCCTGTACTATGCTAGGCAGTTGTGGATTCATCTAGTTTTATCTTAAGTTAAATAAAACAATAAGAAAGCTAATTCACAAAACTTTATGAGAAATGTAAGTAATTCTGCAACGAGATCGATACAGGTATTCTTAATGCCAGTGAGGCTGTGCGTAGGAGCACAGTCCCTTTGCAAAACAAACAAGGGGTCTGGTGGCACTTTTAAAGACTGACAAATTTATTTATTGCATGAGCTCTCATGGAAGAAATTCCCACTTCATTAGTCCCTTTTCACATACCTTGTTCTAGTTTGTGGCCTTAGATTGTATAAGGACTTTTTTGGAGCAACTGCTTCTTCATAGGTGCTGCATATACATATAATGGGTCTCCTTTCTGACTATGGTGTCTAGAAATTACTGTAGTATAGATTGCACATATTGATAATAATAGTCATGGCTTAACCACTATTTAAAGTTTACTCCAGAGCGTGTAAAGCATTTTTGAAAATTGACATGGAACTAGAAGGATCTCCATCACATAACTTTTGCAGGCAGTGCAGAATGCTATACTCTGACATTAAAAGTATAATGCTTTTATATTTGAATGAAAAGAGCATATCCATTTAATTTCTTTACAATATGAAGAGTAGTTTAATGTACATAAAAATGATTCACATAAAGGATCACATCTTTTCAGCTTTTTGCTTTGAAAGGAATGGATATCTTGGCATTGCACTAGAACAGCAGCTTTCTTTAAGCACTAAAAGTACCTTGATAATACTAATTACTCTTAAGCATGTGGGAGGGGTGATAGGTATGCTGAAGAGTAGGATACAGGGTTAAGGGATTGGTCCGAAAGAAATCTGATGATTGTCAACAAAAAGAAGTAGAGAGTCATGCACTTAGAATGGAAGATCCTAAGCAATGCTACAGATCGGGGACCAATGTACTAAGAAGCAGGTCTCCAGAAAAAGACCTGGGGGTTACAGTGGACAAGAGGCTAGATATGAAGCAACAATATGCCTTTGTAGCCAAGAAGGCTAACAGAGTATTGTGTTAGGTTAGTAGGAGCATTGCCTGCAGATCAAAGGAAGTGATTATTCCTCTCTATTTGGCACTGGTAAGGCCAGAATTGGAGTACTGTGTCCAGTTTTACTCCCCCCATTACAGAAAGGATGTATACAAATTAGAGAGAGTCTAGCAGAGGGCAGAGAAAATGGTTAAGGGACTGGGGCACATGAATTATGAGGACAGACTGAGGGAATTAAGCTAGTTTCTCTTATGGGAGAAAAGAGTGAGGATTTGATAGTGGCCTTCAACCTATCTGAAGGGGGTTTCCAGGGAGGATGGAGCTAGGCTGTTCTCAGTGATGGCAGATGACAGGACAAGGAGCAATGGTCTCAAGTGGGGAGGTCTTGGTTGGATATTAGGAAAGTCTTTTACATTAGAAGGTGGTGAGTCACTGGAACAGGTTATCTCCAGAGGTGATGGAATCTCCAGCCTTAGAGGATTTTAAGGTGTGGCTTTACAAAGTCCTGACTTGGATGATTTAGCTGGAGTTAGGTCTGCTTTGACCAGGGGGTTGAACTAGATGACACTTTGAGGTTCCTTCCAACTCTAATCTTCTGTGGTTCTATTACTCAATTAATTTATTTTAGTAATATACAAAATTATCTCTTCTAGAGAGAGTTTTAAAATAGTCTTCCTAAATTTGCCACTAGGATTATGAAATGGATGTTTACAGTTGTATAACTCATTCAGAGTCTGATCATAAAAGCAGTTAACACATGCATCATCCCATTGATTTGAACGTGCCTATTCCTGGTTGTAAAGTTTAAAGATGCAAAACCACTCGCAGGACTCTTCTTAATCCATTTGTGACAGCAACTGATACTACTTTTGTAATATTTAAAGACAAATGGATATTATTTCTCCTTTAATTATTATGGACTATAACTACATTTCCAAAAATTTGTTGATTATCTTCAACTGTTAGGGACTTTGGCTTACTGGTGAGGAAACCACAAAAGAAAACATTTGGTAGATCACATCTCTGATGAATCAAGACCTCTTTGCTTTGGTAACTGTGCTAGAAATCTTATAAGTTCAGACAATCTTGTGAGAATAGTACTATTTCCTAATCACAGAAGATTTAGAATACTGAGAATAGTCTTTCTAATGTTGTTCTGTTTGTTGTAGTCAAAACCCTAAGGTAGGGTAGTGCATGAAAATGAAAAGGAAGCAAACAAATCCAAAGTGAACTGACTTTTTCTGAAATGAGAAATATTCCCAGGAAGTTTTGGGTCTGTTCTCCTTTTATCTGAACCGATTCAAAATTTGCTCTTTGGACATCTGTCTGGATAGTACAAGTATTTTTAGACCTGTCAGCTCTCCAACTTTTGCTAATTCTGATTTTTATCACTCATAGGGTAGGAGTACTGTTGAATACTCTCAAGACATTTTATATAAAATGAGTAGCCAAGCATCCTATGAGAGGCCTTTCGGGACATACTGGAGAGGATAGCCTAACGTCACTGTCTTTTGTCCCATTTAGAAGGAGAAAACTTAGCAGAACCTGCTACTAGTTTGGAGTTTTTGTGTTAACTTCCAGCAAAGTTTCAGAATAATCTCCAAAAAGAACTCCCACCTGGAGAATAATAAGTGTAGTTAGGCTCAGCATAAGTTGGCTCTGGAGTGCTCCTGTGCAAGAAGGCATGTTTATCATACCAGGCAAGGGGGTTCTACAGTGTAACAAAAGTGAACCTGTTTCAACAGTTATTATGAATTCATGATTTTAAGATTACATAGTGGGAATACAGCAGCTCAGGAATTTTGCCAAGTCCATGTTGTTTTGGCTAAGCGGGAACTCCTGAAATAAAGATAAAACAAACAAGGAGCCCTGTCACACTTAAAGACTAGCAAATTTATTTATTGCATGAGCTTTCATGGGAGAAAAATCCCATTTCGTCAGATGCTTTGAAGATGTGGGAACTTACACTCCCCTGCATTTACTTCCTTCCATTCTGTAAGTCATGGGAACAGGTCAGACTGTAACAACAAATCAAAGCAGTTGTAAAGATTCAAATACGGCAGAACATCGTACAGAGAAAGATGAGGTCAAATCATCTGTTGTAGTGAGAGAAAAACCCAGTATCCCTATTAAGTCCTGAGACAATGCAACTGAATTTGCAAATAAATTCAATCTCAGCAGCTTCTCTTTGACATCTTGATTTAGTATTCATCTGTCTGAGCACAGCAATTAGCAATCGCTAATGGAGTGATCAGGAAGACTGAAATGCTGACCCACTGGTTTTAGAATGTTGTGATTTCTGATGTCAGATTTGTGCCCATTTATTTTTTTGCCCAGAGACTCTCCTGTTTGTCCAATATATAAGCCAGAGGGGCATTTCTTGCACATGATGTCATAAATCACATTGGTAGACGAGCTGGTGAATGAGCCTGTGATGGATTATCTGGTTTTAGTAGGTCCTGTAACAGTGTCTTTTGTGCAGATATGTGGCAAAGTTGGCAACGTGGTTAGTTGCAGGGATATGTGCCTGCTTTAATGATTTTGTTCTTGGGTCTATAGTTGCTGGTAGGTATCTGTTTAAGGTTGGGAGGCTGTCTGTGTAAGCAAGGAGATGTCTGTCTCCTAAGGCTTGAGAGAGTGAGGGATTATCTTGTAAAATAAGCTGTAGATCTCTTTGGATGTGCTGTAGAGGTCTGACTTGGCGGTTGTAGGTAACGACTAGAGGAGCCTCCTTGTTTGTCTTACTGAACTAGACTAACACGGCTGCCCCTTTGGAACCTGAAATAAAGTTGAAACCCAAAGAAGAAGGGGTAGATAGATATTTTAACGTAAGCCCCTTATGAATTCTTTCTATAGAAGCTCACACCCTGTGTCTGCCATGCTGGCAAATAACAGATCATGGTCTATCTTGCAACAAGTTCACAAAAAACTAGAACTTTCCTGATAATACACTCTTAGAGCAAAACACCTTGGGAAACCCACTACATTTATATTTGTACATATAATAAATCACTTACAATAGGTTTTACCCTGCAGAGTGATGACTGCAGGACTGGGTCGTGCTTGTAAAGGCTATTTATTAGTTGTATTCTGGTAACGCTTCAGAACTCTGGCCTTTGACCTGGATCCTATTGTGCTGATAACTGGTCTCTGTAGTTCTCTGGTTGTGAAACAGGGGCGTCTGCATCTACGTAAGGGGGGAAGATGTACTGAGCTTTTCTCTCATTCTCTGGACCTACAGAAGCTTCTCTATCGGGTTTTAGTTCCATGGATTGTGCTTATTGTTCTTGATTCAGTGCTTCTTCTTGGGTATGTAGGGCTGTAAAAACTCTCTCTGGTTTGCCTTTAAGTGTTGTAGATAACACCTTAGGTTTGACTGGGGCTGGGAATCTAAGGTAGATATTAATGACGTGTCCTTGACATCATGGCTTCTGCAGGGGGAGAGGAGACTTCTTCTGTAGGGGAAGCACATTCCCCTTGACAGAAGAATTTCTAGGACACTCTGTCAATTGGAATGTGTTTACTTTCCCCCTACCTGGGTTATTTTGGAATGGGTTCTCATAATGACTTGTGCATTTATGCAGAGGTTCTCAATCATTGTTGCAACATATCGCTGCGCCACCACGCAGCAGTAAGTGAGTTGCAGGTAGCTGGCAGCCACCTGCCAGAGCTTGAACATGGCAACAGCTTCCTAGTAGGGGCACTGGATTCGGTGGCATCAGCACTATGTTCGACAGCAGAGGAGATGGTGTGTCCTGTAGTGTCATGTGTGCTGCTAAGTGTGTTGTGACCTAGAAAATGTTGAGAACTACTGCATTATAATGCATGGCATCTCTGGAGATTTCATTTAATAATGTACTTGATTATCGTTCAGATGATGGAAAAAATCATCACAGTGGAGATATTCACCAGCTGTCTCGTTTGTGTGTTCTTGAGACTATCCACGTTTCTAAAACTAATTAAATAAACAAGTCTAAGTACTTTTTATATCCTGCTTCTGAAAACAAAGCTTGCTTTTAGAGACAATCCTCAGTGGAATGACTTTCAGTAGAACAATGCTTTGTCTTTTTTCATTGACCGGTTTTAGCTACTTTACGTCTTTCTGTTTGCTCACATCAACCTTGTTATTTTTTACTTTACGAGAAAGCAAACAGTCTGCAAATCTTTTCTGCAGACAAGTCAATACACCTTTTTACTTGCTGGTGTTTTATTTTCAGGAAAGTTCATGTGGGGAGGTTGGGCATGAAGCCAGATGGCCTGGAGGTAATTCCTAGAGCTGTGGTTCACTAAAAATGTCTGTGAACAAATCCCTCCAACTGGTGAACATCCGGTTGCTTGTCTACTAAGTCTGTAGTCATCAGAGAGATGGCTTATGGTTTGCTACATTTTTGCCCACTCCTACCCTTGTACTGCTTTTTGCTCCCATCCTATACTGGAAGAGAGTTAGGTTGGGGAAAGGAGGTGAATGCTGGTGGAAGGTTGGTCACTTGAAGGTTTTTAAAAAAACATTTAATAGCATTGTGTAATCTGCAGTAACAGAGTGAGAACTTGCAGATGGGACTGCAAAAGGACCATGGTAGATCATTTAAAAGAAATTTAAATTTCTAAAGGAAGCTAGTCAGTTATCTATATTGGTTGGATTAGACACAAGAAGTCCTTCATTTTGGCTGTGGCTCCTTCTAACTCTGTGATTCTGTGGTTCTAATATGTGCAGAAGCTGGCGGCAGGGGTTGAAGTATAATTTGGTGGGCCCTGGAACCCTCCTCAATTTCCAGGCCCTCTTCACAGGGCTCTGGGCCCCCTTCACGCAAGTCTGGGCCCCTTTCGCTCACGCCAGCTACTGCCCCCCAAATGCCTACCCCCCACCTGAGCTACTGCCCTGCAGCCCAGCTCTTGCCCCACAAATGCCTGTTCCCCCACCTCAGCTACTGCCCCCAAAATGCCAGCTTCCATCAGACCTCTCTGTCCACATATCCTCCTCAACCTCTGTACCCATTCCCTAAGCTTCCTGCCCCCATGTCCCC
>ML682094.1:22794-34248 GCA_007922195.1 Podocnemis expansa
CTCCAACCCAGCTTCCCACCTGACATCCTCCCCCACTTCCCCCCCCCAGCTGCCTGCATGTCCTCAACCGCCCGACCTCATTACCCATGTTGTTGATGTGGCCAAGGAGCTTGACCAGGGGTAGGGAGGCTGCAGTGCCAGCCGGCTGATGAGAGGGGACATGGGCCTGACACTGGGTCCAGTCTGTGCATGCCATCCAGGCCCAGCAGGAAGGGGCGGGGCTGCTGCAGTCTCTGGGGAAAGGGGGAGGGGTGGCAGGGCTCGCTCCAGCCCGCAGCCCCTTGAGCCAGCCCTGGGGAAACCCACTAGAGCTTTACATTCTGGTGCATTCCCCTATTTTTAAGGGGGCCTGGAACGCCGTTCTTGGGCATTCCGCCATACTTTAACTCCTGGCTGGTGATCTGGTAGCTGGGTAGGGTAAAGGCACAAGATCATTTATATTAGGTATTTTAGATATTTCTTAACGAAGTGAGCGTGTAGATTAGAGAATCCTGTGAGATACAGAACTTTGATTTCCTGTAAATGCTTACACATAGAACTATAACTACAGAGGAACCAGCCAGAGCATGTGCAGCTGCCTCTACCTGCTAAAAGCAGCCAAAACAGGGAATGCTTCATTGGTAGGAAGGATGTAAAATGGAGCCCAGCTATCTGGGAATACTAATTTCCAGAGTAAGAAATACGCACGGCTGACGCCCTCAGATCATGGGGACGTCTGTGGAGAGGAACCAGCCAGAGATTGCATCAATGCAACAGAAGCAACCAAAGTAGGAATCTTCAGACATTCAGAGAACTTCTCTACAAGTTTGATTCTTCTCTGCTCAGTGCTAATTGGCTCTTGGTGCCAATCTTCTCCTTTTCTCACAGATCTTCATGTCAACTTTACTCCACATCTGCATGTCCTACCCTTCTCTTCCAAGCTCTATTCCCACCCTGTAGCCTTCAGTGTCTACTCTTCCTTTATTTTTATTTACAGTAAACAGGTACACCCCCTGAAACAACATTCTGCTCTTGTCCTCCCCCCCGCCCAAAGCTAACTAAGCCCATGCTCCAAAACATTATGAAACTAATATGTTTGTATACCATCAAGTTGATTACTCTGCTTGGTGTTTTTTATTCTCCTTCTCGCATACTACATCTGTCTTTTCAATTTAGATTTAAGCACTTGGAGCACAGATTGTATGTCTGCTTTTAGTGCCTAGCACAAAGGGGTCCCATCTAGAATAATGCATAGAGATCTGGTTACACCATTGCAAAAAAAGATGCATTGTAATTGGAAAAGGTGAAGAAAGTGGCATAGGTATAGGTTAGATTAGGTATATGGAAAAGGTTCCATACGAGAAGAAATTAATAAGACTGGGGCTTTTCATCTTGGAAAAGAGACAGCTCAAGGGGGATATAACAGATGTACATAGAATCATGACTGGTGTGCAAAAAGTAAATAAGTGTTATTTACTCCTTGTAACATGAGAAATAGAGGTCAACAAATGAAATTAAGAGGCAGAAACTTTAAAATGAATGAAAGGAATTATTTTTTCATGCAGTGCACAGTCTACCTGTTGACCTGCTTGCCAGAGGATTTTGTGAAGGCCAAATATAACAGGATTTAAAAGAGTACTGGGTAAGTTTGAGGATAGCTGAATCAATGACTGTTAAGCCAGGAATAAGGAGGGATAGTGGCGTACCAGAAGCTGGGAATGGGAGACAGGATGGATCACTTGATGGTTACCTCTTCTGTTCATTTCCTCTGAAGCATCTGACATTAGCCATTAGTCCAATAACTTCATTGACTTCTGTTTGTTTGCTTGAACTGTGATGTAAGTCTCCAGGAGAGTCATGCTGAGATAGCTTAAACAGGACAAACTACAAAGACCTGGGCAGGTAAAGTCCAAAATACTGGTGGTTTTTGATTTCATAAGATATAACAAGCCAGCAAAAACAGCTTTTGGTGACCACCCTGGTCACTCAAGAGACAAAAACACAGTTTCCTTATGATGCCCAACCCTTTGATCCAGATAGCTTAGTCAAATATTACTCAAAATCGTTATCCATTCTTGTAAAAAAAAAAAAAAAAAAAGTTCCACTAATGCCAAAGGATCAGACACATTAGCAAATAGATCCATGAATAGTTCAGAGCTTACCCAAATACATGCTTAAAGCCAATGCTTATTAACTAAACTAATATTTATTTAAAGAAGGAAGGAGAATAATGGTTAAAAAATAAGTATACATACACACATGAAAATAAAGTTCATAGGCCGTTTTAAAGTAGAGACAATTGAGTTGCAAAGTTCTTAAGTTGAAATGTCTCAGAAATTACCCAAATAGCTTAGAGGTCATCAGTCCTTGTTTAGAACTTCTTTGTTAGAAATCCAGTTGAGAGAAATGAAGACTAAATACTCTATGCACAGAGTTTCTTCAGATTCTTCCAGGAGAACTACCAGAGTGATTCCAGGATGACTGAAACCAAAATTTTCACTGACAAGCTTGGACAGATTTGAGATAAAAAGGATCAGTTCACTAGAATCTTTCACAGATCTGTGCAAGCTAATTGATACCTTTTGACAGCCAGTACCTCCTTGAACAATTGCTAGTGGCTTTGAAGTATCATATCCTATGTCCTGAGCACACTGGTAACTAGTTACATCAGCACAGAGTTATTGGCCATTTAAAACCATTTGCAGGTATTTACTATTTAAACATCAAAGAGAAATAAAAAACAATAGTATTTTTATAGTCAAGATGCATCTATTTTCATATGTTCCTTTTGAACTCTTAATCAATTGAATAGTGATAGAGGAGGAAAGCAATTTATCTACATTACTAACCTCTAAAAGATATATGTAAACAACATCAAATAGTACCACCAATACACTTGTAGATCAAATCTCTAGTCTATTTATGGGGAATGATCCTCGCTACCAAGGTACTTTCCTATACCATGTCTCAAAAAGTCAGAGGTGGCCCTGCAGTTTGTAAAGTTGCTTGGCTTTTTTGGGTCTACTGTCACAAGAACATTCTTTGGTGGTGATATCAACCTTAGAGTCCTCTGTGTCTTAGGGTCTTAGCAACCTGAGAATTTGCTTCTTTCCCTTTGTAGTTCCATGACAGTTGTGATCAATAAGATGACACAACTCCAGACATGGCTTTTCTCCATTGGTCCAATGTAGTTTTATTGCACTTCAAAACATGGTAAAAGCTCATCTGTTCTTTTGTGTTTTTGCTTGAAGAGTTAAATGCTGAAGATATTTGTAGCATGATTGGGTAATAGGCTCAAGAAGAGAAGTGAGAATATTACAACAACTGAGTAATTGAAGAAAAATTTCTGACTAACACATCGTTATATTTCTATACATTTAAATATGAGTGAATTTGTAGTAGCATAAACCTAAATCTACTAAGGGAAATAGTTCAGTTGTGGCATATAATAGTGATATTTACAACTCCAAAATCTTGGATCCTACAGAAATTAAAATAAAAGCACATAGGAAAATAATATTTTAATGGTTTCAAATAACATTCATATCTCATAGAATATCATATGCACTGGACTGTCCCTTGTTCTGTGTGGTTTATAACTAGCATTCTATAATTAGGGTAGGCTAGTGTAGAAGGGCCTGGGGTGAGATTCAGAAGACGGGTTCTGCTTCTAGCTCCACTACTAGCCTGGTGGGTGACAACAGGCAAGTCGCCTCACTTCTCAGTGCCTCTTCTTACCTCCTTAATAATGTGCTGTGAGATCTATAGATGAAAAGGTGCTATAGATGATCATGACTTTAATATTATTATGCAAGAGGATTATATCTATACTGTTCAAGCAGCAAATAAGAGTGTAAATTATGCCTGTTAGAGGACTGGAAGATTATATATTCTCTAATTTACACTGATGTAAGTCATTCCATCTAAGAGGGAAGCTGGAACAACTTCATTAAAAACTTTAGTTACTTGTGATCCATATCAATAAGGTGGTGGTCGAGGGACAACAGGACGGAGGTTGAATAGGAGGCTGAATAAAAGCTGATCTTAACCACCTTATTGTGTAATATATCAGCAAAATTATAGAAAGGACGCAAGTAAACTTATTATGGGAGATCTTTAGATTCACTTCAGAGGATCTGCACTGATTTAGATCAACTGAGGATCTGGTCCATTATTTTGAAACCTGGCTATGATGTAGGGATCTGATGGGTGAAAGTATTAATTTATTTTTGAACTGTGAATTCTTTGGGAGCTGAACTGATCAGGACTTTTCAGACAAATTACTTATTTTTTAAATGAAAAATGCAGTTTCAACAAAACCAGAATGTCAGAACAAAATATTTTGTTCCGGTTTAGTTCAATGTTACACTTCATCTTTCTCAAATGCCATGATATCCCATGGGAGTTGTAGCTGATTCAGGCTCCCATTCTCCTGTGAGCTAAGTTCCTTGACCAGAGTACATCTCCCGTGATGCATTGTTTTCTCTCTAACTGACCCAATGACATGTTATGGGAGATATATTGTGATCAGGGAGCCCAGTCCATTGGAAAGAGTGAGGGTATGAGGCACATACATTGAACTCTCATGAAGTTCTATTGCATTTTGACAGATACTGTTTAATGTCAAACTGACTCAGCTTGATGTGAAACATTGTGATTCAGATCAACACACTGAAACAAAACATTTAGATTTGGGGACAGTGAAATGTTTTTTTCATTTCAAAATGTCTAAACATTTCATTTAGCAATTTCAGAATCATATTTTTTTCAGAACTTTTTATTCTGTGAAGGATTAATATTTTGACTTTTCATCCCAATTAGGGACAAAAATAAGTGTCAAAATATCAGAATGTCTCACGAGAGAAATTTAAAACCTTCACTCAGCTCTAATTGGGAGTTAATTCTCATAGATTCTAAATCTTCAGTTTTCAGCTTGTATCTATGCATTTTTATTATTAACACTGAATCACACAACTACTCCTCCCTTCTTCTTCTTCTTCCCCACCTCAGATTCATTTTCAGTGAGGAGCAAGCACATTCTAAATA
This sequence comes from Podocnemis expansa, assembly GCA_007922195.1. Lineage (NCBI taxonomy): Eukaryota > Metazoa > Chordata > Testudines > Podocnemididae > Podocnemis > Podocnemis expansa. The sequence goes on from ML682094.1 coordinate 27,820, forward strand.
TTATTTCTGAAAAAGGGCAGTTATCTAGTGGGAACATGGTTATATATTTTTTTAGGATTATCTGACCATTTCCTGAAAGCTGATTCCCACCCTGTCTCGAAGCATCCACTGACAGATAGCAAGAGGTAGAACTGATTCCCTCCACAGCGTTCATTTTTACTTTATAATTAAGGTGAATGGGAATTAGTTTCAATTCCAGAAAAATGCTATGACAGATATTTGCCATAAGCTTTAGTTATAATATAAAAGTGTACCAGAATGAGTGATTGGATTGAAATTTTCTGTTGCCTTTAAAAGAAGCAAAACATATTGCTCTCCCTAGCAATTTTTTTTGTAAAATTCATTTTATTTATTTAAAATAAGTTCTTCAGAATCAGCACAGTTGTTACTGTGGTGCCATAAAATTTATAATTGGGTACCTGGGAACAGTAAACCTGGAGGCATAGTCTGTTAGTGAACATTTGAAAACTTTGTGTTGTACTAGAAATGCCAAATTTTTCAGAACATATTTGTTAGGTAATGATATCTTCTTGTGCATCCCAGATTTGTCCTTCAGATTCAGTCTGGCAATTATTTAATGTTTAATAATCTCCAAGAAAAAGCAGATTTTGAGGGAAAAGGTGTTAACAGGTCAGTATGAAACATAATTCAGTGAAATAGTTCCTATGAACAGTAGATAAACTGGAGTTTACTATTATGCAAATAAGATGCACAAAATTTCTGCTTGTATCTCCCTCCTGCATCTAAAATTTAACTCATTGCTATGCTTAATTATGAAAGTTTGGGAGCTTGGCATATTTCAGTGCTCTCTGATAATGTCATGATAAAGTAGTTAAGTCTAAAAAGTGGTTATATTTCATTATATAAAGGGAAATGCAGCCGATAAAGGTATTAGTACTCAAAATCATGTGATATATAAATAGGGAAAGTGACAATACAACTTCAGAACTTAGGCCAGTAGATTGATTCAGTTGTGAACCTGACTGCTTTGAAGAATTGTGGGGCTGTGCTAGAGAGCAAATTACTTGTGCAGTCCCTTGTGCCTTGGAAAAGATACTACTGATGCTCAGAGTTGATTTTGTCAAATACCATGCAAGGATTGGCATTGGAAGTAATAGACTTCCCTTGAGTAAACTTCTCAGGCTTTTTATTGTAGATGGACACCAGTACCCAAAGTAGTTTCTGAGGGTACCACAGTTGGAAACATTTAACCATGGTAGGGTATCAGTCTCTAGAGATTTGCGGTGATACAAGATCCCAAATGCTTAAATACTCTTCAGTCACTTATACATGGTCTTCAAAAGCCATTTATCCTTTCCTGTAGTTTGATACTGCATGGTTCACTGTACGGTGGTACTTCAGCTTACTATGCAATACATTTGTATGGGCATGCAGGTAGGTGTTATTAGTTACTGTTGGTTAGACAGCCCTAGCATTGCTCTAAAATAACTTGAACGTACAGAGTATAGTGGTACAACAGCTCTTGAAGTTAGAACCAGCTGATCTGAAGATGGATTTAAGACAAAGTCAGATGTGAATTTATGGCTTTAGCCTATCTCTGTCCTACTAAAAATAAAAGAAGTCAGATGAGTGAATTTTCATGTCTGGAGAGAATCTCCTTCATGAACTTCCTAGAGGAAAAGCATTACTTTTAAAAAATAGCCACATGATAATCTCTTTTTTTTTTTTTTTAAACCTCCCTATCTTGTCCCCAGCCTAATGGATCTATAAATCCACAGAATTCTGTTGTGTCTTAACATTGTTATGTATATAACAAGTTATAATAGACGGTTCTTTATTTGAAACAAAAACAGTTAAATGAAGTAGTTGATATTTAAATCCATAACAAACAAGGAGTCTGGTGGCACTTTTGAAGACTAACAAATTTATTTATCGCAAGAGCTTTCATGGGAGAGAATCCCACTTCATCAGACACTTGAAGATGGCAATCTTTGAGCATCTGATGGAGTGGGATTCTTTCCCACAAAAGCCTGTGCAATAAATAACTTAGTTAGTCTTCAGAAGTGCCACCAGATGCCTTGTTCATTTTTTGCTGGATTAAACTAACACGGCTACCCCTTTGGAACTTCTATTAGAACTATTACTATTAGAACTAGTTAATGAAGTCGCATTGTATTAGTCATAATTTGCAAAAATCTTTTTACAAATATCTTAACTCCCACTGCAAGTTTGTTAGTCAAAATACCAAGCAGTAGTGATTTTTTTATACGACCTTAGGCCTACAGCTGTAAACTTTAAGTCTTTTATTTAAACAGACGGCTGGGGTAGTCATTAGCTTGGTATTCTACAATCCCAGATAAACACTAGATAATTTGCTTCTTTCATAGTGCACAAGAAACATATAATGTGTAGTAAACAATGAATGGTAAAAAAAAAAAACAAAAAACCCCAAAGAAATACTTCTTACTGTTTTGTAATTGTTCCTTTATGTAAATGTATACTGATTGTAATGGGGTGGGCCTGTCCTGCACTGAAAGAGTTAACCATACTCTTGGGCAGTGGAATCCCCATCCCTCAGACTCTCCTGGGCATGCTCCAACTATTGCCCTAGGAAAAAAGGAAGCAGTCTAGCTCATTCAGGAAAGGCTGCTGAGACGTAAGTATGCCTAACAGGTACTCTTGGCCATGAGCCCATTCAGCTACGAGATGGAGAAACCAGAGACTCTAGAGAACCGAGACCTACGGGACGCTGTCAATGGTCTGGAGGCTGACACCCAGTGAGATGTCAACAGGAGGGGACCCCAAGAACTGGATGAGCCCCAGATGACACTGGAAGTGGTAGGAGGTGGTCCAGGGTCATGAAGTAACTCACCTGTGGTAAGTTGGCATGTTGACATCGGATCCTTGCTGGCCTGGGTAGGAGCCAGCCCTGCTATGAACAACATCTTGGGCTGAGAAGCAGTGGGGTTGGGTGGGCCCATGTCCCCCTAACTGCCATGCCACTGCGTTGGGGTGTTTTACAGCCCTGACACAAGGTCGTGTATTTACTCTGGCTTGTATGCCATACTGCCCTGACCAGAGGGAATTTATTGATTCTTGTTGCTAGGCCACTCAGCCCTGGCCTGAGGGCAATTACTGACTATTAGATCATATTGCCTCAGTTCAGAGGGAGGTTATTCTGACCTGGTCCCTTGAGACACAGGACTAGGGAGAGACTAGTTGGGTATGCTGCAACTTTGGGGTCACTTTACAGCCCCATCACCTCCCCTGCTTTCCCAACTGAAGGGGGATGTGGTGGGCTTACTCTGTGACAATGATTAAGAAACAAAGTGTATTAAGGAAAGGAAAGTAAGCAGCTATGTACAAGAATACCACTGGAGTACATGGGCACATGCAGATGAAAGATTAAATGTAAGTTTGGAAATAAAAATGAAATCCTTTTTCTGTATAATGACATAATTAGAGTGATTTGGGTAAGGTCTTTAGTCACAGTTTAAGGTCAGAGTAGATGATCATAACAGACCCTTCTGGCCTTGAAGTGTGAATCTAAACTTTTGTAGTCTTGTATCTAACATAAGCAAATTAAGAAAGCATATCACTGATATCTCTTATTCATATTTGTAGTGCTACATAGAATAGCACTCTTTCCAGGATCTGGACACCCTTGACAAACTCTTAAAAGTACAGTTCGTCGTACATTTTCTTTGGTAGGTTGTGATGCTGCAACCAACTAGATTTGTCTTTCCTCACTTAGATTTGATATAACATGATCTTCCTACATTTATTTTGCAAAGTTGTATTTTATTGCATCTTGACATTTTAATGTAGGTTTCCAAAGTCTTGCAGTGACATCAATTTTCACTCTTGCTTTTTGTGTGTTTTCCTTTTCTGTAATGCTGTCTTCCATCACTTTCTCGTATAAAGTCACAGAGTTGTGACAGCTAAATTGAACACAATTTCCTTTCAAAATGTCAGTGTTGTTCTGGAGGTGGTGATGTTCAGAGTATTTTGAAACAAAATGTCAATACCAATGAATTTTCTAGTCTTTCCATGAGACAACACTGGATGTTTGAAGCAATTAAAAATCCTATATTACCCCGAAAGACAGTAGATGGCTTTAAAAATAAGTCTTTGGGATTGTCTTCTGTTTCATGACATTCTTGTCTTGTTGCTCAGATCCTACAGGCTCTAAGGTAGAGTGCCTAACTAAACTGGCCTGCATATTGAGTGGTGTTCATTATGGTTCAACATATAGCCCTCCTGACCCAACTCTGCAGTTGTCGGAAGAACCTTCTTTTCCTCTCAGCATCTTGTTGGTTCTGTATCCTGTAGTGCATAAGACTATTGTAGATATATAGATCACTTGCCAGTGTAATGCAGACTGTAGTTTAACCATTAAATCACTAACCATTAAATCATTATCTGAGGACTTTAATAACCCAGTCATAGGTTAGAGGTTTATTGCAAAAAGGGGTGGGTGAGGTTCTGTGACCTGCACTTTGCAGAAGGTCAGACTACATGATCAGATTTGTCCCTTCTGAATTTGGAGTCTGAGTCTATTTGTTATTCTTCCATGTTCCGTGAAAAAGCAGGTGAATAACTTAGTTGGGGTTGGCTGAATTAGTTGGTGTTTGGTCCTGCTTTGAGCAGCAGGTTGGACTAGGCCTCCTAAACTATGATTCTATAAATGCACATTAACAATTAAGTTAATGCCTGTAGTAGATGCCTGTGCTGTGCTTTCCATAGCACAGTGATTTCCTCTTTAAAACTTTGCATTGATCAGCTCTCTTTGTGAATCAATCATACAATCATTCAGATAAGGAATATAATTCACTGAGTAAACAACCTTGTGACAGTTTTTTTTTAAAAGAAATAATCTGATGCTCATCTGGATGTAAGAGAAGGTTGCTTTCCATTTCTCTTCTAATGTTACACTTATTCCAACTATACTTAGCGGAGTTTGATTTATTTTGGGTTTATGAAGCTCTGTTTAAGACTTAAATTGTATGAATTGACGTTGTAAAGCATTCAGGATTGAGAATAGGAAAGATTAGCTCTGCTATTAAACTAGATGTGAACAAACTTCCCACTAAAATTATATGGATCACAAGTTGAAGGTACCAAGCTGGAGCAGCTATGAACAAAACTAAATGGCTTTTCATGAATGTTGCAGGATTTTCTAAATGATTTTTCATATTTAGTCACATTCCTAAACTTTTAAATTAGGAGCTCATTTGAAAATACAAAAAAATTCCAACTTTCAAGAAAAAAATCCATAGGAAATTTCTGTGCTTGAAATTACATATTGATCAATGCCCCATACTCATTATTAGTCTGCTCCAGTTCCCACTTATGTCAATAATAGTGGGATTGGATTATCTCCTGTTTCTGTTCTCATTTCATATAATCAGTTTCTAGCCACTTCTTTTTCTTATAGAAAAACCCTTAACCAATCCTCACTGTAATAATTTGAGTCTGCTTTTACTAATGTTGAGTCCAAAATATTTTCACTGTAATAATTTGAGTCTGCTTTTACTAATGTTGAGTCCAAAATATTTTCCTTAAAATGTGAGCAACTTTTTTCTTTCAATACCCTGATCATTCATCCAAGATAGTAACTGTACTTTCTTCTTTGAGTGCTGCTCCTGGCCATTCCTTAGTAGGTGTGTGCACGCCACGTGCACGGCACGCCATAAACTTTTCCCCACAGAGTACCCGTAGGGTTGGCTGTAGCGCCCCCTGGAGTGGCGCCGCCGCCACTGCCTATATAGTCACCAGCCGACCCGTCCCTCCTCAGTTCCTTCTTACCGCCCTGTCGGTCGCTGGAACATTCCCTGGCTTCGTGCAGTACTGCACGTGGCCGTTTTTTGCTTCGAAGTACCCGAACCAGTTAGTTGGTAGTTGTTAGTTAGTTCTTTATTTAGAGGAAGTTAGTTAGTTAGTTTCGAGCCCGCCCCGGGCCCGGGGTCGGGCTATGCCGGGCTTTAAAACCTGTGGGCATTGTAAAAAGCCCATGCCCGTGGACGACCCGCACAGTGATTGTCTTCTGTGCTTGGGCAAAGCTCACCTCACCGAGAGGTGTAAAATCTGTCGGAGCTTCAAGCCAAGGACTCAAAAGGACAGGGTACAGTGCCTTAAGCTGCACCTCATGGAGGAGGCTCTTCGCCCGGCCCCCGGTGATTCGGGGTCCAGCACGGCACCGTCGGTGCGGAGTGCACCGGCATCCTCGGCACCGTCGGCGGCACCGAAGCCGGCTCGCCCCAGGATTCTGAAGGAGCCCCGGCGCCGCTCCTCTTCCCCGGTACCGCCCAAGAAAAAACGGCTTGGTAGGGGGCGATCACCGCACCGAGCGGCGAGGCAGCAGGGAGACAGCAAGAGCCATGTTGGCCGGCCTATCTCCGTGTCCCCGGCTTCGGTACGTGACCCTTCGGAGGCGCAGTTTAGTCCGGGCTCGACCTCTTCGCCTAC
>ML682094.1:49248-128772 GCA_007922195.1 Podocnemis expansa
CCTTCACCTCCTTCTCGGGGCTTCACAAACTCCTTCCCTCTCAAACTGCCCTGTTTGCTGTCCCACTATGCTGTTCACAGAGCCACTACTCCCAGCCCTTTGTATGCTGGGTTCAGGCTCCCTTCTTCTGTCAGCATCTCCTCTGTTCTTGAATGTTGTGACATAGCAGGCTAGCTTCCTGACTTCTATTTGTATCTTGCTCATGACTTAGAGTGGTGTTTCCAAGCCTTTTTAAGGGACCTCCTTGTAGCCTTCCTAAACTGTGTCAGGGAGGTCTCATGGGGTACCTTTACACTGGAGCCTTAGGCAACTTAACCTCCCTTAAGTCAACCTAAGGAACTCCATGATCCTGCCCCTGGGGCCCAATCTGGCTCCAGCCACCACTGTCTGGGAGCCAGATCCAGCCCCAAGCCCCTTGCTGCAAGAAACTCAGGGCTGGAGTTGGCTCCTGCCACCCAACGCAAGGGGCTGGGGGCATGTATTGGCTCCCAGCCCCTTGCTGGAGGCAGCAGGGACTAGAAGCTGGCTCCACTGCCTATGGCAAGGGGCCGGGAGCACGATCTGGCAAATTATTTTGCTGTATCCAATTGTTTCCACCCCCTCCCCCCTTTTTGTTGGTCACATTGCTGACAGACTACCTGTGGTTTTCACAGCCTTTAGCACTTAAGATCTGGATTCTGGGTGCCACTCTTACTAACAGTAGACTTTAGCTTTCACCAAAATGACTTTTCACATATCTCCATGATTCCTTCAGCACTCTTGACAGTCACTTTCTCTCCTAACAAAAAGATATCTCATTTAAATACCATAAACTTGTTACTGGATAGCAAACCATTTGTTTTTACTTTCCATCTCTAATTGTTCCCAAAAAAGCAACATACAGATGCAGATTGTAACTGTTATGGAGTTAAGATACATAATTTGTTTGACATTTACAATTTTAGTTTTATTGGCAATATAATAATTACTGATTGTCTAGTCAGGCAATTCTCTGTACTTGAATTATGAATTAAGTGTTAAATCTAGAGGTGGGATATGTGTAGGTGCCTCCCCTGAAGCTATTTGAATCCCACTATATGTTTATGAGAGAATTTGGCTTTAAGTGAATGCTGGCTCCTGTCTGTGTTTCTTTTTATTTAGTCATTTAGGTAACAAAACCAAAACAGCTATTCTGTTCAAGAAACAACTTTATGAGAAGGATATTAATGAAGCATACACAAACCTCATTAACCTCAGAGTTCTCAGTGGAGGATTTTGGCATGGGTGATTTCATCACTTTTCAATGCCTTAGTCCACCCCTGGGCTGCTGGGTGCTTAGTTAAACCTTTGGTATAAACTAGTTGTGTCAGGGCTTTGGGGTCTAAAGGGATTCCTCGAATAGTGTCATTACTCACCAAAGACCTCAGATCACCACACTGGACTTAAGACTATAAAAAGCTCCAGAAAATCTGTGGATGGCTGATGTTTTCTGTAATGCATTGTTTGTGAAAATACAGAGAACATTTCCAGTAACAGTTATATATCTCTGGCAAGTAGGTTGGAATTTAAACTCTCTCTAATTCTATCCTGATGTCTTCCCTGGAAATATGTCTTCCTCCTTGATCAGTACAATGTAAGTGGATTCTCCTATGAATCGCAGAAATGCAGACTCAATGTGTTTTATCGAATGTGATCGTTGCAATACCCTAAGCACCTAGCAGTGTTGCAGTGTGGAAAGTGACAAGGCGGTTGATGAGTGATGACAGAATTAATGTACCAATTTCCAAAGGGATAGCTGTGTTAATCTAGTACAGCAAAAAAAAAAAACAAAAAACCAAGGAGTCCTGTGGCACTTTAAGACTAACAGCTTTATTTTTCGCATGAGCTTTCGTGGGAGAAAATCCCACTTCGTCAGATGCTTCGAAGATGGTAGTCAGATACAGCATTGGCAACATCATCTCTAGGTCTACTGGCTTTGTCCCTTTTAAATAAGCACAAGTGTTTCTAAGTACAGTGGGGAGCCGTTAAGGCATGGGTGTCGGGGGACAAGCTGCCACGAGTGCACATAAACAGGACTAGGAGCATTGCTGCCCCAGGGGAGGACCTGGGGCACTGGCCCAGGTCCCACTCCCTGGCCGCAAGCCAAGCCCCTGGCCCCGATTCTGTACTGGGGCCCAACCTGGCCTCAGGCATCTGCTGCTGCCGGCCTGGCCCCGGATCCCTGGCCGGGGACGGGGCAGGGAGCAGCAGCTGCAGCCACGGGTGGCCATGCTAGTGTGATGCTGGAAGCAGCCGCTGCCACCACGGGCGGCCGGGCCCCTGATCTCTGCCTGAAGACTGGGAGTGGCAGGGGCCATGCCAGGACTTGGGGCACTGGCACTGGGATTTGGGGCATGAGCACCGTGTGCCAGGCCCCAGCAATGCCCCTGCCATGGTCCTGTAGACACTGCATGTTACTGAGTCCCGTGCATTAACTTGGTGCCTTCAGGAGACATGACCGGCGCGTGCATTAACCAGAACCACGCACAAACCGGTCGTGCGCTAATGGGTCCCCACTGTTTCTGGTTATGCCTACGGAAATTGTAAGACTTCACATCCATTTGAGCGGTCCAAATATAAACCAGGAAATTTTAAGTAGCATGTCAGACCTTGTAGTCAAGTGATGAATAATGTATATCTCTCAAAGAGGAGTGCTATAATATGAAATTATGCTTTGAACTGAGCAATGGACAAAACTGCTTTTTGAATGGTTAAGGCCAAATTGGTTGGACAGGTTTGATCTAGAAGAAAAGAAAAAAAATCCACAAATTATTGTTTAAATTTGAAAAGAACTTTTACATTTACTCACTCCAACTCCGATCCTCAAATTTTGAGCTGCTCACTAGGTGGTAGATGAGCTTCTGTAAGGAGCTTTTGATAATTACAGTTAAACTTCAAGTTTGATTCTTCTGGGAACAAGCATACAGTGAGTTGAACAACTATTAACTGATGTATTTGAAGAAAAACTGATATTGTATTATTAGCACTTCATTATCTGCTTTGGATAAAATAAGAATTGACAAATTTTGCTTCAAACTTAACTCCTGTCTGAGTTTTAAAAGTTTGTTGTTTTTTTTCCTGCTGTGTCTCTGCCCTATTTTGGTTTATTAAGAAGTAACAGAAAGCTGAGATTAGTAGTCCAATTTCTACACTAGATTTATAGTCTATAGCCAGAAGAAAACATCAGATCATTTAATCTTACTCCTATACATCATAGGCCACTAAAGTTCACCCATTTACCCCTGTGTGGAATGCAATAACCTATTTAGCTAATACATATCACCAGAAAGGCATCCAGCCTTGAGCTGACGACACCAAGAGATGGAGCATCTACAATTTCTCTTGTTAGTTTGTTGCATAGATTAATTCATCCTCCTGTTAAAAAAATTGTGGCTAATTTCTAATATTAAATTCTGGGCTCAGCTTCCAGCCCATGGTTCTTGTTATAACCTTCTCTGCTAGGTTAAAGAGCCCATGAGTATCTAGTATTTTCTTTCCTGTGAAGATTCTTCTTTTACATTGGCTAAACAGATTGAGCTCTTTAAGTCTGTTCACAGAGAGGCATCTTCTCCAGTCCTTAAATCATTTTTGACTCTTTTCTGCACAGTCTCCAATTTTTCAATGTTTTAAAAATGTGGACTCCAAAATGCTGTACAAAGCATTCTAGTATCAGCCTCACCAATGCCATATGCAGAAGTAAATCACGTCCCTGCTCTTCCTAATCATTGCTCTCCTGTTCATACATCCAAAGATGACTTTGATGTTGTGGCAAAAAGGGCCATGTCCATAGCTTGTGTTTAAATGCTTGTCCACAACAATCCCTAAATATTTTCAGTCATTGTTTCCCATGATACAGTCCCCCACAATCAGTAGGAATAGCCTGAATTGTTTGTTCCTAACTGCATTTGGCTGTATTAAATTTCATTTTGTTTGATTGAATTTAGCAAGAAATCCAGATCAATCTGTGTGACTGTATGCGTGCAGTTCTAAGTGAAATGATTTACAGAAATCTAAGTATGTTACACTTGCATAGTTACCTTTATTAACCAAACTTGCAATCTCATAAAAAATGAAATCAGGTTTTTTTTGACAAAACTTATTTTCCATGAAAGCATATCTTCTCACACTTATAATATTCCTATCCTGTACATTTTATCAAGTGACTCACATATCAGCTTTTCCATCCCCGCCCTCACCCCGAGGACTGAATCCACCCATAATTATCCAGATAATTTTGTTGGACATTTTAAATATTTGTACATCAGCAGTCTTCCAGAAATTTCTGGAAGAATCTTAATGTTTCCTGGAATTTCTCTATTTCAACTTCTGCTTTAAATGAACAGTAGTGGGTCAGAGAATGCCTCAACCAGTGTTTTCAGGACTCTTGAATACAATTTATCCAGGGTTGCTGATTTGAACAGGAATGTCGTTGCCGTGGGGAAGGAGCCAGGAGTCAGGGCCACAGGCGCCTGCTGCTGCCAGCCCGGCCCCGATCCCTGGCTGGGGCCGGGGCCCAGTAAGGCAGTGGCTGCTGTGGATGGTTCGGCCCAGATCCCAAACCAGGAGAGGCAGGCACCACCGTGGCCAGCCAGGCACTGGATACCTAGCCGGGAGAGGCAGGCACTGCTGTGGCTGGCTTGGCCCTGGATACCCGGCTGGGAATGGAGCCAGAAGAGGCAGGGCACATGCTAGTCATTTGGTGCACTGGCACTGGGACCCAGGGCACATGCCCCGTATGCCAGGCATCAGCAATGCCCTTGGATTTGAAAATATTTTATTTAAAATGGTCATCTAACATCTTCTTTAGTTAGTAATGAAATAAAAAGTATTTCATTGTCCTCATGTGATACAACTACATCAACTTACTTCTTTCCATACAGAATAATTATATTATTGATCACTTCTGCCTATTCTCTATCATTAACAATTTTGCTGTCTGCATATAGGGATGCACAAATATCATTTTTGTTCATTCTTATGTTCATAATATATTTAAAGAATTCTATTTTGTACTTAACCCTCACAGCCATGGATATTTTCAATGTTTTTAGCTTCTCTGATCAAATTTTACACTTCATATCTTCTAATTTATTCTGATTTCTACCTATTTACTCCCCTTTCATCATTTATTTATATGTTATATTGATTTTTAAATTTTTTATATTGTCTTCACTTTGTTACTGCTCCCAGGTGAGTTTCTGAACCAAAGCTTTTGTTCTTCTATGAAATCTGACAAATTTTCCTTAAGGAATTTCCAGTTTTCATTCATGTTTTTCTGCCTTTTTTTTTTTTCTCCTTTCAATCAGTTTGGCTCACAATCTTCTTTGGGAAATAACTCTTTGTGAAGCAGCGAGTATGTCAGTGTTTGGAACCGTTCTGTGTATGTCAATATTGAAGGTAATCAGGTCATGATCATTGCTCCTTTTGCAACCACCAACATAGGTTAATTCATCTTCATCCACCATAATGACATCCAAAATAGTTGCTTTGTGTTCAGTGTAACTGACAAGGAGTCCTGTGGCACTTTTAAAAACTAACAAATTTATTTACCGCATCAACTTTCATGGGAGAAAATCCCACTTCATCACACACTGAAGATGGGTAAATTCATCATTTTCAAGCATCTAACAAAGTGGGATTTTCTCCCATGAAAATTCATTGCGATAAATAAATTTGTTAGTCTTTAAGGCTATGTCTACACGACAGGGCTCAGTTAAGTCGACTTAATAAGGCCTACTTAAAGTCAACTTTATTAAGTCAACTTAGTGAGGCCCCATTTGTTTAAGTCAACTTTATAAAGTCGACTTAAATGTCTCTAATGAACTAAGTTGACTTTATTAAATTGACTTTAATGGGCACATTGCATTAAATCGACAATAAAGTCAACTTAATCCTTCAAGTTGACTTTAAGGGTAGGAGATATTAAGTTGATTTAAACAAGTGATTAAGATGACTTAATGAACTTCAAATGTGGCAGGGGGTTGCTTAAGTCAACTTAAGCCCCTAGTATAGACATACGCTAAAAGTGCCACAGAATTTGTTTATTTTGCTGAACTAGACTAACATGACTACTCTTACAGAATTTGTGTTAAGTGTAATATCATTCTTATTAGAAAATCTCCAATTTTTAGGAATTCTAATAAATATTTTATGATTGGCTGCATGAGATCTCCAGTAATTTGTTTGTCTTAAGTTCAAGAGCTAGCTGTGTTAGTCTGTTACAGCAAAACAAACAAGGAGTCCTGTGGCACTTTTAAAGACTAACAAATTTATTTATTGCATGAGCTTTTGTGGGCACAATCCCACTTATCAGATGCATGAAATTGAAAAAGTAGCATGTTAGCTATAAATATATACATACAGAGGAGGGTGGGTCACAAGGTAAATTCAAACATTTCCAGAGGGATGTACTTCTAGCTTAGCTCTGCAAAATAAATGAGCTGTTTTTATTCAAATAATGTGGAAGAGGGAAGCAAGAACTGTAGGCAAGAGCTGGGAAGGGTAACAGAGGAGAAATCACTACTCTGTTTTTTGTGAAGTTTAGCCACGTGGAAGTTTTTGTTGTGAGTTGTTTTTTTTATGAGTGTTTCCTCTATTATCAAAATCATATCATAATCAGGAATTTTGTTTATAATACTATCAAACTGTAGATAAAATCCTTCCTTTTCTTCCTCCTCCAGTTGATGCTTAAGATACTTTGAAATAGTTTATTATAGACAGTAGTAGGGCTTGCTATGATTGATCTACCCAGACACTAATTTCCAGCTGTTCATTGAAATAACTGCTGTCTTGTTCAGAAACCCCATCTCTATGCTTTGCTTGTCTACTTGACTATCTAGTATAAAGAAAAGTATAACTTCCAGATGTGAACTCTCTTGTACCCATTCAGTGTGGCTCATGTATGGTAGCAAAAGAAACATGCAATTTCCTTAAAGCCTCTGTTACTAGTTTAGTCTGGCCTGCAAGAAATAGATGTCTAACGTTTCAGCTCACAATATGTTTAACTGTTATCTGAAATTCAAGATTATTTCTATTTTTCAGGGCCTCGGTTGAAATCCATATAGATCAGTCTGGCTTCCTATACTATTACTATAATATTTCAGATTGTTAGGCCAATTTAGCATACCCAGCTCCTGAGAATGCAGTGCTATGGCCTGCTGACCTGCTAGGAATGATATCAGCAGTTCTACTCTAGTGGGGACAGTATATATGTGATACTATTACATCTCTAAAGTATGAGGAGAGCTTAAAAAGATTGGGCTTTTTCAGCTTGGAAAAGATAACTGTGAGATGCATCTGACAAAGTGGGTTAGGCACTGAATGACAGTTTCCAGAGGGGTAGCTGTGTTAGTTTGTGAACAGCAAAAACAACTAGAGTCCTGTGACACCTTGAAGACTAAAAAAATTTCTTCAGGCATAAGCTTTCATGGGCTCCAAGCCACTTTGTTCAACCCACTCCATCCTAATTCATCAGATGCATCTGATGAAGTGGGTTGGAGCCCATGAAAGCTTATGCTTGAAGAAATTCATTAGTCTTTAAGGTGCCACAGGACTCTTGTTTATGTGGTACACAGATTAACATGGCTACCCCTCTACAAATCATCAGTAGTTTATGTATACATTCTTTTCAATTTGTTAGGTTGAACTCAGTGATGGAAGATGACAGAGCAAGGAGTAATGGTCTCAAGTTGCAGTGGGGGAGGTCTAGGTTGGATATTAGGAAAAACCTTTTTCACCAGGAGTGTGTGAAGCACTGGAATGGATTACCTGGGGAGGTGGTGGAATCTCCATCCTTAGAGGTTTATAAAACTCAGCTTGACAAAGCCCTTGAAGGAATGATTTAATTTGGGTTAGTGCTGCTTTGGTGATTGGGGCAGGAGGACGGTTGGACTAGATGACTAGAGCCCCCAAAATATGCGGATATCCGCGGATATCTGCATCCGCAGATACAACACGGATATCCATGAACCATTTCTTGTGGATGCAGAGTGAATACAGATCCATATATTTTTATCTTCACGGAGCTAGAGCTCTGCAAAATATGTGGATATCTGCGGATATCCATATCTGCATCCGCGGACCTTTTCTTGCGGAGGTAGATTGGATATGGATCCACATATTTGTATCTGTGCAGGGCTCTACAGATGACCACTTGGGGTCCCTTCCAACTCCAATATTCTACGATTCTGTGTAGCAATATGTGATCTGTCCCTCCTGGAATTTGTAGTGACTGATAAATGACATTCATGAAAATATACTTTTATGAAATTGAAGTATTTCTCTAATTAGAATTTTGCCCTAAACAGGGACTGGAAATTTTGTCCAGTTCTTCTTAAATGATATTACAGACTCAGAACCAGCCTTAGTTTTCTGTATTGAGTCTCAATATAAAATGTACTGGTACAGATGTATCATCATTAGCTATTTAAAATATAGTGTTTTTTTCTAAGATTATTCATTGTCCTGATTCCTGTAGTGATTGCTCGACTCAGTGATGCCTTAACCACAGGTTAACTAAATAAATAATGTTAATTGTGACCCCTACACTTAGTTATAATATTGTACACTTTAGTTCAGAACTCCATGAACAACGGTGCTCTTCAGGCCTTGCTACATCTTTTCTGCTATCGCTTTCTCAAAGCCGTAACCTGTCATGAATGATATTCCTTTCTAGCTTTCTCCATTGGTTTACCTAAGCCAGAAGCATGGAATGCTCATTAGCATATATCTGAGTCGGACAGATCTAAAGAACATTGAAGTCAGTGGGAGACTTTCTCCTGATTTCAGTGGGGTTTGGATCAAGCCCAAAAAGATGTGTAGATTTCTTTGAGGCCATTTTTTGAAAGATGATGAGCAACTCTTGTCACATACTGAAAGTCCTCAGCTCAGCTCCCCTTTCATAGACTAGGGAAAAAACAAAAACAAAATGTGATACAGGCTTGACAGCTTAGCTCCCCCCCCCGCCCTAATCTGGAGTAGCTATAAGATCCAATAGAATAGATAATTGCAGAGATTCAATTGATTTGCAAGGTCAATTTCAATGCATAAGAACAATTATCTAAACAAAATTTTCTATCTAACTGCACATTTTATTTTTATATTTAATTAATCTTATTACAGCAAAAGGACAAAAGAGACTAACAATTTATAATTAGGCCTAAGAGACTGATGCCATGACTTTAATCACAGGTTATAACAAGAGAAAGAACACAGCCTGTCAATCCGATTGATATTATAGGTGGACCTTATAATTAAAAACAGGGAAAGTAGTTAAACCAATGCTTTTACTAGGCATTACCATTAGTGACGAGTGAAGGTTCTTGATTTAGTGAAGATTAAGAATTCATAAATTCAGATGATTGGGGGAATTAGATGGCTTAGGAACTTGGTGTTTTTGGAGCCTTTAATATCTAGTTCACTTGTTCTAATCCAGTCAATGTTAGAAAGGGCTCTGATAGATATTTAGCGGACTATGTAAAATTACTCGATGACTCAAGTTGCTATTAGATGTTTGCACCATCTGAGAATCTAGTCCTTGTCTCTAGGATTGCAGCTGCAGCAACATCACAGAATTTGATGAAAATCTTATTTCGTCCTTCAGCTCACCATGACCCTCTGCCCCACTTAAAAGTTTAGATTCTTACCTTAGCCTTGTTTGAACTACATAAATCTCTTGAGTCTGCAAAATAATGCTAGAAATCACATTCTTGGTAGTAATTGAACTAGAAATGCCAAAAGAAGACTTTTTCCAGTGTTGCATTCCTACTGAAAAATAGGACATCGAATTTTGAAAGAAAATGGGGAAAATGAAACAAATATTTTAGGAATCTAGAGTTTTGTTTTAATTTTAAAGCTTTTGGTTCAGGTTTGGTTTGCATTCTTGGAGAAGATTTTTTTTTTTTTTTTCAGCCCTAACAACTGACATGAGCAGGGGCATCTAATTAGAAAACTCCATTTTTGTCGATGGTACTAAAGCCCTTGAGGATAAAGTTATATAGCATCAGTGATACTCAGGCTGTATCAAAGAACAGGAGAAGCAACAAATTAAATATTAGAGCACTAACTTTGTAAGAAAATATGGAAGCTTTAAGCTCTCCATGCTGCATATACCACCCTGTAAGTTTGACTCTGTTATACATGGGGCTCAGTTTTGTAACCCTTACCATGTTGAGAGCTACTTTGTCATGCAATTGACCCTAACTAAGTTTACTTACTACTCACAAGGTTTCAGATTTGGATCTTTATAGAGGGGTTGCATTCCAGGACCATATTGACATAAAACTACCATGAAATCATAATCACATACAGTATAATTTGTATAGTATTGTATATTTCTGCTGTCTTGCTTATTCATTTAAATAGGTGTATTCACAATACATGCGTGCAGAGCTCTAGTTGCATGTATGACTCCAAAAAGTATACATATTAGAATAATAGCCAACGCTTAAAGCCTTCTGTTTCCTCAAACTGTAAAATTTCAACACATTTTGCATAGCACAGAATTTCTAAGAGTGAAATGGAATTGTGACAAATAAGAAACTATAAGTCGGTATAGTGAGGAAAGCATGCTGATGGTCTCAGATCAGTGGGAGCAGTTTGCATCTGGTACTGGCATAGTGACAACTTTATTCTCCTTTTCGGTGTTTGCTAAATTTCTGTCTAGTTTTTATTTGGCTCATAATCCCAAGACTGGCCAGCTGTGAGTCTCCAATATCACCTATATGCTTGTGGATCAGTTATATATTTCCATTTGGCTATCGCTGGATCTTTGATCTCTGCACAAAAGGGCAATGCAACAAAACATGCCTAAAGTTTCAAAAACCATCTATTGTATCTCCATATATTTCAAATTTGCTAGGGAATGTCTACTGGATTCTGCACATCTGTAAATGCAGCAATATATTGTAGCGTTTCAATGGCATTCACCCCTGTTTTTTGAGAAGTTAAGAAGTTGTGAGATAAGTTTACTTTTTCAGATTGATTCCTTGAGTGATGGTCTCCAGAGGGGTATTACTAAGGAATCTTGGGGCACTTATAAAGACTTAAAAATTTATTAAGACATAAGCTTTTATGGGTTACATGAAAGCTTGTCTTAATAAATTTTTTAGTCTTTATAAGTGCCACAAGACTTCTTATTTGTTTAAAATGATGATAGCACCCTGGATAATGCTGCCTTGCAAATGGGGAATTCAACTGAGACCCATGTTGCTTTGTATTTTATTGGAATCATGTGAAAAGAACAAAATCAATGTTAGTCGGAGGGAAGAAGATATGGTCAGAAATATTAAAATAATAATGCATATAGTGACATGAATATACACCTCACTGTCAGTTAAGGTTGGTGCCTAATAGATCCCTAACCTTGAGGGCTAACAATCCAAAGAGATGAGACAGAAAATCTGAATAGAGGGAAGCCATTCAAGATTGATGCAGCATGTGTGGATTTTCAACTGCTGTTGACACTGTGACCTGTTTTGCTAAATTTGGAATTTTATCCTGGTTGTCTTACTGCTTTGGATCGGTTCAAATCTCATGTGTCTCCCTTAGACTTATAGAGGACAGTAATTCAGGGGTTACTGTGTTTCTTTAGCTATTATAATTTATAAATATTGTTTCTCATAGGGAAATATAAATTAGAGAATTAAAAAAACCCACAGACCTGTGCCATATTTGGCTCACAATTTGCAAAAGCTATTTAGCCTGCTAAACAAAGCTACTGTTCGCAGAAGGGGCAAAGTCTATATTAAAGATGTACACTATTTTTTAAAAAGTATTCTTCCATAAGAACATGAGAAAAAGAAGAGCTATTGTTCAGCAAATTAAATATTTTTTCAAGAATTTTCATGTTCTTCTGATCTGAACTGCTAAATTCAGTACTCATCCCTATACCACAGAAAGTGTAAATATGTAATAATTACTTCAAGGGTTTGCACCTTGTGCCTTATTCTTGATTAATATAGGACACAATAATACCTGCTATATATAAGTGATAACATGAGTGAAATCTGAGTTTGGACCCTGACAGTGATTTAGTGGTGACAAATAATTATGAGAGAAAAGCTGAGTTATTTGTGGTGTACAAGAAATTATATGTTTCATGTTTATTTTTTTTCAAAAAAGCAAATTTTTAAAAAAGAGGCAGAATAATGCACAATGGGATACTGGAGTAAATTGTCAAATGTGTATTATTTTGTAAATAGTTCTGATTGGATAGTTAAATTGATTATTGTAGTTTAGATGTGGTCTCTAAAATGAGCTGATGTGCATTTTCAGTTAATGTATGTTCCTTTGTGCTACTTCATTCAGAGATTTGATTCTGATACATGGTGTGGCAGGGCGTATCAGCCCTACACCAACAAGGCAAGGGTTAAAAAAACCTTCCAGGCTGAAGAAGCCCTGCCCCTCCCCCTCACATCTGCTGGGCATGCTCAAGATATAAAAACCAGCTCAGTCTGGGGTGGATGGCCCACCCAAGAGTAAGCACACCACGGGTGCTCTCCAGGCTCGCACTCATCTTCCCAGCAAGACCCGGTTATGTGGCTTTACTGCCCCTGAGCAGGGGAACATCTAACAAGACTCCACTTGCTAGGCCATACTACCCCTAAACAGGGGAACTTCCATATGGACTTCTGCCGCTACGCTGTACTACCCCCAAGTGGGGGAACTTTTATAAGGACTCTGGCCACCAGGCCTTACTATACCTGAGCAGGGGAAACTTCTGCATGGACTTGCCATCTGTGATCGAGTGGCCCATGATACATGGGAATGAAAATGTTATACATCAGACAGCTTATTGGGATGTTCAGAAAATGAACCAAGTAGGCGGGGAAGCTTCTTACCAAACAGATGAATTCCAGTGAGGAGAGAGAGAAGCTAGGGGGAAGCTGGACTGAATCCTAAAATAATTATACCAGCTCCTGATTGTCACCTCATAGTTTTTTTTTTTTTCTGCATATTGCCTTCATTAGAGCAAGAACCCTTAGTGAACATCTGGATCAGTTTGCGACTTTCACCAAAAAGAATTTCCAATCTGCCCACACTGCTGCAAAATAACCGTGATACATTTTGAATTGTTTCTGACTGGAAAAAGCACTTCAAGGATACCATTTTTCAGTGAAAGCTAAAGAACTTTCAGTAGTTTTGTACAAGTGCAGCATACAGAACTATGCCAACAACCTCACCAAAATCCTTGAGCCTTTTTCTTCAACTCCCCAATTACACTGCTAGGTATGCCTAGTACTTTAGATTACATTTTCAAAGTGAGTGTGTGAACGTACAGACACTCACAAGTTAATTACAGAAATCACTTTCTCAGGTGTGCAGGTTGGGATTGTGAGTGTGTAAAGGTATGTGCATGCACATATGGGTATATGTTGAAGAAGGGCATTCTCCCTACCACAGTGGTTTCTGAATGTTTCTGGAAGTGTTTGGATGCTATAAAAATCCTGGAGCACATAAAGGGAGAATTCCTCTGGTATAGGCACTGCACAGGGCTCACCCAGTCTCTCCTATGGGGCACTGTCCCACCTCAAACCCTAGAATAGGGAACATGAGAAGAAATAGGTGTGCACAGTCATATGGATGTTCTCAGGGTTGCCACTGCTTAAGTTATATTGGGAGACCTGAAAGAAATTATTAACTTCTAATAACAATTACTATATTGTATACAACACTGCCTATATCAATTTCAGCAACCTGGTATGGCATGGATGTAGACTGTAATCTAACTTTTAATTCTCTCTCCATCCCTGACAGAAAACAGGTATGTTTACAAGGTTAAAAAATCAGGCCCTATGGGGAAAAATAAACTGAGGGAAGAACATTCTGTCACCAGCATGGTTTTAGAAAATCCCTCTTAACAGCGTCATTTCTCTCTCACTCTGAGGGGCCTCCATCTTGAGTGCCTTCACTGACCTGACCTGTGGCAGTATGGCCCAAGAGATTCAGTCTCTTGGTAACAGAGATCCACATTATATAGAGGTTTAAATATCAAACTCAACAACCTGAACCTCCTGGGCTCCAAAGACAGGCCCTATAGCCACAAAGCCCTAATGTTTTGCTCAGAGAAATGTTGTAGTCTGTAGTTAATAGCTGGAAAGTATTATGTAAACATAATTATTACGGAAGGCAACAGCTGAAGTGTACTTTCTCCCACATATAGTATCATGTATAAATCACTCCCCCAAACAATTGGTCCAATTTTAGTTCGATATTTTAAGTCTTTCTGAGGACAGATGACCAAATTAAGGGAGATGATAATTAGTGTGAGTGTGTATGTGTGTGCGTGCGCACATCCATGTTGTGTTCGGGTAAGCAAAATTCATGGGTTTTTTTACATTTGCAATTACTTACCTGAACTGAATTCTGAGATGGCGACCTGTCTTTGGTCTGATCTACCAACAAACCCTCCTAGAGTAGAAACATCTTACTCCAGCAAAAGTTTGTTTTTCTTATACTAGTTATCCAAACAAAATAATCTATAGTTACCTAAAGGGTGCTTTTCCTAGTCTAACTGCATGCACTTTAGAGCTTTTCTTGGCATAGCTAAGTCAGTTAGGAGTATGATTTTTCTCACATTAATAAATGACATGGTTATACTTGCAAAACTTTTAAGACAAGACCAGCTCTGTAATTTAATAGTTCAGAGTTCCCAGAAAAAAAGTCAAAATGGTACCATTATTTATTACTTACAGTATCTTTCTTATAAATATTTTCTTTTCAAACTATCACAATTACATCACTGATATAAAAGATGTTCTTGGATGGAATATATAGAGGTAGCAGGCAGAAAGACAGCTTTATTGTCAATTTAGCCAATAAACATGTGAACTAATCAATGGCAAAAGTCAAAGGTTACTGTATTTGCCTTTAAGGTCAAAGCAGGAATGAAACTACTACAGAAGTATCCAGAGTTGAGAAGTCAAATATTTATTAACACTGGAAAAAAAACCTGAGCTGATTACAAGACTTCCAATAGGATTCTAGGTTCCTCTTTCAAATAAAACACAATCAATATCATCCATCAAAGCAGTCCTATATATTAGATTTTTTTTTATTATTATTTAGGAGGTCTTTGCAGAGTTCAATTTGTGTTATTGGCTTCACTTTGATAGACTAGAGGCAGAGTGTGCTAGATCTCTCTCTCTCTCTCCCTCTCCCCCTTGTGTATCCCTTCCTGCATTAGTTCTCTTCCTCTAACCCAAGAGAGTAATCCATAGTCAAATAAATAGATAAAAAGAACAGTTTTAACTAAACTGTAGTTCAGGTGAGCAGGAAGAAAGTATTAGGTTTGGCCCATCTCTATTGATAATGCTGAGAGCTATGCATAGTCAATGATGTGATGTTTACTGCAAAGGAAGGCTGAGATACTGCACTTCAAAAATTGCTTACTGTATGTATTTGTACCTTCACACTGTATTACTTTTCATAAAGTTTCATGAGGACATTTAGGAGGTCATTAAACATAACCCCATTAACACTATAATTATACTTTTTAATAAAATATTGTAATTATGTAAAAACATGTGCACTAATTACACAATTAGACCTATAGTAATTATGTTATCTACAGAGACAATTATCATCTAAGATTGCATTAAAAACCAAGTTGCACAATACAAATGATATTACAAACATTACTGCTGTAAAAACAAAAAAACATGGAAGTGCAGAGTTAAAGCATAAGCCAGAACTTCAGCTTGTACAAACTAGTGTCAGACCATTGAAACACTCTCTTATCCATGTCTTTGCTCATTGTCCTCATTTCTAGTCACAATTATTACAGTCAGGGTCTTAATCAGCCCCCCTTTTGATCCAAGCCCTTGTTTCAGCAGTGGATAGGGTAATGACACAGGAAGAGGTAATGTCACTCTGTACTTCCCAAGGATCCTCCTGTGATATGAGAGTCCTGCTGTGACCAGTCAAACTGACTTTCAGGAAAAAAAATTAATAAAAATGAAGAATGAGACGTATATGCTTATTTCTGAATGTTTGAGACTTAACGTAAGATTTGATAGAAATGGACAAAAAAGTCAATGTACCATACATACAGTTATTTTGTAACCAAGCTTCCCGTTTGGTGGAACAGAAACAAAAATTTCATTAATGTTGAGATTTTAGATGGACCTAGAAAATCATTTGGATGTGTGAAATCATCTGATCTACTCAAATTCAGTGGAATTAGGATGCACGTATTGGTCACAAGTGGGCAGAAATCTCAACGGCTAAGCCCGGTCCAGAAATATTGAATCAAATTACTTTGGCAGTGATGATTATTTTGCTCATTCACAAATAGGATGGGCTGCTTCTCTAATTGCCTGTGCTACAAAATAGTTTAGAAACACAATATATTGGAACTGATTTCTAAGTATGTACTGAGGCATTGGCTTGATTTCTTACATGTGAAAGAGTAGACTATCTTATGACCACTGAATCTTATGAACATAAAGTGCAATGTGTCTTACCAGATTGCCTACATGAAGCATGAGATATGAGTCTTGATTTATATAGAAATACACTTTCTTTAACTAAATGAGGGAATGTGTTTGTTTTTGATGTATAACCACACAAAAACTCTTTCCACTAACACTTCTTGCTTCCCAAAGAGTTGTGACATGTGGATAGCTGTAGTTAAGTCATTTGCTCCACTTCAAAAGCTCTAATTTATCAAGCACAACACATACAGAGAAATCAA
This sequence comes from Podocnemis expansa, assembly GCA_007922195.1. Taxonomy (NCBI): domain Eukaryota; kingdom Metazoa; phylum Chordata; order Testudines; family Podocnemididae; genus Podocnemis; species Podocnemis expansa. The sequence continues at coordinate 65,960 of ML682094.1, forward strand.
CTTGATGCAGTTAATGCACTAAACTGGAAACTATGCTCCATTCAAGCCCCCTTTCACTATAGGCAAAGACAACAGTAACTCTTAAGTAAAGATGTATAATATTTAGAAGTATCAGCAATTTTTGCAACTCTAATCTATCACTTTTAGGGAAAAAGATGTATTGATGTATCCCTGGGGAGCTTTCCTAGTTACAGTACTTAGCAATCATCACATCAATTAGAAGAATTTTCTTCAGAAATATGGCCCCAATTCACATAGCAACAATGCTGCTAAAGAATTACTGGTAAAGAAACACTGCCTAGTCACAAAATGCTTTTCACTGCATATTAAACACTGGAGGAGAAGTACCATTTTTTACTTCCAGTAACTAATCAATATGTGCTGTGTTCTTTAAAGGAAATAATGTAGTTTATTTTCCATTCTTCACAACATTTTTATAGCAAAAATGATTGAGAGAGGAGGTCATCTAACTACATGAATTCATCCAAATACAATAGTTTTTATTGCAGATCATCTCTCATATAAACTGTGTTAATACTTTGAGAGCAAGACAGGAGAGACAGAGGGAACAAATTGTAGAGTATGGTAGAAAATGGTCATACAAGCAGAAATGGCAACATATACAGAACTTAGCACAGAACAGTGTCTGTTGTTGATTAGTTATAAGTAAAGAAATAGTAATGTGGGAGAGAAAGATGAGTGTTGTATAGTCTTAATTATAGGTAAAGTGCACAGTGAATTTGTCATGTGTTTGTTAGTTAGGTTCCTGTACTGTGTCCATCTCCATGGCATTGATGGCAACTGATTCAGTGGTGCAGAGGAATACAAGACTGGAGTCACAAAAGGACTTAAACACCTAACTGCCACTACAATGCCTAAATTCCAGAATCAAGTCCGACTGGGATTCACAAAACCCCTGTTCAGCTGCTGCCAAACCCGATAGGAGCCTGAATATGGTTGGACATAACTATGTCTACATCTACTTTTCTAAAGAAGTTTGAACTAAACCATTAGTCCATGCCTACATTGTGCTAGTTCAAACTAAGTGCTTAGTCTGGACTAATGACTCAAATTTATTAGTCCAGACCAAGCTTTGGCTAGTTTGAACTAAGAAATTTCTTAGTTTGGACTAGCCAAAGGCTAGTGTAAACATGGACCAAATTAGTCCAGAATAAGTTCGCTTAGCCCAGACTATTTGGCTAGTGTAGACATAGCCTAAGTGTTTGCAGTTAAAGTGCACTAGACATCTGTTTCTCTGCCTCTGGGCATTTGCATTACTGCTCTCCTCTAGGCATCCAGACACGTTAGCCCCTGTACTATATGTGGACTGGGAGAAGTTAGGCAATCCTCAGCAGCAGCTGTTCTGATAAGCTGGCTTGTCTCCTGCATCAGGCCCCTAAAGGTGAGCTTACATAAAACAGCTGGAGGGTAGGGGAGAACTTCACGCAGAACTTGGATTATTACCCAATGGTGAGAGGGTAATTATCTGAGACAGAGGAGACCTTTGGTTCAAGTTACCCCTCCACCTGAGGGTGGGGGAGGGAAGTATTTGAACTGGGATCTGCCACTGCTCAGGTGAGTGCCCCTCCCTGGGCTGTGGGATAGTTTCATATGGAGTTTCCTCAATCTTTCCTACTGAAACTGTTCCACTGTGGATAAATCAATGAGTCCTTGGGCCAGAGAGAGAGATAGCAAGCATGAGAATGACTATAGCCTGGTTAGAGTGCGTGCATGGGAGATCCAGGGTCCTGTCCCTCTGCTCCAATTATTTATAAATTATTTATCCACAGTGGCAAGTTTCAGCAGGAGAGACTGAGGGAGCCCCACATCACATTATCACCCTAAAGGTGATAGAAACCAGTTCAAATCCCTTCCCTCCCTCAAGCAGAGGAGGGAATTTGAACCAGGGGTCTCTCCAATCCCAGGTGATTATACTGATCCCTCCTCATCAGTTTCTTGCAAAAATGGCATAGGGGCCCGATTTTAAGAGAAGGTTTACAGTTGAGAATCTCAAGCAGGAGAAGATACCTCTCAGTGACCCTGGCTTATGCACCAAACACTTGGAGAGGAACAGGGCTTAGTGCACACCCCTCGCCTTGACATCTCCCATTGACTAGCTTTGGCAAGGGAGCCGCATAGTGTCCTGGCACTCATGAATTCTCTTTCAAAGTGCCTACTTCTTCCCATTCATTGTATAGGGAGCCTGAATGCCTAACTCAGGCTTTTTGAATCCCGTTGATTTGCCTAGGTATGTATGCTCCTTTGGGAATCCAGCCAATAGAATTCCAGACAAATGTGATAGTGAATGATTGAGCAATGCCCATCTACAGACAGAGATGAGAAAAAGTTGGAGGAGAGGCCATGTTAGAGGAACAAGATAGCTACAAGTTGTTATAAGGTCAGTCTGGTAGAGTGGAGCAAGTAACAGAGGAAAAAATTACACTGAATAAAAAACTAGTCAAGGACCATGAGAATTACTGTCTGTATATAAACTTCTGTGAGACCTTTAAGAAATATAAATTTTTTTTGCAGAATTTTGTATGAAATGGTATAACATTTTCTTTCACACAATCCTGTACTCTTCAAACTTCACTTTGAATTTGTAATTTTGTACTGATAAATGCCATCTGAATTATAATGTTGACTAAATGTTTGTTTTTATTGTAGGTAATTTGTAAAAACAATAGAATCACTTATTTTAGCTATAAAGCCACTGGTTATTGCTTGAAAATTGGCCTTTTTCTTTTACTGGAAAATATTCTATACATTAGTTCTAAAACCCCCTTGTAGAACTGTGCTTTACAATCTGCCAGCAATGCACTGCTTTATATTCCCAGATCTTCAAGAGAATTGCTGATCTGGAAACAGCTCCATCTGTAGTGTATGTGTGTATGGAATTTTCCTTCCTAAACAAGCACTATTCTTTCCTAAATACTGTACCAATGAAGAATCTTTGTAACATGTCTCTAGCATGATCTCCATTACTGAAACAGAAAAAATATCTGTGCTTGCAGAATCCTTTTGAAAACTGGTTGGTATTTTAAAAATAACAACAGTGCTACTTACTGCTAGGTTACAACATAAACCCTACAGAAGTACTTAATATCTGCAGTAATACTAAATGTGTTCATCACAAATAAATACCACAACATTAAATAGTAGAGGAAATATTAAGGATTAGAATATTATTTTCTGAGGCTCACCACAAAGTCAGGTTTTTACATGAACTCGTCTGGTGAAAACATTGCTTTAATTGCAATATTAAATTGAACAGCTGATGAAGGTAAAAATGTTTATAGGCTTTATACTATTATCTGTCGCATATCAACAAAGCTGATTTTCACCTTGTGTATAGAATGTTGGATTTTGTAGAGCTGTCAGAAATGCTTGTAATTTATCTTTACATAGACATCTTCTCTTTCTCTAATTTTATTTATATCAGTGTGATTTTTCTTATGAGAAACCTACTGCTTCAATTAGATAAAAGTCCCTTCGTGCTTGCAAGTCACTTGCAGGGTCAGAAGCACTCAGCTACATTTCATGCATCTCTTAACTAAACTGCTTAGTTTGATAAATTACCTATAGCCATCTTAAGCAGGTGCCACCTTAAACTCAGAGGGCAGCTGGCCCTTTGTGTCATGATTTGCCAATGCTGACATTCTCTCATTGCTCAAATTACTCTGGCTGTCATGTTGACCCACTCTGTTCTCCCACTTCTAGCCTGCAGCTTTTCCTTCCACTGTCGTTTTCATTGAATGATCACCATCTCTCCTTGATATGTCCCTGAAATATATCAGCTACCTCTATTGAATGCTTCTAGAGCAGCAACCAACTTCTTCTGCGCTGCTGCAATAAGTGCTCATTTGTCTTCTTGCCTAGCCAGGATGTCCAAAATGTATAGCAGACACAGAATCTCAAAGGACTCTGACCACTTCGCATCTGCTGCTTGAGTATCCAGCTTTCATGGCTCTCTGTAGCAATAGATCAAATCATCAGTGCTTATGTCAGCTTGATCTTTATGCTCACGTGGCCAGCCTGCTCTCTTCCCTTGAAATGCCTTTTAAAGTAATGTTTGCTGAATGTGGCATAGCCAACCTTATCCAGATGTTACTACAACTGTTCCCATCCTTATAAATAATGAAGGCTGGGCAAAGCATGTTCACTTTCTTCCCTTCCCCCACCCTCTTTTTTCATTTTAAGAGAACGGGGTTCATTTTCATCCCTTTTCTTCTTCACATTGTTACTTTCATCCTGCACTGGGAGAGTAGGACACAAGGGTTTAATAACAAGGTGGGGATTTTTGCATCTGTAAGAGTGTGAGGAGGGCCCTGTCTAATAAAATAACTTTACTGGAACTCAGTGCTATGACAGTTTAACTGCATACATCTCATCCAGGGAAGAGATGAATGAACTTTAAAGAGGCTCATTTAAGCATTTCCTTGAGTTTCAAAACTTCTTCAGTTTTGTTTTGAATATCAGATATTAGTAAACTCAACATCTCAAAGAAAACCTTTGTCAATCCCACTGCATTTCACCTAGTTTTTGCAGTGAAGTCACATAAAGATGAAAAATACTTGATTTTGATACAAAACCATACATCAGCCTAAATTTATTGAAATGGGAGCCAAGGCTTATTCAAAAGGTTTGTGAACCTTAGCAAAGATTTGAGTGACACAATCTGTGTTGGCTTGTGTGGTTCTTAGTTTCTGAAGCACATATTGCATGCAGCTCAAGGGACAGTTAAAAAGTGAGAAGAAAATGGAAAGATATAACTTCCTGTAAGTTTTCTCTTTCATGCTCCTACAGCTTAAGCAGAGAACTATATAAGTAAAAGAAATGTGTTTTAATTTATACATGTGAGAAAGAAAGAAATTCAATTTTTGAGGGGAAGGTTTCAGGAGGATACTTCTACAATCAGGAAGAATATCTGGGTCACCAGTCTAATGGCTCTTCTACATGGGAAAGTAATACTTGTAAAATGTAAGATGTGTTTTTAAATCATTATAGTTATGCTGGTGTAAACATCTATGTACACAATCTTATTCTGATATAGGAGAGCCCTTTCACAGTTTATCTTACGCTGCTTGGGAAAGAGTCTAAGCTACACTAAAAAAAGGTTAGTCCTTCATACCTCTCTGTAGAACTTCATAGTGTATGACATAATGGCCATGCTGTGTCAGCCCAATAGTCCATCTAGCCCAAGATTCTGTTTTCCAACAGCGCCCGATGATAAATTCTTCAAAAAGAATGACCAGAACGGGGTAATTATCAATTATCAACAGATTCGTACTCTGTTCACATCCAACTTCTGGAACTCTTCTGGGACACCCAGAGCATGGGATTGTGTCCCTGACCATCTTGGCTAATAGCCATCGATGGATGAATTCTTGAGGAACTTTCCTAATTCTTTTTTTTAATCCGTTTATTTGTTTCGCCTTCACAATATCTGCTGGTAATGTGTTCCACAGGTTGGCAGCGTATTGTTTGACAAAGTATTTGTTTTAAACCTGCCACCTTCATTGGGTAACAACTTGTTCTTGTGTTATGAAGGTACAAATAGCACTTTCTTCACACCACTCATGATTTTATGGACTTCTTTCAGATCTCCCTTTAGTTGTCTGTTTTCTACATTGAGGCGTCCCAGACTTTTAAATCTCTGCTAATATGGAATCTGTTCCATATCCAAAATCTCTTTTTCTCCTTCTCTCTACTTTTTCCAATTCTTTTCTAACACAGAAAGGTGTGTGTGCAGGGCAGGTGTCCCTCTGTTTGCAGAATTTTATTTTTGTTAAAATGTCACTCACCACCTCACTGGTTATTTCAGACAGTTACAATGTGTTCTACTTAGATTTATGCAGTACATAAAAGCAGCTATCCAAGGCTCTAAACCACTTACATACAGAAAAAAAGTACTTGAACTCATATAAAGTAAACCCAGTATCCTCCCTGAAACTAGGGAAAGAGGACTAACAAAAGACCATGAGAAACCACAAATTCCGGTGTTTGATATACTCTTTCCTCCCGGAAAAACTGGACTTTACCTCATGCACTGAAGATCAACAGATTCAGGCTAATAGGATCAAAGAAAGAGGCACTGAAAGTGAATTCTAGAGTTTGGAATTCCTCATTCAAGATGTCCTGCTCTGCTTTGTTTTAATCGGGGAGGGCTCCTGTTGTTTTGTTGACTGCCACTGTGACATTGTCATATGGAGAATAAGCATATCCTTCAAAAAAGCAGGCGTACAGGTACTTAGGCTTTATTAGTGGAAAGCAGAATCTTAAGTTTAATTCTCTCTAACTTACAACATGTTGGCCTTGTTCCAAAGCCCACTTAAGTCATAGGAAAAAATCTCATTGACCTTGAGGAGAGGTTTAGTCTTTTAAACTTCTGCAAAAATCTTTGTGCACAGATCTCATTCAAGGATTTTATTACACTTATAATTAATTTCTTGATATCTTTTAATATTTTTACTGTAGAGTTGTTTGGAAAATAGTTTTTATCCCTACCTAAATTCAGATTAAAACATTCTTAATTGATTCAATCAAGATTTTTCATGGAAAAGGCTTTTGCTCACATTAGAAATCTGTAATTTTTTTATGTGGAAACTGACCTTTTTTGCAACTTTTCAGTTTTTGCATTTTGTCAGCTTTTTGTCAGCAAGCTGTAATTTTTCTAGAAAGAAAAAGTAAAATATTACTTTCAGGATTTTTTTTCATTTTATCTAATATCCAATATTTTCTTGACCAATCCTAGGTTATCCTTTTCCTTTGTGGTCTTTGAGGAAATATTCTATATTATAGTAGTTATTTAAGAAGGTAACATATAAGAAAGATAAGAAACACACAACCCCTATCTGTACCTTTGAAAATTGCCTCTTAATATGTTAATGACTGCTTTGCTAATTGTTAATATTTGCTTCTTGATTTGTCAGCTAGTATATCTACCAAAACACTACAAACTAACTTGACTTCATACAATAAATACAGTTTATAGGTAATTGTTGACCAAATATCTTAATGAGATGGAACAACATTAAATTTTGTTAAGGTCAAGGATACTTTTAGTTAGGACATCTACTAATCTATGATCCCAGAGTACAAAGACCTGGTTAATACATGTAAATGGAAAGTTTTCATATCTTTATACATGATTTATAGGTATGAGTCAAACTACAAGTCAATAACATAAATAAACTACTACCATGAATGACAACTTACTTTCTGTTTTTAAAAAGGGTTTCTGCTTTTAAGGGGAAGTGAATGCCATTCATTGATAAAAGCATGCCAAGAAAGAAAAGTAGCAAGGACCTGTTAGAAGGTTTACTGTGGCCTGACCGAAAATGTACAGGAAAATATATCAGACTCTTAAATGCATGTGTACTGGCCTGAGACTTCACGATTACTTCTCAAATTATGGATTGGCAATTCATGGATTGCCACTGGTTGTGATACATTGGGTCGTTGACTAGCTCTTTCAAAATTCTTGTATGTCAGTCATACATACTAGATGATTTGACAATATCTCATTTTAGAAGCTGCTATTTTACATCCTCTTGAGGTAGTTTGTCTAACCACAGTTGCATGCTAGAATGTATTAGCTAACACATTAAATAATATGTTCTTCATGTCTAATGTAGGCTTCCCCCTTGAGTGTTAACTTGACTAGTTTAAGCAGTGAAAAAGCATACTCCACCTTGGCTAAAATGGACTTTTGTGTTTAACACACCATCAAATTCTTGCCTAGACAAAGCCTTAGGACGAGATTGTCCCTGGATTGTGCTCTAAAGGATGAGTAAAGCACACATGCTGAAGGACCCAGTTAAGCATAAAGGGGTGGAAAAGAAGTGGAGCCGGTGGAGCTATGTTCCTTCACCTTGCAGTATGCTGAAGGATGGTGCAGCTTCTGTACTATGGAGCCTGACATGGGTACGCTTCTATTTCCCTAGTGTAGAACCCTTTCCCAAGCATTCCCACAATTGTGCAGCTTTCACCTATTTCAGTGCACAGCTATGCATGAGTGGCACCATCTAATTCAGTGGTTCTCAACTGCTGTGTTTCAACACACTACTGTGAAGCAAGGTGTGTTGCCAGGAGCCACCTGGAGATGGAGTGTGGTGGCAGTTTCCCATCGTGGGATTTTTTTCTTTCAGCAGCCAGGGGATTTTTTTCAGCAGCATGGGCACTGTATCTGACATAGTTGTGCACACTGCCAACCATGTCTTGACACAGAAAGCTGGAGAACCTCTGATCTAGTTCGCTGTTGAAGTGAGTTTTGGTACCTTCATTTCCCAGCTCACCTCCAGACCATAAACTTGACTCATCCAATGAAACTTCTGTGTTTGTCTAAAATGTGCTGAAGCATGGAAGCTTAAAAAGAAAATAAAAATTGGCATCTCCTTAAATCTCATCATAAAAGACTTACAGAATAGTCTAAAACCAGATCTAGTGTAGAGGAATTTAAAGAGTTAACTGATGCTGCATTCTTTCTTTTTGCAACTGTGTGCTATTGTTTGCACTCAATGTCTGCTTAACACTTAACTCATCATTCATCTCCCTGACTCACTTCTTTTCCAGCTATTTACTTTGATACAGCAATAATGGAGCCCTTTGTGCTTCTGATGTGCACTCACCCATGTACTCCCAATCAACAGAGAATCTTTCTTCTTCAGAATTAGCTTCAATTAGCCCACTTAAAAATCTTGGAATGAATGTCCTTCCTGACCTTCAGGCCAGGTTGCTTCTAGAAAATGATTTAACTGGATTGGACATTAGACAGAAATGGTAGGTTTTTTGTTTACTGTCCAGCTGATGGATGCAGTCTATAGTCATTAAAGAAAAGCAGTACTAATTGGTGACTCATAATTCATAGAAACAGCAAACACACACCGCATATTTATTTGTTCCTCCCACCAAACAGTCTTTAAATTAAGAAATAATTGGGTGTATTTCTCTAATGCTACCAAGATAATTTCCTTCTCTATGCTAAAACACACTAGTAGTATTTGTTGTTATAAATATTAAACTGGTCCTATCTGTTTTATTTCCAGTTTTATGATAGTCTCTAAACCTTTCCAAATTTAAAAAAGAGTGCAGAAGATTTTAATTACAGGTTCTGATATTTAGGAATTTAATCAATTGTCAAAAGGCCTTTTTTAGGCATGGAAAAAGCAGCATTATGAATGAGGCAGTAGAAATAATCGGAGATCATTTGCTGAACTACCTGAGAGCTTCTGCACGGAAAGAGTTAAAGAGAAAGAGAGAGAGAATGTGTGTTCATTCCCATAAGTAACTGATGATGTTAATCTTGGAGAAAAATGTTCTCCTTAGCCAAACTATTTTTAGAAAGAGTAATTAAAAATCCACTCAGTAGGTTGAAAAGAAAGCTAAGAGATAGACTATTATGTTCTGTTTTTAATTTTCATCAAAATCAGCCTGGTACCTATGTATCACCATAAAGTAGAAGACTGATATTACAGCAGTGTAGAAAAGTCATGTTTATGACTCAACACACATTCAGACTGGGGGATTATAGAAATGTAAGTGGGATGTACTCAATAATAAAGGAATTATAATGAAAGGATTGAGTTCACTCACATAAACATAAACCCATAAGAATGGCCGTACTGGGTCAGACCACTGGTCCGTCTAGCCCAATATCCAGTCTTTTGACAGTGGTCGGTGCCAACTACTTCAAAGGAAAATAATAAAATATCAAGTGATTCATCCTGTTGCACAGTCCCATTTTCTAGCAAATAGCAATCCTTGTCCATCCTGACTAATAGCCATTGATGAACCTATCTTCCATGAATCTATCTAGTTGTATTTTTGAACATTGTTATTGTCTTGGTCTTCACAACATCATCAGGAAAGGAGTACCCCAGGTTGACTGTGCATTTCATAAAGAAATACTTCATTTTGTTCGTTTTAAAGATGATGCCTACTAATTTCATTTGTTGACACTGTAGCCTCTAACTTTACCTATGTTTGGCTTGCATGCACATATATGTATATGTATGTATTTTGCTTTGTAAATTTAAGAAATCTTAGTTTTATAGTTTTATACTTTGCATAAGTCCATAACTATCTTTATATTGGTAGCTGAAATGCAAAGTGCCTATAGGCCGGCATAAGAAATTATAGTTAGCTTGTACAAAAGAGCTCCGCAAAGGTGTAGCTGTGAGTTATCCTGCCAGAGGGAAAATATCAGATTAGAACTAGATGGGGTGGGGCAATTGTTCAACAACCTCTGATGCAGAAACTCAGATAGCTATATTTGGATCATGTTGCCTAGGTCGCCAGGTGAAAAACAACTTGGAATTTACCAAACTGGGACCCTTGATATTTAGTAGAACACCACAAAACCCATGAAAATCCATAGGTAAGAAAAGAGAAAGATGATGGAATATTCTAGTGAGGGAGATATGTGTCAATTGTATGCACAAGCTCCTTAATCAATTGCATACATGTACCCCTACAATTTTTGGGGTAAAGGTCCCATATTTGGAAAATGGAGGAGGATCTAATCTGACCTATGTTGAGAAGGGTATAAAAGTGCAGACACTGTTACTAGGAGTGGATCTTAAGATTTTGAGACTTTGAAGTGCTGAGAGTCCCAATTCTCAGCTTCCAGCTCAGCCCTTCTGAAAAGAACATCACAGACCCATCTGAGTCTTTCTTAGCTATCTAGCCTTTGTTGTTTAATAAGTTTTAATATATTAATTAGGGTTGGTAAACTCTTTGTCAATTTGAGACATTGAACATTCTTATTGACTTCCTGCAAGTACAGTAACTATAAGTTTCAACAGGATACATAGTTTAGCAAATTCTAAGCTGTATGACATTCCCTAAATGCATTCTGTATGTATGAGCTCATTATTTGGTGGTAGATTTGTCAGCTAATGTTTTCCTTAACTCCATGTTCATCATTTATGCTCTTAGCAAATAAAGAATTTTATAAATATTTTAGGTATGTCTACACTTAGTTTAGTTTGAATTAATGAGGATTAATTCAAACTAAATTAATGCATGGCCACACTGGCTTTCATTACTTTGAACTAAGGAATTCCTTAGTTTGAAGTAATGAATGCTTATTTCAAAGTTATAAAGCCTCGCTTAACTTCAAAGTAACAGTTAATTCAAATTTATGAGTTTGAATTTTCCCAATGGAGCCATGTTAATTTGAATTAACCATTAGTTCAAATTAATGTGGTTTGACCTTCTTCGTCCCAAGATACCTTCCTCTTTCTATGTATTGGGTGGGGGTATGGCCCTTCTCGGGGACCGTGTTGTCACACTTCCCATGGTGCCCCCTCCTAAATCAAACTAGCAAGTCATGTGCATGTATATGCTAGTTTGATTTGGGTGTCTAGTTGGGACATATTAATTCAAATTAACTTAGTCTGAATTAATCATTATTAGTTTGAATTAATGAATTCAAAGTAAGTTAATTCAAACTAACTTCTTAAGTTAGGATCTGTGTGACAACTCCTCTTGGTCATTCCCTGCAAGGCCGTATTTTAATTTGCTTATCTGAAGTTAGATTCAGCAAGAACCCAAATCTCTTGATAAATTCTATTGGTAGTCTCCTATAAATAGTATATCATAAAGAATCAGGCTACAGCCCCTAGCTCTTGTGTTATGAAGAGTAAATGACCCTTCTGTATTTATTTTCTTTACACCAGTTATGATTTTGTAGACCTTTATTGTGCTTCCCCTTAGCTGTCTGTTTTCCAAGTGGTAAAAATCACATTTTTATCAATATGTCTTTATATGGAAGCTTTTCTAGACCCCCTCATCATTTTTGTTCCTTTTTTCTGTACCTTTTCCAATTCTCATGTATTTTATTTGAGATGAGGCAGCCAGATCTACATGAAATACCAAGATGTGGGAGCACCATGGATTTATAAAGAGGTAATGTAATATTTTGTGTCTTTGTATCTGTTCTTTTCTAATGATTCCCAACAGTCTGTTTGCTTTTTTGACCGCTGGTATACATTGAATAGATGTTTTCATACATTTACCCACAATGACTCCAAGTTTTCTTTCTTGAGCAGTAATGGCTAATTTAGACTCCATCATTTTATAAGTATAGTTGTTTTCCAATGCATTTTTAATGAATAGTTGTTTTCCAGTTTGTATTACTTTCCATTTATCATATTGAATTTCATTTGCTGTTTGTTGCCAAGTCACCCGGTTTTGTCAGATCCCTTTATAACTCTTCACATGTTGCCAAGATCCAACGGGGCAGCCATGTTAGTCTAGCTCAGTAAAGCAAATGAGGAGTCCTGTGGTACTTAAAGACTAACAAATATATTTATTGCATGAGCTTTCATGGGAGAAAATCCCACTTCATCAGATGCTTTGAAGATGGGGAACTTACAGGATGGGAGGAGACAAATGCAGGGGAGTGTAAGTCATGGGAACAGGTCATACTGTAACAGCAAATCAAAACAGTTGTACAGATTCAAACACTGGGGAACAGCATACAGGGGGAGATGAGGTCAAATCACCTGTTATAATGAGAGAAAAATCCATTGTCCCTATTCTCTCATTACAACAGGTGATTTGACCTCATTTCCCTCTGAATGCTGTTCCCCAGTGTTTGGATCTTTATAACTGTTTTGATTTGCTGTTACAGTGTGACCTGCTCCCATGACTTACACTCCCCTGCATTTGTTTCCTCCCACTCTGTAAGCTCCCACATCTTCAATGCATCTTACAAAGTGGGATTTTCTCCCACAGAAACTCATGCAATAAATGTATTTGTTAATCTTTAAGTACCACAGGAATCCTTGGGTTTTGTTTTGTTTTTTGACACTTAACTATCTTGAGTAGTTTTGTATCACCTCCAAATTTTTGCTTCTCATTGTTTACATCTTTTTTCAGATCACGTATGAATATGTTGAAGATTATAAGTTCCAATGCAGACTCCAGGGGGGCACCACTATTCCCTCTTGTCTCATGACTGCTTAATTTGCTTAAGAGTCTTAGGTGATGAATCTTGTCAAAGGCATTCTGAAAATCTAAGTATAGTATGTGCACTGCATCAGCTTTGGCCTTGTGCTTGTTGACCCCCTTAGAGAATTTTAGCAGGTTGGTGAGGCATGATTTCCCTTTAGAAAAATACATTGAGTCTGCCCCAACAAATCATATTTATCTGTGTCTGATAATTCTGTTCTTTACCATAGTTTCAGCCAATTTCCCTGATACTGGAGTTAGGCTTACCAGCTTGTAATTGCCTGGATTGCCACTGTACACGTTTTTAAAAAATTGGTGTCACATTAGCAATCCTCCAGTCATCTGCTGTAGAAGCTGATTTAAAGGATAGGATACATACTCAGTAGTTCTACAATTCCATATTTGAATTCCTTCAGAACTCTTGGATGGACAGCATCTGGTCCTTGTGGTTTATTACTTTTTGTTTGATCAGTTTTGTTCCAAAATCTCTTCTAGTGCTGCATCAATCTGAGACAGTTCCTCATATTTGCCACCTAAAAACAATGGATCAGGTTTGGGACAGTGTCATCAATGAAAACTGAGGCAAAGAATTCATTTATTTTCTTTGTAATAACTTACTTTTTTGAGTTTTCCTTCAGCACATACAGTATCATGTAGTACAGTAAACACTATGTAGCAAAACAAGATCCTGTACAAAGTTGTATGTATATGGCTTTCCTCACTCATTAAACAAACATTTCACTGTAGATTAATAGGAAAGATACTAATGTGGACTTTATAGAATTTTCTAAAATGGATTAAACAAGTGAATTTGGTATCCCTTCTTCAAAAGTCAAAGCCTGCTGCATCAGAGGACACCATCATCATTTGAACAGATAAGTGGAATAAGATAAATTATGCTTCTCTGCACTGGCACCAATGGGCAGGGCTGTAACTAGGACATGCTCCATGCTGCTTGCTCCAGGCATGCCCCAGGTGCCAAAATACCTAGTTCCAGCACTGGCAGTGGGAATTGGCACTGTTCCAGCGGGAGCCCCTCAACTGAAATAACCAGCTCCCCTGACTCCTTTGCAGAGTCAGTTGTCAGTAATGAATATTAGTAGGCTGGTAACATCCTTGCAGTTGATGAGGGCTGTGTGTGATGGCCCCATCTCCACCAACAGACTGGGGATTAGATTGGGGACTTCCTGAGCTAGAGTGTCATTCTTGCAAACTGAGCACAGGAATGCACTACCATCCTCTGGTTTGGGAACAGAGAGTGACACATAATTCTCTCTGAATGGTAGGATACACAAGGGCACCCATAGAGTCAAACTCCTTAACCTACTAATAATAGGACCTATGGAATACTACCCTACATCAGATCTGGTGCAGAAGCATTTTAGGAGTCAACAAATATCACAGGGCATGGGCATGTAGAGTTAATACATATAGCCAGTTGTGCAACATGAGATGAGTGGGTAGGGAGGAAAATTCCTTCTTGCATCCTTCATGTGACTAACTTTCCCCTTGACATATGAGTTTTAAATGTCTATCTTGTTTGAAAGATTACAGATGTTATTAGCACAGACTCCATTAGTGAATGTTCCCTCTTGCTGGGCTTTTGAGCACTGAATATTGTTGTGTATTCTTCCTCCCTATTTTTCTAAATCCAAACCAAATTCAAATGCCCTTCATATGCTTTATCGGACCCTGGCTTGCGAATTCAGCTTGCCAGTTCCCTGAATCAAAGCCTCCCTTTTGAACACTGAATTTAAAAATGAGACAAACTAGAATCATGGGTATTTACTAGTTACTGTAAATAAGACTACTGGCCTGCCAGCAAAACTCACCTATGTGTGTTAAATTATTCTCAAGTCTTATTTCAGCAACCAGTACATCAAATTGTGCTGACCACATTTCTTCTAATACGCCATCATCTGACCTCACAGAGATACCCATTAGGTGGCCCAGCTTGAAGCTGTTTGCTGCCATGGGGAGGAAACAAAGAGAAAATAACTTGGGGGGCGGGAATAAAAGAAAATGCATGACAGGGCAAAATTCAGGGTGACGGATACTTACATTCTGTAATGAGTGTGGATTTCTCTTACCTGGAATCATGTACCTTAATTGTGAAATATACAAATATAATGTTTAACATGGAATGTCAGTGCCTATATCTTGAGTTAATTAGAGAGAGTTTCACTGCACCATTGAAAGGCTTTCATGGATATAATGGATGCTAGAAGGTATTTAGAGTAACCAAATGACTAGTAATTTAGGAATTAAAATTCAGCTTTAACAAATGGCATACTATAGTGCTAACAAGATTAGGTAGTGTGAGCCAATTTTCATATGCGGAAACGTGGAAAATAATTTCTAATTCAGAAAATGTGGGAAGGGTGTATTTATATTATAATGCGCGCGCGCGTGTGTGTGTGTGTGTAAATATATGATTTCTCACAGTGCAGATTCTGCTGCCTTATTAGCACATTTTCATTCCGAATATAATTAAACCCTCTATTGGAGATAGTATGTAAAGAAACTGATCAGCATCCACTTGTCCCTTATATTTAAGAATGAAAGCACCCGGTGCATATTTATGGGGCAAAATTCCATGACATTAAAACCATTTTTTTTTTTTACATTTCCCTAGTAAGAATTTGTTTTAACAGGTGTGTTAATTCATAAAATTTTGTTTTGTTTCCAAAATGCTAATCACCAGTGACTCCTAAATCTGTTGCTTCTTCAAATTTCCAGTGAGTCAGTTACAAACCTAATGGGTGATGTGTTCAATGAGCTTTACAGGAAACTGGACTATAGTGTACAGGCAAAGAGGAAGAAAACCCGAACAACACAGCCCATAATAGCAAGACATAGGATGGAGAAAGCATATTACCAGATTTCATGCAAGACCAACTGGTTTGATTTGCTGGGCTAATTCCTAGGTCAGATTTATAAGTGTGGACACTGAAGGGGGATATTTGAGCTGTTCTAAGGCTATGGAGAAGGACCTAAAGGGTTGGACTCAGAAGAGGAGCACTGCAGAGCTGGTGTGCAGATGATAGAACAAGGGTCAAAATAAATCCTGAAGAGAGAAGTCTATTGTAGTGTTTCTGTGGGAACTGAATGTGGAGGATGCCAAAAAATGCTAATGGTATCCAAAAGAAGAAAAAATAGACAGGGCGAATGGAATATAAAAAAGGTCCATACGGTACCATACTTTTTGCTATGTAGGCTATTGAACAGCCCCCAGCTTGTTAAACTCTTGTTGGCCATGCCTCTAGGACTTCTTGCTAATAGAGGCTTGGTAATAAGAATTAACAACATGTATTGAGAGTAACTTGCTGAAGTAAAAATTAACTTTCTGTTGAACTTTTGTGCTGCACATACAATAAGCATCTATTTACTAGAAAATGAAGTTAGAGTATCAGTGTTTAATTGTGCCCAGAATATGGTCTTTGTTTGTGAATACTAGTGCTTTCCAGATGTCTGTCTAATTATTTTAAGATATTAAATGCTTTACTTTTGACCTAAACTTTTGCTCAGCTATCGCCTTTCTTTGAGATTGTACATATTTTCTGGATAAGTCAGATATGACCCAACATTCTCAATGGCTGGGTGAGAGTTCTGCCTTTATATAGTCACATGTATTTCCCAGTGAAATCAGTAAGGGTTGTGTGGCAGTATCTGAGAACACAAATGTTCCCTGGAGACCTAATGTAGTGTTTCTACATAAGTAATGATGGCGAAGCACCACAAGGTTTGGAATTGGGTGTCAGTTTAGATGAACATCCACAGGTTATGCTGCACTCAAATGCTATGGTGATAAGAAAGGTATAATAATTAAAATATAACAGCATGGGTTCAGTTGTTGCTTCTTTGCAGTTTACCTGACACATCTGAATTTTTTGTTTGGAACTCTCTCAAGAATAGATTTCAGGATGTATTTTTTAAATGGTCTGACACATGCTATCCCTATTTATTGGTGCACCTTGGATCTGCTAAATTGCCACCTAAAGCTTTTATGTGAATTTCAGTTAGGAATGCAAAAATTGAGATGCAAAATTTTGAGGAACCTGCAAAAGGGAATCTAGTCTTCTGAAAATGTAAGCACTTTTTTCCCCACACAAAATGTAGGATATTTTCACTTTCAGTCCCAGCTGAAAGCCAAATTAGGTGGAGGGAAAACTGTCAGAATCATTTCAGATCTCTGAAAATGTTTTGCTTCTAAACTTGTTTCTGAAATGGATGAACGTTCACAGAATGTGATCTTTCCTAATTTATTTATTTTTTTGTATCACACTATCATTGAAATAAACTTCTGAAACCCCTGATTTTAAGATTACTTTTCAAAAGTTATCCTTTGAATTTCTTGAAAAGACAGAATTGGAAATTCATCCGTGAAAGTCAGTAATTCTTCTGGAGTTTTTATTTATTTAAACGCTTCTTTGGAAAAATCTTTTTTCCCTCCTCCTTCCTTTTCTTTCACTGTGTCACATAACAAAAATTAGGACCAATCTATTCACTCATTTCAGGATATAGGACTATATTACCCAATCTATTCCTCCAGCATGTTCACTGATTACTTATCAACAGTTTTGATCTGATTTTATGAAACTCTCAATGATCTCCCAATGTACCACTCTAACTTCATATATAAACCTGCAAAGTTGACTGTCTGGTGCATTCTTTGTCTATACTTCCTGTCCATTCCCTTCCAGGAATTCTCCATCTCAACAGTTCACAGCTCTTGCTACTGTTGTGCTGTCCCCAGTAGCTCCATGTTTTTTCAGTTGACATTTGACTGTATTTAAAACTTTCTTTTTTTTTTTTTTTCTTTTTGAGAGAGAGATTTTTAGTGTTTGTGGTATTTGGCATGGTGCCTTTAAGAGCTGTGGTACCAAGTCAGAAAATCTGGGTGGGGAGCAATGAAACAATCTATATGCACAGCCAGTTGGAACCAGACACTGAATAAAGAAAGACTCTTCTAAGCACTGAGTGTTTACTGAACATCATAAGAAATATCTATACTGTAGCACAGAGTGAGCTTCCCAGGCTGGGTAGACAAACTTGTGCAGGTCAGACTAGATGATCTTGATGGTCTCGCTTGCCCTTAAAATCTATGACTCTGTCTACCCAGGCTGGGAGACTCACATCCAGCTGTAGAGAAAACAAATCCATAGTATTCGTGAGAGGCACTAGATTCCAAAGACTGATGTCTATAGATGGTACTTGCTCCTGCCATGAGTGCAGAGGACTGGACTCGATGGCCTCTCATGGTGCCTTCCAGTTTCTATGAATCTGTGTTCATGATTCATCTGCTAAACAGTGTTTGTACCTCCAACGTGCAGATGTAACCCCCGTGTTTATCTTATGTGATGGTGCTGTGCAGTTTGGCTTATCTTTTTGTTCCAGACATTTTGAACTGTGGGCAAAGTAAAAGTTGAACATGAAAACTAAGTAAGGATAAAGTCCTTGCATTTACAGTTGGACCATGTTCAGTGATTTAGACAATAATGGGGAACTAGTAGCTACTCCCCCAAAAGCACAGAAATCATAGTATAGCCTTGATCCTGCAAACACTTGTGCACATATGTAACATTCCTGACATAAATAAAATTAAGAACATGTTGTTTAAGTGTTTGCAGAGTCATGGTCTGTGGCTTAAAAATTGGTAAGTAAAAAAGGGGAAAAAAACGGAAGTGGAAGATATGGCTATAGAAAAATCAAGACCCCTTTTGGCCCTTGTGGTATATGCTTATGGAAATTAAAGTTGGTTTAAGACATGTGAGTCAGGCTGTTCCTTTGCAGATGGTTTGATAGACCATCTTTTTTTTTTTTTCCATCACCACATTCATTTGTTCTTTTCTCTTTCTTTACACCGGAGAAGGCTACTTTCCTAGATGTTGGAAAAACATCTGTACAAACATAGTTTTAATCTAAATGCATCTATTTTTTAAAAGTTGTAGAAGTTCTGTGAAATTATAGCATCTTGGTTAAAAGAAAAATCTCATGTGTACACTATTTGAATATTTTAAAATTTTGCATCAAATATTTAATTACATTGAGTATTTTGGTTGGCTGAGATCAGTCATATAAATCAAATAGATATTGGTTCCTGATTGGTTGAATCTACCCTGAAGAATCAGGAGGAAGTAATTTTCACTGTTTCTGTAAGGAAGTCTTAATTTGTGCTCTGTGAACTTATTTTTTTAGTAGTCAAACCAACAGGACGACCAGATTAGAATGAGTTACTCCACAACTATTTTCATTTCTTCCAAGGTCTGGGCTACTCTAGACTATTTGGTTGACCAGAGACAGCTTTTTTTTTTTTTGACAATTGGTGCCGATGTACATGTGCTACAGGCACATACACCCCATTCCCCACTTGACAAAACCACTCTATCTTTTTGGGCAAAATAAAACCCATTGAGATAAGAGATGTAGGGCTTATGTCAGCTTAGTTAGGATAATGCATTATCAACATAGATGCTCCATCTCCCTTACGTTGGCCCTGGGGCTGTCATTCTTATCAATTTTACTGTTTCACTGGAACAGTGTGAAATAGACAAGAAAGCCCGCCAGAGAGCTAGGCAGCTGGTCTCCAGTGCAAAACATTGGCAGTGGACCCTGCTCCCAGCTGCAAGTGGGATAAGAAGCCCTCATGGCTCGACCTTGCCCCTGGCTGAGAGCAGGATGAGAAGCCTGGGTGCTTCTCCACCCGCTCCCAATTGGGAATTAGGGCAGCTTTTGTCAGTTTCATTGCTCAGCTGTGAAATTGAGATAACTGCCTGATTCCCAAGGGAAACTGGGGAACTGAGAAGCTCCCTGTGGTATTTCAAGATTCTGGGGGGAAATGGGGAGGGGAAAAGCTTAGGGCTGATTTCCTGCATGGAAAAGTGAGTGGGGGCAGCCCATTGGGAACCTGGGAATCTGTGAGGTTCTCACTAGGGAAATGAGAGACTGATCTGTCAGCTCCCAGCACTCACTGCATCTATTAGCTTGCTGGAAGCACTTTTGGTGAGGATGCACTCCACTGACCCAAGCAGGGTAGTTTGGACCTCAGTCACCACAGTTATTATTTCAGTAGATATATTTCAGTCTATGTTGGGTTGACTTATTTTTCTAGTGTAGACAAGGAGTAATTCACACTTAAAATTTCTTCCATCTAGAAATTTTGATTTGAAGAGAGGTCTCAGATACCCCAAATGGGAAACATTGTTGGAAATGGTAGAAAGCAGAAGGAAGCCCCTTGGACAGCCAGAAAAAAACACTTCAGTGTGACCGTGTAGAAAAAGCCAAGAGAAAAGCTTTGCGGTGAACTGCTGTTTGGATAGAGGTTTTGAACAGTTAGCAAAGGAACTCCTGCTGTGATTATTGCTGTGTTCTGGGAAACAGGACTTTTTGTACATTCTTTGTAATAAACAAGATTGTATTTAAAACAACCAGTCAATGAATAAAATAAAAAGGCTTGTTTTCTTTATCAGCTTCCCCTCCTTCCAGAAGCAGGATCCTGACTGTTGTGTAACCACTCAGGTTAAAAAGGGTGGTAATACATTTTGTATGTATATAAACCACACCTTAAATTATTGAGGGTAATAGATTTTTTTAAAATAATTTTTGATTGACACTATTTGGCCTCTTTGGATCAGAACATCAGCTAGTGTAAAGCAATATAGCCCTTTTGGCTAAATTGAAATGATACCAATTTATATCACTAACAATCTGGGTCTTTCCTTATTTCTACATTAATTTCAGTTCAGATAATGAAAATCTGTGCAGCCTGCTACACTGTCAGCTTCTTAATGCTTCAGTGTATGAAATAAAAGAACAAACAACCACCATACAACAACAAAGAACGTGTTTACATTTGAATTTTATTTTAAACTGTGGAAACATTTTGTTTGGTTTTAAATTTTATGAAAGTTTGTTTTCACAAAACATAAATTTAGGGCCAAATCTAAGTTGACAGTATGACTAGAAAATGTCAAAAACTGATGCTTATATTTCAAGTGTGTGTGTGTGTGTGTGTGTGTGTGTGTGTGTGTGTGTGTGTGTACACATACAGTGTATGCTGAAAAGCAACCAATATGCTTTCCTCCACGGTTAAAGTAGGCAGAAACACCCCAGAACAGCAGCAACAAATTTGGGGGCCAGTTTTCCGGGGTCCTGAAATATAGTAAAATCTGGCGGAACCCTCCACCATACCCTGGCCCAGGAGGCATGACCAGGTGAGGGGCAGCGAGGTGGGGCTCGCTGCTGTTCTTGGCCCTGGCATCTCTGTGCCCACAACCCCTGGACCCTGCTGGGAGGGTCTGTCCCACCCTGCTCTGCCGGGACCTGTCCGGGTCCTGACTCCCAGTGCCTGGGCTGGAGCAGGGGCCACCAGCCATCCTCTCTCTCTTGAATGTTGCGCACTCTTGGTGGGGATGGGGTGAGGGCCTGGGGTAGTGGGTGGGGTCTATGTCTTGGCCGGGTCATGGCATGGAGGCTGCAGGTCTGGGATGCTGAGGTCCAGCTGACCTCAGTGCCAGCACCATGTGGGGGGGCCCTCTGCCCAAACCCTGCAGCCTGGCTTGGCAGGGGTCTGGCCTGCCAGTGGGACCCCATCCTTTGTCTGCTGCTGAAACTGGCTGCTGAGCTGTGATGCCTGGGGCACTGTTTGAGGTGGTTCCCATTCAGCTTGAGGTGGCTCGAAAGTCAAGGGGCTAAGGAAGTGCTTCATTGCTGGGAGAGTTGGGGTGAGAACCTGCAAATTGCTCCACATCTCCACACGCCCAGCAAATTTGCCAAGGAGTGCTGTTCTCTGAGCTGTCCTTCCAGAGTGATGTTGTCTGCTCTCTGTTCTTTCTGTAGCTAGTTCAGACCGGATGGGTGGCCTTAGGCCTCAAGGGAAACTGATCATGGCCATTCAATAGGTGAGAAATAACTGGGTGGAGGATAATGCTAGAGAGCTTCACTATAACTGTAGGCACTGAAGAGTTAATGTTGTTTATATGTCCATCTTCCTGAAGTTCTTTGCCTGTGTTTTGTATTATGAGAGATTTGTGTTTAGTTCTGGCAATTTTGATCATAGGTAATGGACTTTAGATTTAGCTTTATAAGTATACTCCCTTCTCACCAAACTATTGATAGCTAAAGCTATGGTTGGGATTTAGTTTCTTGATGTTTAAGTAAAATGCAGTTAAGAGCCTAATGTGCAAACATACCAATAGTTCTGTTTGGGAATTAGAAAATTACGGTGGTCACACTTAACACACTAATTCAAATATGAAGGATTAAAATGGTTTTAAAGCACTCCACATTCATTAAAATTACCTTTAAAAGTTTATCTTTGAAAAGAGTTGATCAAACATTATGAAAACTGGATTGTCTAATCTTTAAATGTAGTTTTTTGATGTGATGTGAGTGCAGTATTTTCATGCTTAATTTTTTCACAGCAGATATTTCTTAGTAGCTTAGATTTTGTCTTTTTATTGTCCTGATCTCTCTTTCTCTTTTTGTTTTCTGTTAAATCTGGGTTTGATTTATTAAACTGAGAAAGGTACACAGTGCCCCACTGAGAGCAACTTATATTTTGGAGGCTAAGACAAGATGATCATAAAATCATAGAACTGTAAGGGACCATGAGAGGTCACTGAGTCCAGTCCTGGATTCATGTCAGGAACAAGTACCATCTAGGGGGATGGAGGGGGCAGTGTGTGAGGCCAGGATCAAGATCAGGGAGGTGCAGAGGAGTGGAGGGGGCAGCGTGTGAGGCCAGGATCGGGTCCAGTATTTTTATGGAGTGATAACCGATGCATATGGTACTGAGAAGAATTGCCTACCTAGGCTGGGCCCTGCACATGCATAAAGGTGGCTCAGACAATATAGGAAGGGGGCCTGGTGATTAGGAGGGTTCCAGGGCCCATCCAATTATACTTACCCCCCGACTTTCCTAATAAATCTAGTTCAATGTATTATGAGTGATTTATCATAATTATTGACTGTTCATCTAACAGAAATTATTACCAGAGATTTTTCTCCTTTTTAACCCACGTATGTAGTCAAAATTTGTGTTGTTTTGGGTGATTCAGTTGAAGTAAAAAATGATAGTCTGATAATTTCTTTGCTGCAATTATGTTTATTACAAACAATGTCCCTTAACACAGAAACAAATAGCAGGAAACAGATTCTTTTGTTCACAGTATCAAATGCACACTCTTAGGCTAAATCCGTGACCCAAAATCTCTTCTCCAGTTTCTTCCAGGGTCTGCCACCGTCTGTTCGATTGCCGCTTTAGTCTGTATCTTTATTCTTTTCTGAACTTAGATTCTGAGTGATCAGTCTTGTCTGCTCACACCTATCCAAACCAATAGCCAACAGCTGGTGAGTGGATCATACATTCCTTTGTGTTAGACTTATGTTTACAGTTACATTAACTGAAGAGTGAGTTCACGCCTACCATGCTCAACATATAACAAGGTTTCAATGCTTATACCATTATTTAATTTAAAAGAAATATTTGATATGAATGACTGTGCTATGCTACTGATTATGTTTGTCAGACTGGTTAAGCTTCAAAATTGTGCTGTCACCAATAGTTTTTCTCTCTGTATTGCTGTATTTCCTATTATCTTCATCACATTTAATTGTTTGCTCCATGTTTAACACGATAATGAATAGCTTATTGGGAAACACAGGTCTAACTTAAAAAAAATAGCGATCAAAACTCCACATATGCTTCTTAGTTCTCCCTTTCAAAAAAGAAAAATAAAATAAAAATCATTTGAATGATCAAATATTAGTGTTTTCAATTAATTAAAGGGTAGCTATCAGACATCTGATATCAAAAACAACATAACCAGATGCTTGATTTTGGACTTTGACACCTTGAATCATACATAATTTGTCATGTGACTTCACCTTGCATTAAGATCTGATAACATTTATAGAAACATGGGAAAATGTAAAAGATCTGCAACTGTCCATCTACTATCCAAAGAAGAACCCTCCTTTTTCATATTAGATAAAAGCAATTAATTCACATAGGTATAGCTTACAAGATACTGGATAAAATATATAAAATGTATGTGTGCAAGGCATAACTGAATTTAAATTGCTCCATTTAGGAATTGCATATTAAAAACTACATAAAAAATCTAATTTAGGTTCCAGAACAAAATACTCAAAACTTTGAGATGCCATTGCAACCTTCATTATGCCTCTTGCATGCATCATGCAGTTTTAAATTACATTATCACTATTTTAATCCTACAGGAACTCTGCCTCCTTTAGTACACCGGATGGACAGTGCTCAAAGAGGCAGCTGTTCAGTATTTTTTATCACTACCATTCAGTTAGTGGCCCATGTTTTGCTTACTGCTTTTACTATCTAATGAATCCAGAGATATGCATTCCCTCAATTGTTTTCTAGGGCACATGTAACTGTAAAATTGCTGTGCAACCTAAGTATTATATTTAAAAAAATTAAAAGGAAGGTTTTTTGGGGTTGCAAAATTAAGCATTCAAAAGCTAGGAAAAGCCTAAAGGAGGTTGCCTTAATTTTGTGTTCTAATACAATGAAACTTTGCACTGTCTGTGGCAGACTTATTGTGAAAAATGGTATATGATACAGTTAAGGACTGGGCCATAATGTATATTCACAAAGAGGACAAATTAAGGTTAATTAAATCTTCTAGTGAGCATGTACAAACAGATTTTTCAAAGGCTTATAACTTTGCTAAATGTGGGAAGTTTTTGATGGTAACAGCAAAAGTCATCTCTATGACATAAAAGCTACAACCCTGACAAATTAAGCTCTTGTTTGAAAGCACAACATGCTAAACCTTTTCAAGAAAAGATTTCCAGGATTCTTTTTTAGCACAGGCAAAATTTATTTGGTTCCTAGCCTCATTCTTAGAAATTGCTGAACTTTGTTGGCTGAAAGTTTCCAGATTATTGCAGTCTGATATAGACAACTGGCATGGAAAATTTCAGCTCAAATGGTTAAAGTTTTGCAAAGTTATAAATAACTGAAATCACAGGTTTCACAATGGGAAGTGTCAAACATAGAGTTAACATAACTATTTTCCATAAAAGAATGTATTTCAGTTGAAATTGAAATGTTTCATGAAATCATATCAATTTCCTAGAAATTTCTTTTTGGAGACAGACTGAGGAAAAAGTTCAAACAATGTTGAAATATTCTATTTGAATTTTTAGTTCTGAAATGACTTTGTTTCAAATTTTTATTTTGTAGTACTTTCTAGTGTAACATAAAATAAAAAAGCTACATAGATACAAAATCTTTTTGAATCTGCCAATAAAAATTAAAATTGAGCAAAACAAGTGTCTTAGAATGTTCTTTTGCAGAGATTTTCAAAAAATTGAGGGTTTATTTTGATTTGGAACAAAGTCAAACTGAAATCTGAAATTGCTCTCATGAAGTGGAATTTCCATGTTCCACTCAGTTCTAGTTGTGGGCAACCTCAATAATAGGAAATGCTTCTGTACCACCGACAGTAATTGCATTAAAATATATACCTAGCCTCTAAGAGATCACAGTCCAAATTCATTTCTCAATTAGAGCAGTGTAAATCTGAAGGTAATTGAATCAGTATCGATAGAATTTACATTTACAATAGCATAATTGACATCAGAGTTTCTTTCAAAATGTTGAAAGTTATGGGAAGCTGTGACAAGAATTACAATGAGGTTTAGCTTAGTTAGTGTTACAAGTCTCTCTCCATTATAGCATTCTAAGATTATAGAAAGTAAGGGTAATGTAGAAAGATACCAAAGTGTATTGCTCTTACATGACATAGTAGCAGATCAGAGGGCTGGTAAATATGTACATGAGGAAAAAAAAGCAGTTGTACAAAAATGTCACATTGAGATCAATATGATCATTCTACATTTTGCCATTTCTCATCCACTTAGTGCATAATAAGTAATTGCATGTGGCTCCCTTTTGCCCACTCACTACACTAGAAGTATCATTTAATATTGCAATTAACCTGCAGAAACTCTGTAGTCAGACTATGAACAACAACAAAAAATGCTTACAGTGTTGATGAGTTTGGCTCTACTCCAGTAGATATAGTGGCTACTGCTCAGATTATCTCCTCACTCTATGGCAACATAATCAGGTTGTCAAATAGCGGACAAGATTTTTGGAGGCAATCAAGTGCTCTATTTTAGTTTTAAATGATGAACAGGTGCCACTGGGACACATTTAGGGTGGTCATTAGGCAAAAGTTGCTTTGAATAAGATGGACCCAACATCTGTGCCTATTATTACAGATACAAAAGAGCAAGCCCCTGATGGAAATGTGAGTGGGATCCAAATGGATGAAGCAGCAGGACTGAATAAAACCTTCTGATTTAGGACTTTCACTGCTTATTGTAATTAGCATTTGAAAAAAAACAAGATCAATCTTTTTTTCCCCTTGGGGAGGGGGAGAATTAGGAGTCTGATTTAATTAAGAAAAGCATTAACTCAAGGCATCTACCTAATCAAATGTTAACTATAATCAGAATGAGCAAACTATAATGGTTTCTTAGTGATTTAGTTTGACCCTGCCAGCAGGTTCAAAAATTTGAGGATCTTGGGGGGCAATTACTGCACAAATGGGGTACACTTTAATCTTTATTAAAATGGGTGTTGGTGTCAAGTGGGTGATGGGGAGTGTGTGTGTGTGTGGTGTTTGTCACGGTGTTTTTAATGAGGTGTTGTGAGGTGCTTAACTTTGTGGAGTAGGACAGGTTGGGGGACAATGAGAATTCTCAATTAACCTAATTTACAGTTATGAACCTACTCACAGTAACTTAGAAAATGTTCCAATAACACATAGGCAGAAGGGGGGTGCAATATAAACTCAGTGTATAGCAGTGGCAGGGGGAGAGGACACAAACGGGAGGGAGAAGGACTACCAAGGTTTGAGGGGTTCAAAGAAGAGGAGGGCAAGAGGGCTGCAGACGCAGGTGGGGGCTCGGGGCAACAGGGGGAGCAGGAGGGGCTGGGCAGCAGGGAACAGAAGGGTGGCAGCCGGCAAGCTGGCGGCAGTGGTGGGGAGAGACTCAAGGAAGAAGAGAGGCGAGTGGGGGGAGTTGGGACAGCGGGATGGAGACACATGTCGGAGTTAGGGCAGGAGGACAGAGGCACAAGAGGGTTTGGGACACATGTGGGGGTTCAGGGCACAGGGGAAGCAGGCGGGTGCTGCAGAGAGCCGGCGGCAGTGGGGAAGCAGCGGGAGCTGGGGGAGCCGGTGAAGAAAAAAAGGGCGATGGGGAAAGGGGCTAAGGGAAAAGGGGGAGCTGCAGAAGCCGCAGGGAAAGGGGCTGGGAGCCGCAAGGAAAGGGGACAGGAGCAGAGGGGAAGTCAGGGCACATGGGGGAATTCAAGAAATAAAGAGGGGACACGGAAAGGTTTAAGGGAGAAAAGTTTATTCAAATTGGGGGAGTCACAGGGTGTGTTCACACAGCAGTCTTATTTCGAAACAACAGAGGTTGTTTTGAAAGAAGAAACACCATGTTCACCCGACATACCGTTGTTTCGAAACAACTTAAACCCCATTTGGTGATGAAACAATGTTGTTTTGAAACAATTGTTTTGAAACAATCCCATCAGAACATGTTATTTCGAAACAACGGTGACTCGTTTCAAAATAACTGTTGTCTGAACATGCTATTTCACTTTGAGCTTTTCTCCTTAATTCCAATTAACATTTTCTTAATTTGAATTAACTTATTTTGAAATAATGCCTTATTTTGATACAAGTTGTTTCAAAACAACTTGTGTCGAAATAATCCCCTGTGTGTGAATGTAGCCACAGAGGGGAAGGAAAAAGCACCTTAGCAAACAACTCTAAAGGCTACAAACTAAAGGAAACAATCTTGCAATCTAACTTAATACTTCTAAGGCTACCAATTAAACCAAAAACAATGTTGCAATTCACAATGATACTTTTAAGACAAGTTCAAATGAAGAGATACAACCAGTGATACAGAGCAGCGGCAGATACTTAAAGGCACAGGAACTCCTTTAAACAGTAAAGAGTCAAGCAGTAAGTAAAAAAGAAGGAAAGGAGAAGGTAAAAGACACAAACAAGCCTGTAGAGCTGGAGGAGAGCAGTATCAAAACGTGGGAGAACTTTATTTCAAAGAGAGCTGCAGGGGCAGGCTCTTACTGGTCCCAGCAGCAGCAGCAGCAACAGCATTACAGGCAGGAGAGAGAGAGACTTGTTACTCAGCCAGCAGTTTCAATAGTGGTACGCTCGGGGAAGAACTCGTGAGCAGAGGAGGTCAGCGTCTGGGTGATCAGGCCAGGCAGGATGTCAGGAAATGTCCTGCCTGATCACCCCAAACTCTGAGCTTTTAAGCTGTTTTTCCCACCAGTTCCCTGATTACAGGGAATGTGGGGAACAAAGGTGCTGTGAGTCATGTCTTCAGTATTACAAAGGACCTTGCTGTTAGGCAGTGCCCACCTACACCAAGCCCAATGGAGACAATGGGGTCATAACGGCCATCTAGTTAAGTTGAAGGGGCCATCTGCTCCCCTTAACATTCTTTACACACTTAAGTGATGGCCTGGGGGGGTGGCCATCAAATCAATTCAATGAGCAATGGACATAGTTGTTTTCTTGTATAGCTGCATGGATTCCTTGTGGTCATTCTCTTTGTTTCAGCTGAAACCCAGAATTTTACTTTATCTTTCAAATACTTTGCTTTTTAAAACTGACTGATAGAACCCTCCATCAAGGCTGTTTCCCCACTCTGGCACTCTGAGTGCAGAAGGTAGGGGCCTACAACAGGCTTTAAAAGCTACTGGTCTTAAACCTCTCCAAGGCTGCCAGTTCCTGGCCTTGGAGTAGTATCGCTGCCACCACCCAAATGCAAAAACCTCTTGAAACCCAGGAAGGTGCACTTTGCGAATTCCTTCCTTTGAGATACTCACACTCACTTTTATTCCTCTCTTGGGAGAGTGATTGACCCCCCAGCTGGGGTATGAGCTGGAACTGGGACAGAATCCCCTTTAGTAGCTGGCTGTGTAGTTTGAGGCACATGCACACAAACCTCTTGCTTTTCAGGACACAGAACCAGAGTTTACTTAAAAGGTAAAATCTTTAATTAAAAAGAACAGATAAGAAACACAGAGAGTTGCTTCTCTGGGAATTAACTTAGGTAGTTACAGGGTAGGGGTAAGGGGTACATGTGCTCAGCACAGAGAAATCCAAACACAAACCAAAAACAAAGAAATACCTTGACCGTGTCTAAGTAAATAGTCCCTGTTCTACTCACACCTGGTCAGTAACAAACTTGAACTTATGTTTGGTAAGGATGTCGGTGGATCCTTCTTGGGCCTTTTTACCTGGCCTCCTCCTGATCCTTCCAAGAGCTCTGCTGCACCCCAACAGGAACAGGCAAGGCTGCTGCTCCAATTCAAAAACCAGTGCTTTGTTCCTATTGGCTGTCCTGGGACTCACTGACCACACCCTCCCCAAGGGTTACTACACCCTCTTACAGTAGATATTTATGACATAGATTTTATTTCCAGATATTTTATTTCCTAGAGAGCAAACAAGGATTTTGAGTAACTCTGGAGGACAACAGTGTACTCAGTTAATTATGGGACAGTTTTTTCATTCAACAAGATAGTTGAATGTATTCATCTGTTTTTTGTTACAATGTGGATGGGGTTATTATAATTTATCTTGCAAAAGTTGCCCAGGCATTACTTAACTCTTATATGAATGCAGTCTAGTTTGTTACTTTTCCTTTCTACTTTTATATTTGGGTAAAAGTGTTTTCATCATGCTGATGCCATCCAGCATTGTATCTCTGTCTCACCTAATCCAGCCAGCCACGGCTGCTACATACATTTCCCATGTCTGGTTGAGACCGAAGCATAAGTTAGAGTTGGGTGTTGATAAGACTGATGGGATGCTGCAAAAGCATGGGAAGTAATCAGAAGATGTGATGAGGGTTACGTCTGCTCCGTTCATTGTGTATGTGCCCAAATTAGTAATTTGTTGCTGATGTTGGATCCCCAGCTGCCGTTTAAATGATCATTTAGAAGCAGTAACCATAAAAGGATTGCTCATGTGCTCAGAAGGCCAAGAGAGTAAAGTAATTTCATTTGACTGGTTTGTCACATCCGAGCTAGGCTACTTGCAGTGTACTATATATTGGCCTGCGCTTTAGGTCAGCCTGTAAATGGAAGCTGCTCTGGAATGCAGTGGCTTGTGTATCAAGCATTATGTCATGCTGGAAACATATGATGCAGTGTTCCTTGAATTGTGCTGGCTGCCTGCTTGTTTCTAGGTGGAGTTCAGGATTTTAACTTTTATTTAGAAAGTCTTTATTAATATAATTGTTTAGATTTCAAATAGTAAGGATGCCTGTTCCGGACTATTTGGCACCCAAACATTACTAACACTAAGTTCCAGCCCTATTAAAATAGCCATTTTAACGTGAACTCAGCCACTAGACCTCTATGGAAGTTTTTTTTTCCACACCTCCTTTGTCACAGGAAACACACCTTTAGCCATCTCCAAAACACCATCAAACAGATGGCTTAGTTTAGGATCTGTCTACTGGAGGGACCCATATTGCCACAACTGTAGTCAGCTGAGATATTCAACTTGGAGCTGTCTCAGTTTAAATGAAAGGGAGCTACCCTCAGGGTAGCTTTTTGTAAGGGTTCTCAACTTTTGAAACTTATTCCTCATTTGGTCCCAAATAGCCCAGTGCTTCTGGGTATGTTGCAAGGTCCATCTACTTACCATTCACGCTTTAGACAAAGCAAGGGTATGATAAAGGCTGTCCCTTGAGAGTGAATATTTATTATTTATTAGTGCATTGGGGTTCCATTGTGCTAGGTGCTGAATGTATAGATAACAACAGTGAGTCCCTGCTTGAAAAGATCATAACATCTAAATAGAAGACTAGAAAAAGGATGGGAAAAAGTAGCCATTATACTCCTTGCTTTACAAAGGAGGCACTGAAACATAGGGGGCTCAATTTAAGATAATGTGTACCGGATCAGGGTCCTAAGTTCATTGTCCAGGGGCACAGAGGGAATATGGGACAGACCCTCATAGGTGAATCTAGATTTCTTGAGCCCCAGATCAGCAGCTTTCTTCCAAGTTGATCTTGTGTAAACTCATACATTTTCTAACATTTCCCTCCCCGCCATTTTAATGTGAATAATAGCAATCCTAAACAGGAAAAGCATTAAGGCACTAAGTATGTTCTCACTCTTCACATGTTCTGTTGAATTGTAATCATGTCCTGTTCAAAGAGGCAGATGACCTTTGAGCATCTTCCAGACAGAAGACAGTGAAAGCAATAAACAAAAGTGAATATCTTTTTTTGTCTTTTTAATTGTTCAGAGTATTCTATTTCTGACAAATGGTGCAATTTAGTAATCAATCGAGGTGCTATGTCTACACTGGGAACTTAGTTCAAATTAAGGAGGTTTAATTTGAACTAAATTAGTGCATGGCCACATTGGCTTTCCTTAATTTGAACTGAGTAATTCCTTAGTTTGAACTAAACAAAACATGGTGCCCCCCTCCTAAGGTGAACTAGCAAGTCCTGGCGCATGGACATGCTATTTCGATTTAGGTTTCTAGTGGGGACATACAATTTGAACTGAGCTGGTTTGAATTAATCACAATTAGTTTGAATTAATTAATTTGAACTAACTTAATTCAAACTAGAATTCTTAAATGTAAATATAGTCTCTGTGAATTTAAAATGTCATTCTTTCTCAGTGTAAATTATTTATTCCTTCAGGGGTTATCTGTTATATTATGTAAAATTTCCAGCCTCTGGAATAAAAATATATACATATATAGGTCAATGGTGCAAAATTATATTTTTCAAGTAGAGGGCACCACAGGCCATCTGGGCTTAGTTGTCGCAGACGGCTAGCCATAAGGTGAGGTGAATTGTGCCTTACTGTTTTGGTCTGCTTTTAGGTTTCTTGTGTGTTATCATTCTGTGAATTCTAAGAAATAAAACAGTGTTAAGTTGCAACCATTAAGCAAATATTTTATATTCCCTGTCATGTGTTGTGCAAACCATAATGAGGTCTCCCTGTCTGAACAATTGTTAGTGCAGCAGTATCGAGCCTGATTTTAGGCAGCTAAATTAGAAAGTTTTGGTGCTATTCAATTATTTTGTACCTGTCTCACCAACCGAATGAATATGTACTGTGGCTTGAATAGTGAAATAATATCTTGTCTACTTTTGAGTCCTTCCGAAATAATTTTTTAATATCTCCTCTTAAACAGGTGTGGACTGTGTTCAGAATGTATTAACAAAGTGCTTTAAGATAGTATTTTTGGGTTTTATGTATCATTCTTTATTCTAAACTTTTCAAACATTATCCAGTTAATTTTAATGATGGACAACTATATTCGGGCACATTATGAGGCAGTGTCTTGTTACACAGGCATCAAATATTAATGGTCTGAATCTGCACTGTTATAAATCTGGAGTTATGCCACTGAGGCTGATAGAGTGACAGAGGTGTGGAAACAAGATACATGAGAGCATAACTGACTCTGTGTGTAATTAGGTGGTATTACTCTGAAATTGAATTTTCAAGATGGAATTGGCTCATCACTGCTCAGGCAGACCCAAGTATGTCTCTCCAAAGCAGGTTTCGATCCTTGTCATATTTGTTTGTTTTCTGTGCTCATGTGGCAAACTTTGTATCTCCGAAAGTGATTGATTGCACTAAAGAATGAAACTCTTTATCCACAGGCCACCTATGTTGACTACCTCTTTTGACTTTTGTGCCTCCCCATCTAATCTCTGACCCAGCTAGATAACAACAAAGTGAAATCATCTCTTTAGGCTCCACACACATTCATTATTGAACTGTACCAGCCTGTGCAGAGCATAAGAGGAGATTGTGTATCTTATGTGAGATAGTGGGAATGTTACATGATATGAATTAATGCAAACATATGATAGGTAGTGTCACACTTAATTTGTCTGGTGTTTAGAGATGACAGAATAGTATTGTTAAGGGTCTGATCCTGTGAACCTTTGATTATGTGACCAGATGGTAAGGATTTTCAGGATGAAACTCTAAATCCCTTTATTTAATGTCCATGAAACCTCAAACAATTGCATATTTTCTTCTTCAAAGGGTTTATTTTAAAATTCTTTTTAGGAAAAGTCAGTGTGTCTATGTATGTATCTATACAAATGCATGTGTATTATATTCTGGCATATATTTTCAAACGTGACTAGTGATTTGGGGAACCATTAAGTTATATGGTGCCCAATCTCAGACACCTTTTAAGGGCCTGATTTTCAGAAAGTACTAGGACCTAGTCTTTGAAAATTAGGCCCCATGTATAAATATGATACACCTTACAACACAAGTTATTTTTGAAATTGTAGGCAATATGTATTAAGGAAGCTAGATAACTAGACCGACTTTCAAGTATTTAAATACATAGAGCTTCATTCACTTCCACATAAAGTGTGTATGTCCTCTGAAAATCAGGAGTTATTTAAATGTCTTAATGTGGATTTAGCTTAGCCATGCAAGTTTTAAAATATTTTCCTGTTTGTCTATGTGTATATGTTCTGCATCCCATGTACTAGATTTAAATCTGACTTGTTTTCAAGTGTGCCCTTTAACATCTATGGTTACAAAGCAAAAGATTTAGAATTTAGAGCTAGTCTAGACATGCTGGGGTTCTAGGATCTCAAATGACACTCTCTCTTAGGGAGGTAGTGGGAGGGCTGATGCACTGGTTGCCATGCTTTCTCTTACAGAAAGCTCTCCTCTCAGGAACAGGTAAGGAACAAAATGTCATAGGATATTAGGGTTGGAAAGGATCTCAGGAAGTCATCTAGTACAACCCTCTGCTCCAAGTAGGATCAACCTCAACTGAACCATTCCATTCTGGACTTTTCTAACCAAGCCTTAAAAACCTCTGTGGATGGCGATTCTGCCACCTTTCTAGGTAACCCATTCCAGTGCTTCAGTACTCTCCTACTGAAAAAGTTTTTCCTAATATCCAACCAGCCCTTGTGCCACTACACAGAGCACTTCAGTCCTCCCTGAAACCCCCATTTATGTAGCTGAAGGCCAATATCAAATCTTCCCTTGTTCTCTCAGCCTCTCCTCATGTTAGGTACTCCAGACCCTGATTTTTTTGTTGTTGCTCTTGTGTGAGCTTTTTCTAATTTGTCCATATCTTTTCTGGAGTGGGGAGCACAAAACTGGAGACAGTACAGCAAATGTGGCCTCACCAGTGCCACATAGAGGGGAATAATCACATCACTTGATCTGTTGACAGTGTTCCTACTAATGCAGCACAGTATGCCTTTAGACTTTTTGACAATAAGACCATGCGGCTGACTTGCATCCACCTTCCACTGTCACTTCCAGGTCCATTTCTGAAGAAATGTTGCCTAGCCAGTCGGTCCCCAATCTGTAGCAATGCTTGAGATTCTTCTGTCTTAAGTGCAAATTTTCTTTGGTGTAATTCCTCAAATTGTCTAGGTCCCTCCATATTATATCCCTACCCTCAGGTGCATTGCTGCTGTAGGGCCCGGGGGGCTGCAGGTCCCCCACATCTCTGGCCCAACCTTGGCAGCGGCTGGGGCCAGGTTTGGGCCACCTGCCACTGGCCAGTTCAGATCCAGTTCCTGCCACTGCCAGCCAGCGTCAGGTGGCCGGGGCGGGCCCCATCCAGCCCTATCTGATGCATGCCAGCCATCAGCACACAGCTTGGGCTCGGATCCAGTTCCTGCTGTTTGCCACTGGCCAGCAGCAGCAGGAACTGCATTGGGCCACAGTGCCAGATCAGGCCCCAGGGGTTGAGACAGACAGCAGGCCTGGGTCCCGACCCTTTTTTCAGGGTAGCTACTGCCTATGCTCCAGCATATCTACCACTCCATCTTAACCTTAATGTTAACATCATCTGCAAACATTCTGAGGGTGCTATCCACTCCATCCTCCCCATCATTAATAAAAGTGATTAAGAAAATTGGCCCCAGGACCAACCCCTAGTGCATGGCTGCCAGCTAGACATCAAGCTCTTGATTGCTACCCATTGAGCCAAATGATCTAGCTAGCTTCTATCCATCTTATAGTCCATTCATCCAACTCATGCTTCTTTATCTTGCTGGCAAAAATACTGTGGGAAACTATGTCAAAAACTTTGCTAAAGTCAAGATATATCATGTCCACCACTTTCCGCACATCCATACTGTCAGTCACCTCATCATATTGGTCAGACATGACTTTCTCTTAATCAATCTATGCTCACTGTTCCTGATCACCTTCCTCTCTTCCAAGTGCCTCAGAATGGATTTCTTGAGGATCTGGGTTATGATTTTTCCAGAGACTGATGTGAGACTAACTGGCCTGTAGTTCCTTGATTCCTCCTACTACCACCCCCCCCCTTCTTTTTGACACTGGGCACTATGTTTGCCTTTTTCCAATAGTCCAGGACCTCCCCAATTATCTCAAGTTTTCAAAGATAGTAGTCAATGGCTTTGCAATCACATCTGTCAATTCTCTCAGCGCCCTTAAGTTCATTGCACCCAGTGTCATGAACTCATGAATTTCCAGATTTTTCTAAATTGTCCCAAACTTTTTTTTTCATCACTGAGAGCTGCTCACCTTCTCTCCATTCTTTTGCTGCCCAAGTGCAGTAGTCTGGGAGCTGAACTTACTAGAGATAAAAAAAATAAAGCACTGAATACTTCCATTTTTTCCACATCATCTGTCACCAGGCTGCGTAGCCCATTCTGTAAGGGGCTCACATTTATTTTTCTTACTACCATACGTGTAGACACCCCTCTTGTTATCCTTCACATCCCTTGCTTGTGGCAACTCCAGTTGTGCTTTGGCTTTCCTGATTTCACTCCTGCTTTCATTGAGCACATTTTTATGACATCTCAAAACTGGATTCCCTCATAGAAAAGCAACCTACAACTCATTCTTCTACATGGCTGGACTTCACTACAAAGATAAAATCCATCTACAACACACACTTTGCTTTCCTACAGAAACAAAAAGATAACCAAACTGTCTAAATTACTATACACCACTACAGAAAACAAGAACGACACCTTCAGCCCAGCCAGCAACATTGTTAATCTCTCAAGCTACACACTTACTCCAACAGAGGAATCTGTGCTATCTCGGGGACTTTCCTTCTGACCACAACCGCCACACATAAGATAAAATTGTGCGGTGACCTAGAGGCCTACTTTCGTGGTCTGACTCAAAGAATATTTCCATAATGCCACCGATCAACGCACTGACACACAGATACCTTTCTCCAAACACTACAAGAAGAAATATTCTTCGTGAACTCCTCCAGAGCGTCGAAACAAGAGACTAGACTTCTACATTGATTGTTTCTGCCACCGTGCCAAGGCTGAAATCATGGACAAACGACATCCTTTACATCGTAACCTCAGCCTTGCAGAATGCAATGCCATCCACAGCCTCAGAAACAACTCTGACATTATCATTAAGGAGGCTGACAAAGGAGGTGCAGTTGTCGTCATGAATAAATTGGATTATGATCAGGAGGCTTATAAACAACTCTCCAACACAACATTCTACAGACCACTTTCCTCTGACCCCACTGAGGAATACCCAAAGGAATTACGACTCCTACTCAAGAAACTCCCTAAGACAGCACAGGAACATACAAAGACAGAAACACCACCAAAACCCCAGCCAGGGATGTTCTATCTACTACCAAAATCCCTAAAAAAGGAAACCCTGGACGCCCCATCATCTCAGGCATTGGCACTCTTACCGTCGGCCTATCTGGCTATGTGGACTCCCTCCTCAGACCCTATGTTACCAACATCCCCAGCTATCTTCGAGATACCACGGACTTCCTGAGGAAAATCCAGTCCATTTGTGAGCTTCCAGAAAATATCATTCTGGCTACTATGGATGTAGAAGCTCTTTACACCAACATCCCACACAAGGATGGATTACAAGCTATTAGAAGAACCGTCCCAGATGATGCCACAACACAGCTTTGACTAAACTTTGTGACTTTGTGCTCACCCACAACCACTTCAGATTTGAGGATAATTTATACCTCCAAGTTAGTGGCACTGCTATGGGCACCTGTATGGCCCCACAATATGCCAACATCTTTATGGGTGACTTAGAACAACGTATCCTCAAGTCTCATCCCAAAACACCGCTTCTTCACCTGTGCTACATTGACGACATCTTCATCATCTGGACCCATGGCAGGGATGCTCTTGAAGATTTTCAGAGATTTCAACAATTTCCACTCCACAATCAAATCGAGCCTGGAACACTCCACATAGGAGATCCACTTTCTTGACACTACAGTACAAGTCAGGGATAGAAACATCACCACCACCCTGTACCGAAAACCTAATGATTGGTATAGTTACCTACATACCTCGAGCTTCCATGCTAAACACACCACGTGATCCATTGTCTACAGCCAAGCCCTAAGATATAACCGCATCTGCTCTGATCCCTCAGACAAAGACAAACATTTTGAGGATCTCTGTCAAGCATTCTTGAAACTACAGGACCCACCTGGGGAAGTAAGAAAACAAATTGACAGAGCTAGACGGGTTCCCTGAAGTCATCTACTACAGGAGAGTCCCAAGAAAGAAAACAACAGAACACCACTAGTCACCACATACAATCCTCAAGTCAGACCTCTACAACAGATCATTAAGGGCCTACAGCCTATTCTAAAAGATGATCCCTCACTCTCTCAAGCGTTGGGAGATAGACCTCTCTTTGCCTACAGACAGTCACCCAATCTTAAACACATACTCACCAGCATCTACAGATCTAACAACAGAAACATTAAAGGGGGCACACGTCCCTGCCATAAACCACACTGCCAAGTCTGGCCACATATCTGCACAATAGATGCTATGATAGGTCCTAATCAAGCCTGCTACTCCATCAAAGGCTCATTTACCTGCTAATGTGATCTATGCCATCATGTGCCAGAAATGCCCCAACACCTTATACATTGGACAAACAGGACGATCCCTGCGCAAAAGAATAAATGAACATAGAACTGATATCAGAAATCACAAAACAAAAAAACCAGTTGCTGAGCACTTCCATCTTTCTAATCACTTTATAAATGATTTGTTAATGACCATCGTTAGAGATGTGACTGGGACATCAAGACTTCAAAGAGAAACAGCTGAACTTGAATTAATATGTAAATTAAATTCTGTAAAATCAGGATTGAATCGAGACTATGGGTTCTTTTCCCATTACCAAAGGTAATTTGACTTCAGGCTTCCCATGGTTTGAACCTAACAACTGCTTTGATTTGCTGTTACTGTATGACCCGATCCTATGTTTTATACCCCCTTGCATTTATTTTCATACCATTTTGTAAGTTCACCCATATTCGAAGCATCTGAAGAAGTGGGATTTTCTCCTACAGAAGCTCATGCGAAAAATAAATCTGTTAGTCTTTAAGTGCCACATGACTCCTGGTTTTTTTTGCGGGACTAGACTAACACGGCTATCCCTTTGGAAACTGACACATCTTTATACTCCTTCCTAGCCATCTGACCAAGCTTCCACTTCTTGTAAGCTTCCTGTTTGTGTTAAAGTTCACTGAAGATTTTTGGAAGAGTCATGTGTTTGGTGGTGTCAGCAAAGCCCGTTCTGCCTCCAATTAGTTGATGTATTCCTTAATGCCCCACTGAAATGAACTGGACCATTCACACCTCTCAGAATTGTTGTTCCTTCTTTTCTGCAGAGTAGACTCAGAAGTTACTCAGTTCACAATGTCAAGGGTTTCTATACAATCATTATTACTGGAAACATAATTTTTAAAAATAAGAACTGAGAGTTGACATCAAGAGATTTCAGGAACCAGTGCTCCTGGCAAACATTTGCACTTGCCTTTATTATTCAGACCTGGTAGAAGATGATTATAATCTTTTTTCATGGATAAATGTCTTGTATATTAGCAAAAGGCCTGAAGAAATAAGTCATGCTATGACTAACAGTAGAGAGAAGAAAGATGTTTCAGATGATTAAAGTCCGCATTCCCTGGGCAGGTAAACAAATGTTCTCCATGGTGCATATAGACCATTTAAATGAGGACTTGTTTTGACAAGTGTTGAGCATCCACAACTCACATTTACTTCTTTTGGTGCTCAGAATGAAAAATCCAACTCCAGATGTGTTTACTGCATGACTTTTACAACTCTTTATTTACACTGTGGTTAAGCAGAAATCTACAGAATTCTGATTTACTGCAGAATATGGAAGCCTGGAACTTACATCCTCACTAGAGAATGCCAAATGTTTACTCTGTTTTATGTTCATTGCTGCTGTTCTTTATTATGGTGACACTGTTTCCATCCTCATTTGTTCATCTTTCTATAACAGCAAATACATGCCAAATGTAAATATAGTAGTAAGAATTTATGGAAATAGAGACAAACATAGAAAATAAACTTTTCATTCATATGCTATATGGAAATTATTCTGTAATGTCTTCCTTATGCCAAGGCAATCCTTTATTTTCTGGTCAACCCAATACCTTGCCTGTTGTCTAGGCCAGGAGTTCTCAAGCTTTCTGTGTTGCAATATGGTTGGTAGTGGGTGCATCTGTGTATGACACAGTGCGCCTGCCACTGAAAGAAAACCCCCTTCCAGAAAAAGCCCTCACCACCAAAGAAACAAAATCCTTCTGTGGGAAGCTGCTGCTGTTGGGACACTGCCACCATGCTCCAGTTCCAGGTGGCCCCAGCAACATCGTTCCGCGCTGATGCAATACCATGTCAGGGCACAGAGGTTGAGAACCACTGGACTAGAATATAATATGCATTGGGTAAAATACATGATAAACAGTGGTTGCAGTTTACTGTATTTCCCCCTTTTTAAGGAAGGAACATCAACTATGGTTTTAATGGGGGAAGTGATGTGGTAAACTAGAAAAAAATTCATTGGAATCTTTGGGAATGGGGAAGGAAACATTTTAGTACCAGACACCTAATGAGCTGTAATAGTTTGTTGTGAAGTTTTAAAATGAAATTGCCAAGCTCAACTAGAAATAACATCCTGAAATTAGCAGAGTTTTCACTGGATGCTGTGAAAAAATGGAATGAAATGACACATCTTGCTGAACGAGTAGGAGAAAAAAGACATCCTCTTCTGTGTTTAAGCATTTAGGTAGAATCACTAAGCCCTGGCAGGAATGTGTGTGAGAAGCAAAGCATGACTAATGCAACAAGACTCATAAAAAACAGTCAATAATCTATTGAATTCTTTAAAAGAAACCCTCAAAAATTGCTGCAAATTTCCTAAATATGGGGGCAAGAGAAGGATATTGACTTATTTCTGCTTGTCAAATATGATATAACCATGATTTCTATTTCAGACCTATTTAATTTGAACCATTTGGTGCATGCTCTCCTTATGCAACATATTTCCATTACTGTGCAAATGCTTTTGTGAGGTTTGCATTCTCCTCATCAATTTCTATGTGAATTACCAGGACAATTGTAAATCACCTTGTCTTCATGGAAGCCTCTTGAATGTTTGCTTTACCTCAAGCTTCAGTTGTGATTTCATTATCTTGTATCAAAGAGAATATAGTTCTAGAAGTTTCTCAGACATATCCTGGTTCACCATTGTGCTCTCGCAATGTTTTGCTGGTGTAACTTCACTCATTTCAATGGAATCACACTGATGTAAACTCTTCTGGTGAAGTGGAGAATTGAACTCCTGTATGTTGTGTGCACTTTGGCATATATCTTGCAACAGCAAATGAGATTTATGAATACAGTCTCTAAAGCCACTCTGTCTATTGCCTAAGATACTTTTCAAGTGAAATCACTGGAAATATTGTTCCATGCATGAAATAATAATGAAATGTAAGGAAATAGTAGTGAAATATTTATGCAATATGAAAAAAGTTATGATATTTACATGTAGGCCTTATTTGATTCACAAATCTGATTGTCATAATTTAGATTCAGTAAGCTGAAGTTTGTTTCATTACACCATTGGTTGACATGGGAAGCCTACCAGAGTAATTAAAGGGAGTTCTGGATCTTAACAAGTAGATTGCTTATCAAATTTTTATGGTTATCAAGAGGGAACGGAAAATACAAAGAGAGGAAATTAATTCACACACTAATGATTTTTTTAATTAGTATTTAAAAGCCCAAACTTCAGCAGTATATTTTCCTGTAGGGAATGGTATAGAATGATCCAGGTAATTAGACCAAGTGAAAATATTAAAACAAACTTATGGATATAATGCAATGAAAGATGTTTGAAGGTCAATAGCAGCAATCAAAGCAACGATATGAAATTATTAGATCTAGATAAGGACCTCAAAGTACT
This sequence comes from Podocnemis expansa, assembly GCA_007922195.1. Classification (NCBI taxonomy): domain Eukaryota; kingdom Metazoa; phylum Chordata; order Testudines; family Podocnemididae; genus Podocnemis; species Podocnemis expansa. The sequence goes on from ML682094.1 coordinate 107,271, forward strand.
TGCTATTTTCTCCTTTAGAAAACACTGTAAAGATCAAAATATTTCAGATAAAGGATTAAATACATATGTAGTTTTGGGATAAGATGTAAATTATATAGATAGATAGATTTTATGACTGGACAAATTAAAAATCTTATATATGCAGAAGCACAATTACTTCTGTTTTCTGATGATTGTGTCAATATGTTATTGTCACTAAGTCTATGATGTGAAAATTTGTGGCATAGCTAATTGTGCCTTTCAAATTAATATTTTATTATCCACTCTGTGCCAGGTGTGTTAGTCTAGTTCAGTAAAACAAACAAAGAAGGATTCCCATGGGACTTAAAGAGTAACAAATATATTTATTGCATGAGCCTTCATGGGAGAACATCCCACTGTGTCAGACCCTTTGAAGATGGGGGAACATACAGAATACGAAGAAATACATGCAGGGGAATGTAAGTCATGGGAACAGGTCACAATATAACAGCAAATCAAAACAGTTGTAAAGATTCAAAATCAAGCATTCAAAGAGAAGCTACGGAAATTGAATTTATTTGCAAATTCTGTTGCTTTGCTTCAGGACTTAATAGGGACATTGGATTTTTGTCTCATTACAAAAGGTGATGTGACCTTATCTCCCTCTGTATGCTGTTCCCCAGTGTTTGAATCTTTTTAACTGTTTTGATTTGCTGTTACAATGTGACTTGTTCCCATGACACATGCTTCCCTGCATTTATTTCCTTTCATTCTGTAAGTTCCCCCATCTTGAAAGTGTCTGACAAAGTGGGATTTTCTCCTATGAAAGCTCATGCAATAAATATATTTGTTAGTCTTTAAGTGCCACAGGACTCCTCCTTTGTTTGTTTCAATTCTACTGGTAGCAATTAGGAGGAAGACAATTCCTCTCTATATTTCTGCATGACTTGATAAAAGACACCTGGGCCTTGGGCCTTGGATGTTTCTGGATATTTCTTACTGGCAACAAGAGGCCTGTGAGGGTGCAGAGAAAGGAGAGGAATGGGAGGAGCATTTGTTCCACTCACAGCCTCACTGTTCACTGGCCAGGTGTGAGCAGTAATGTGACTTTCAACGTTTCAAGTGCTAGCATCAACTTATTTCCTCCATACAGGAGGAAAGGAGCAGGGAAGAATTATGTCTCAGTTATAGTACCATCCTTTAATCCAGACTTTACCTAAAGGCACAAATGAGTCCAAAATAAATTATTCAGAATTAAGGTTTTTTTGATAAATTATAAATTAACGTTTATTTCAAGTGTTCAAGTTTCCCAGGAGTAAGGCTCATCTCCCTGCTTGATTTGAAATCATGCATATTAATTTATTGTGCTTTATGACCATTACACAGAGTATCCAGACCATCTAGGGAAAAACATATAAAATTTAGTGGAACTATATGCAAATACAAAAAGTAATGAAAGGACAATGAAACCAAGTTTGAAAGGACAACACAAGGAATCCCTATAATAAACAACACATACATATAGAATGGAAAACAAACAAGGAGTCCAGTAGCACTTAAAGACTAACACATTTATTTAACACATGAGCTTTTTTTGGAGGTAAATAAATGCAGGGAACGGTAAGTCATGGGATCTGGTCACACTGTAACAGCAAATCAAAGCAGTTGTTAAGATTTAAACACTGGCGAACAGCATATAGAGGAAGATGAAATCAAATCTTCTCTTGTAATAAGAAAAAATTCCATGGCCTTGCCAGGCCTGCTAGAAAGCAAACTTCAGTGGCTGACAACTCTGGGTCCGCACCTTTGCCCAGCAAGGGTGTGTCTCCCCTCTGAATGCAAGGCAGCAGGGTGATGAAGGAATGAGCCTTGAGCCCTCCCCTGTGCACCAGGGCTCATCTGGGCCAGGGAGGGCCTTTTTAAGTCTCTTGCCCTGAGGCATGCCCATGCATGTGGCGCAAGGTGGGAGACAGGTCTTGTGTAGAAAAAAATTGATAGTCTATATTTTTCAACCAGCTCTATTTTTTTTCCTGATATTGATTTGAAATAAATAAATAAAAGTTTAACATCCATATATAATTCTGTGAGTAAAACTCTTTCATTTCATCAAACTATAGTTTCCAGGAATGTGGTGCTTATTCAAATAAACACCTAGCATTTGCTAACAACCTCCACCTGTTATCTGTCCTGCTTATTTAGACTGAACACTCTTTAGGACTGGAATTTACTCTTGCTGTATGCATAGACAGTGCATAGCAAATTAACCCCTGGAACTTAGCAAGGACCTCTTAATAATACAATATGCAAATATATTTGTATTGAGAAGAGATAGAAAACAAATACCCTTACTTGGCAAAAGCCTTCCAAATGCTATTTTAAGTCAGAAAATTGTATTTTATAAAGCACTCACTATTTTAAATCCACTTCATGACCTCCACCAGTCAATAAAACTTTTATGTCAATAGTTTTCTTAAAATCTTCAGATTAGAAAACATAACTGTCATTAAAAAATACAACCCAATTTAAAACAGGTTTGGGGTTTCTTTTAAAGTTTATAGTCTATACAAGGCTGACTTTCAGAATATTGTCTTTTATAAAGGCAGACAAATAATTATGGCCTTTGGAACTCAAGAAAATCATTCCACTGTAGCAGCTTGGTGATTGATGTAAAGCCTTAGACAGTCTGATCTTGCTTGCAACTTGTATATTCTTGACTAAAAGTAGTCACAGAGATTCTTGAGGATGAAAAGGATGAACTGGGGTGAAGCAAACCCCCACAATACATCAGTAACTAATATTAACTTTGTAAGATGCAAAATAAAAAAGAAAGGATAAAGTGCATAAAATAGATCAGCTAGACCTGATATGAACAGATGTGAAGAGCTGCCAGAGGAAGCCATTTGCAGTGCATGATAAATTTACTACTCCCCCAAAACCCAAGATCAATGCTTTATATTCTTGAGCAGTATCTTCAGGCATCTTATTTATTAACTAAATATATGCATATGTATATATTATAGGAGTGTTGTGGTGTGTGTGCGCATGTTTGTCTGCACCCCACATATATAATACACACACATACATATAGTAATCCTCTAACATTAGCAGTATGTTTTTTTCTGCATCAAAATATTTTCATCATTTACTTTGTAGCTGTGCTAAATTTACTTGATTTTAAGTAAGTTGATTTCCTACACTGCATGTATGACTAAACCAGTGGAACACAATTCAGGCTGCTGAAGCTACAGTGGTTTGTTAACATGTTTCTAATCTCTCTTCTGGTCCATCAAACTCAGCTGTAAAATTTTGCAAGAAAAAAAGTCCTTTTGGCACATTTGAATGAGGATATGGAATATATGGAGAACCTTACAGTGTGGTTTTGAGTAAGAAACTAAAGTTTGGGGTTTTTTTTGTTTTTTTTTTTTTTGGTGGAGGTGAGAAGAGGGAAGGTGATCCTTTCTTGTCCCTGCTGTGCAGTATTGGGAAACAGGACACATTATAGCCCCTAAATGTCAGGGAGGAAATGGCTCCATTCCTCTGTGCAATTGTTAGCAAAGTTGTTGAAGCAAATGGGGTAATATGTTAAAGCCCCTAAAGTGGTGCAGCAGTGATGTGCTCTCCTGGGAAGGACTACTCCATGCCATTCCACATCTAGGACTGTGTCCTTGGCACAAGTATGTTCAAAAGTAGGTTGGTTTTCTAAAGATGTTTATTATGGAACAATTATTTTAATGGTAATTGTGGTTTTTAGCTACTTTTCAACTCGGAGAAAAGCTGGTCTTTTGGTTAAGGACTAAGACAGGCATTTTGGAGACGTACATTCCAATCCTGGTTATGGTGTTGTGTTGACTTGGAATACCACCTTGGGCAATACTCTCAATCTTTCTGTAGCCTGGTTTCCTTCTATGAGATGGATTACTATGTTTGAATTAAAAAAAAGAAAAAAAATCCTTGTAAAGAGCTCTGATATCCTTGATAGACCTATGCTATATAAAGTGAAAAGTCCAATGCAAATCATGCAGGCTGGACAGTTTTGCCCACTCCTTTCTGGGCGGCCCAAAGAATAGTTTCAAGTAGTTGCTCACCTGGTTCCTATGATTCTGCCATAGGAGGTGAAGTTGAAAGGGATGGTGATGGTGCCTGAAGCCTACTGGGGAAATGGACTGTAAGTTGTCTATAAGGATGGAGGATCCTGTGGACATGATAGGTCAAACTGGACATGTATGACAATAGTTTCTATTAATAGTAAATATATGCATTAGGGAACACTAAAGGAAATGAACATACAGCTAAAACTATATAATCCCCCCATGTTTTACAGCTGAGTTACTTGCACTTACATGACCTTTTTCGTGTTAAAAGGCCTTACAGCTAAGATCTTGGTTTGCAAAGGGAACTGTGTGCATAGACATTTCCTCTTCTGTTCAAGTTCTTATGTGAAGCCCATTCAATGGTATCTGTCACTTATATCCTTGAAATCACCCACTGATAAAGGGCTGGTGCTCAGCAGCATAGCAGCATTAAAGTGCAATCTTGGGCAGGAAATTATAGGCATAAATTAGGGAGGTGGCATGAAAATATCACACTGTTATTTGGCAAAGGCACCAGGTTAAGTCTTATGTTTGTGAAAAGTGCAATAAAATTTCATGGTGTATTTGTATAATTATGATATAATTAGCACCAGAAAAATTTAAAAAAATTGAATCTCCAATGATTTTTCAATTTCCATGAACAGTTCCACCAATTTTGCTGCTGCTTAAACATATATTTGAACTCCTCTAGCAACCTTTATAAATACATATTTCAGTTTTTAAAAATGACAAAACATTTGAACTGTTCCTTTAAGAGATTCATTTAATCTTTCCACTTAACAGAATTGTATTGGGTAAGCATTATTTAAGGCATTAATAGCAATAATGGCTCTTTTAGGAAATGCTATTAAGAATGGAAGTTATCTTAAATCATGCTATCACTGAATTATAGTCACTCTTCTCTGATTAACAAACTTAATGTATTAACAGTAAATGTATTCTAAAGTCATAAGGTAAGTTCTTCATTTTATTTCTTGCAGTAGTTGCAATATCCGTAATTTTAGCCAGAAGCTTTTTTTGTTTGTTTGTGCTATTGCTCAGTAGGATGATGACTAGATATATTCTGTGAATAGAAGGTTAGGGAGATATGCTAAAGAAATCAAATTCAGTCAATGGATTATTATCTTATCTGGCCTATTGCAATTAATATACTAAGACTATGAAGTGATTCTTCATAACATTTTAATGGTTTTAATTAATTCTGTGAAGTACTGCAAATTTCACCACTTATTACAAGAACTTGCATAATACTGAAGTACTTAAGCATACTAACAAATCAATCAAAATAAAGAATAGATGTTAAAAAGGCTTTTTAAAAAGTTCTTATTTGCTTTCAAGTACTTTTCTTTGAATGTTTTTCTACTTTACAATTTCTATATGGGACTTCTTCTATATTCCTGTACATAACAAGACCTTATTACATAGTTTGCTAGCTAATAAATATAGTTAATTGTGCTAGAGAAGTCACACATTTCTGCTATGATATTTTTTCTACGTCTTGTTTTTAAAAAAATAGTAATTACTGCATAATGACAAAATAAAAAACCAATTAGACTGTAAATTTAATTCATCACAATGTAATTAGTTGAGATTTTTCATAAATATCACAAAACTTCTTTCTAAAAGTAATCCCCTTATACATTTACCTTTAGAATTCTCCAGTAACAAACTGTCTCGTATAGATGTCATAGTGAACACAAACTGACACAGAAACAGTAATGGGGCTGTGTTACCAGTGAAAATTTTCTGCCAGTAGATGTCAGTCAACTCTGAATATTTCTCAGAAGCTAATGCTAGTTTGCCTATAGTGAGCATGCCTGTGTGGTGTCCCAGTTTCCATCGGGCACTGGAAAATCAACCTATCCTCCAGTGGGCTAAATCTACCAACCCTGATAATAGGAATTAATTCTTCTGTGCTGCAGACTGCAATGTAGGATTTTTAATAGGTTTCCTTCCCCCACTTCTTCCTCTTTCAGATTTACAGATCATATCTGCTTCTGTAGGGAAAGGTGCGAATGCCTTATGTTTTCCCCTTCCACTAAGCCCGCTGTAAGCTTTCTAAGGAGAACTCATCCAAAACAGGAGAGGCTGGAACTTGAAGAAAAATCCTCTAGTAGTACCAATGCATAATAGTTGAGAAAAGGATCAAGTCTTTGTCAATTAAATACAACACTTGGGCATCATCCATCAAAGTGGCAGAAACCCAGTCACCAGATGTGACCTGATACTTTTGGGGATTGGATCTTACTTCACAATCACTACCCTGTCTACCAGCTGCTTTTCTGATGACAGGCATTCTATTAAATAAATAAATTTGTGCAGCCTCTATTGGCTGCCACAGGCAATTCTGCAAGTCCTGCTTCCAGAACCAACGTGCACAAAGCGGAGCTGTAAATTATATCACTGATTAATCATACAACCCTATCAGACATTTTAATTCATCTGGTCTAGGCTGACAAAGAGCCTTGCTTGATGCTCCTTCATTGCACAAGTACAAGGCTAAAGAACTGAAGCTGGTGGCAATCTTGTGTGAAGCATGGAGCCCGAGCATCTGAGAAGGTCTTTCCAGATGTAAAATGATCAGTATCGTGAAAAGTTTATTAGATGGATCAGTACTGCAACTGGACTTTGGTGCTCAACTTCTTGGCTTCTATTACCTTTTGCACTGTTTTGGCAAGGATGTCCCAGGTGCAGAATAATTCATATGTTTCATACAGTTAGCATAGCTGACTCTCAGCCACCTTTCTGCCCCTGATATAATCAGACAATTATAGAATCATATACTGGAAGGGCCCATGAGAGGTCATCAAGTCCAGTCCCCTGCACACATGGCAGGACCAAGTAACATCTTAAACCATGCCTGACAAGGGTTTGTCTAACCTGCTCTTAAAATTTCCAGTGATGAAGATTCTACAACCTACCTAGGCAACTTTTATTCCAATGGTAAATCACCCTGACAGTTAGGATTTTTTTTCCTAATGTTCAACCTAAACTTCCCATGCTGCAATTTAAGTCCAATGCTTCTTGTCGTATCACTGGATGTTAAGGAGAATAATTTTTCTCCCTTATGACAACCTTTTAGATATTTGAAAACTGTTATCACATTCCCCTTTCACTCTTGTCTTTTCCAGACTAAACAAACCCAGCTTTTTCAATCTTCCCTCATAAGCCAAGTGTTCCAGGCCTTTACTCATTCTTAGCAGTCCTGTGTCACTTTTAAAGACTAACACATTTATTTATCTCATGAGCTCTTGTGGGAGAAAATCCCACTTAATCAGATGCTTGAAGTTCCCCATCAAGTGTCTGACAAAGTGAGATTTTCTCCCATGAAAGCTCATGCGATAAATAAATGTGTTAGTCTTTAAAAAGAAGTGCCACAGGACTCCTTCTTTGTTTTACAGAACTAGACTAACACATCTTCAAAGCATCTGACCAAGTGGGATTTTCTCCCACGAAAGCTCATGCACTAGATAAATTTGTTAGTCTTTAAGTGCCACAGGACTCCTTGTTTGTTTAGACTAACTTGGTTATCGCTTTGGAACTTGAATCATTCTTGGTTTTTTGCTTGTCTGGACTTTCTCCAATTTCTTCACATATCCTGAAATTAGGTGCCCAGAATTGGACACAATACTCCAGTTGAGGCCTAATCATCATGGAGTAATGGAAGAATTACTTCTCATGTCTTACCTACAATATTCCTGTTAATAAATCCCAGAATAGTGTTTGCTGCTGCTTTTTTGTTTTTTGCAACAATGTTACACTGTTCACTCATATTTAGCTTGTAGCCCGCTATGACACCCTGATCCCTTTCCTTAGTATTCCTTCCTAGGCAGTCATTGTGCATTTTGTATGTGTGCAATTGATTGATCTTTCCTAAGTGTTGTACTTTGCATTTGTCTTTTTTGAATTTTATTCTCTTTACCTCAGACAATTTCAGCAGTTTATCCAAATCATTTTGCACTGTGATTCTATCCTCCAAAGCACTGTGAAACTCCTCCCAGGTTGGTATCATCCACAAACTTTATAAGTGTACTCTCTATGCCATCATCTATATCATAGATGAAAATATTAAAACGAACTGGACCCAGAACTGATTGCTGTGGTACTCTGCTCATTATGCCCTTCCAGCATGACTGTGAACCAGTGTTAATTACTCTCGGGGAGTGGTTATCCAACCAGTTTTGCTCTCACCTTACACTAACTCTATCTAAATTGTAATTTCCTGGTTTGTTAAAGAGAAGGTGATGCAAGATCATATCTAAAGCTTTACTAAAGTCTAAATAGACATTATCTATTACTTCCCCTCTATCCACAAAGCTTGTTACCTCATCACAGAAAGTTGTCAGGTTAGTTTGACAAAATTTGTTCTTCACAAATCCATGGTATCATTTAACACCTTAGTCTCGTCTAGATGTTTGCTAACTGATTGCTTAATTATTTGCTGCATTATTTTTCCTGGTACAGAGGTTAAGCTGATTATTCTATAATTCCCTGGGTTGTCTTTATTTCCCTTTTTATAGATGGGCACTATATTTGCTCTTTTCCAGTCCTCTGGGACCTCTCCATTCTTCCATAATTTTTCCAAGATAATAGCCAATGGCTCAGATATCTCCCGAGTCATCTCCTTGGGTATTCTAGTGTGTATATCGGGGTGGCCAAACTGCTGCTCACAAGCCGCATGTGGGTCTTCAAAGAAAAAGTGCAGCTTCTGGAAAAGCATGGCAGGGAAGGGTGGCATGGTGGGAGATGGGGGGAGAAGTGTGCAATGGTTGGGGACGGCAGAGAAGCAGTGGCATTGTAAGATCCAGCAGGGAAGTGGTGGCATGGTCGAGGCTGGCAGGGAAGGGTAGCAGGTCGGAGATGGCAAAGAAGCAGTGGCATGGTCAGAGATGTGGGGAAAGCGCAGCAAGGTCAGAGGCAGCAGGGAAGCCTCAACATGGTCAGGGATGGGGCGTGGGGGGCAGAAGTGCGGCACACTCAGGGAGAGCACAGAAGCAGCAGCATGGTAAGAGATGGCAGGGAAGCGGCAATGGGGGTTAGGGGGAAGTGCGGCATGGTTGGGTAAGCTGCAGTATGTTTAGATTTTCTCATAGGCCCTAATTCAGTTTACTCATTAAAATAAAATAGTGTTTTACAAATCCTAAACATGATGTGGAATACTAAGAAAGGAAAATACAAAAGAGAAAAGTTTAAAACCGAATGTAGATTACTTTCCATTTTTGGCAGAACTTACTGCTGGGAAGCATTATATTTCACAATGAAATTTGTTAAATCGAAACATTGTGCAATACTTACAGATCAGCACCTGAGAGAGCTTTTACGTACTGCATTGACAAGTTACTACTCAGATTTTAAAAAACTCACCACTAGCCTACAGTGTTCTACATCCAGCAACAGCTAAGTTTTTACTGTATAGGCCTAGTTTTCATGGTAACCTTAAGTAATTATTAGAACTGACATTAATAGGATCAATATTTGCCCCATTTTTATGATTAAAATTAAAGTTCGCAATGAATTTTAAGCTTAGTATTTTTGAAATAGGTAAAAATATGTGGTTATATGCCACAGTGCGGCTCTCAAAGGTTTAATAATCAACTTGTGCGGCTCTTGAGTTCCATAAGTTTGGCCATCTCTGGTATATTATCAGGCCCTGGTGACTTGAAGGTATCTAACTTGTCTAAGTAATTTTTAACTTGTTCTTTCCCTAATTTAGCTTCTGATCTTATCCCATTTTTACTGCTGAGAGTGCGACTGGAGTTTTGCTGTGCTCTCTTGAACTTCACTGGTCAGAACTGGCTCTTGGGATCATTCGTAGCCAGGTACAACTTGGAACAGGCTGAACTGGGGGTTAAGTGAAGGTGGTGAGCACAGTGAGCACAACTTTTCCTTCTCTGCTATATGCAAATGAAGATTTCCTACTGTTCCCCCAAATGTGAGTAAGCAGCACTCCCTCCTTTTGCTGGAGTAATGAGAGTTCCTCATCTTATTTGAATCTTCTATGACCACTGGCCATGGGACTGCTTGAAGAATTTCATTTAAAATGGTGTGAAGAGGAAAGAAGCACATATTTCATCAATGACCCTTCTCTGTGCCATGTGACCCATGCTGCCTGGTGCATTAAGCCCCAGACAGTGTGGGAAAGGTGTTTTCAGTTGTATTCAGGTGAGTTACTATTGAATTAATTAGTCCTGAGATCCTTAGATTTACTTCCTGCTGGAATTTTGCCCAGCCAGCCCCAAGGAGAAGCATACAGCACTGAGGTGGGTTCTGCTGCTTTGTTGCCATGTGGAAGGTGGACTTGGTGGATGGGGGCTTGAAGGCTTGCATGTACCTCCTTCATTCCACAAGGTCATTCCCTTTTTCCTTCTACTGTTCAATACCTCTCACACCTTGCAGTGGAAGGCAGCAATTTTACTACCATTTTTTAAAAGGAGAGAGCTGAACTGAGTGGGTGTTTGTTCCCTTTTCAGAATGATCTTAACTGGTGAGCTTAGAAGAAATTGCTTCATTGCAAAACTGTAAGTTAAAAAAAAAAAAAAAAAGAAAAGCAGAAAAAAACTCCAACAGTAATTTGAGCCTAGGCCAGAGACTGTATAATACATCACGAGCTCTTATTTCAGTTTGTTCCTTAAAGAGTATGTGTTTGTTGCCTCCATTTTTAGAGTGGAACAACGCATGTTTGCTCACTATCATTTTTAATATGCATTTCAGCTTCTTTAAAGTTAACTGCTGCTGAAGAAAAAAATTTATCTGCTTCTGTGAAACTTTAAGAGATCCATTCAATGCAACAAACAAAACAGTGAGTCACTAGTAAGCAGGCGAGTTTCTCTGACATGCCACAGCTGCTGGACGGAGAGTTTGCTGTGACACTGAGGGGCCAATGTGCTGTTTTCTGACAGAGACTGTCATGCTCTCTGAGGTTGATAGGCAGCTAAGTGTCCATGGGTGACCCCACAGTTCACATAAAGGTTTCTCAGTCCACTTTAACACCAAGTCACTATCTTGTTAGCAAATAACCCTGGCATTCAGTGCTTGATAAGCCAAATATTTGAATCAGGTGACATTTGAGTATTTTTATCCTGTACCATTCTGAGTAATGAGTCTCTCACAGTCATATGGGCACTGGCGCTTGATTGTACATCATGTAAATGGAATGTTAATCACAGTTCAGAGAAGTCAGGCTTTTGGGCATTCAACTTTTCAAACTCTTCTACAGATATTACATAAACTTTATTTTGTATTTAAATTTTATGTTTAAAAATTTATTAAGTCAGTCGGAATCCTGGGAACAGATATGTTTTCCTATTTAGCATATTATTTTTTAGTGTGACCTGGAAAAATAATTAAAATAAAAATCAAATTTATCCAGATTTCCTTGGAATGAATTACTTTGTGTTCTTGTTGGTTTTTTTAAATTTCAATGGGAGTAGGCTCAGACCTGTCATCTTTTTAATCTGGATGCTTCCTCACTGCCTCTCAGGTCTTATTTCTCACTTTCTGCTTGTCAAGGACCCTTCTCCAATTGTTCTTGTTTTTTAGGCCTAGGTTTATGTGTCTTAGTACAAATACCTTGTTTTCTATTTTTCTGAGGGGACTGGGGACAGTGGGGTCTCCATATCTAAATCCATTGTTACTGACAGAGAGACCTTGACACGTGAAAAGACCTCTCGCTAGGGGCTAATATACATACAGGTTTTGTACTCCTTTAAAAACATCAGTTTAAAATTGGTATAAATCCCTAGAGTGGACGCATTTATACTGATATATGTTATCAAAAGCTCGTCTGCTCAAAAAAATTGTACCACCTTAATTACAGCGGAACTGTTAAAGCAGCACATTCCCCCTAATGTGGAGAAACTGTCACGTTGGCATCACTGGGCAGTCTGACTAAAGCATGCCCCAGCCTTTGGACAGCCCTGCAAGTGACCTCCTGTGTGTTTCCCTGTTCAGGGGACTTCTTTAATAATTCACAGACTCTTCTGTCTCTTTATACCTCTTCTAAGGTTCTGTTTTATTAACATAACAAATCTTCAAAATAAAATTCTCAAGTCATTCTTCAAGTTCATCCATTTACCCACGAATCGGGTCACTTCCAGGCCAGAATACCCAGGTTTCTCTAATGGAGCCTACTCCCTTCCAACAGCCTCTGTTGCAAAGGAGCCCACTGCAGCAGGGGCAGTCTCCTAGCAGCACTGGACACAGCTGATCTTGGCATGGGCTACCTGGTTGACTGCACTTCCTGTATGGAGGAGAGGAAAAGCTAGCAACTACTTGATGCAGCAGCATCCAGAGCTTGCTCAGCACATTCCTCTTCTGCAGGTGTAATTGGTTCTGTTTTCTGCTTCCTGTGCTTGCTTCTGCTTTTGCCCAGCTTGCTCTAGTGCTTGCTTCAGTACCTGCCCTTTTCCATCCTTGACCCCACCCAGCTCTGCTTCTCAACCATATCTCTGGCTCGCCCACTGTCTCTTGCATTTGGCTGCTAATCCCTGGCTCTGGCCCTCATCTTGCCTCTCCACTATGCCCCTCAAACTACCTGTGATCCTGATTCCTGGCTCCAGCTCAACTGCCCTCTATCCTCCAGAACTAACCCCCCCCCATAAGTCCAACCACTGGCGTTGGCCACCCATATTCCTGTTATGATTCTGACTTTTTCCTTCAGCATCCCAAGAGAGGATTACTGAAAACCAAGCTTGGCTGTGAGGTAGACTCCTGTTAAGACCTCCCTCTTCCTGATGAAGGTTAGGGACACATTGCAGAGGTTCCAGACTCAGGTTTCGGCTACTCACAGCCAAGGTCACTTGGGAATCAAAGATTCCACTTCTGGCCCAGTTCGAAGATGATCTCAGGGTATTTTATCACTCTGAATCTGTCAGTTCCTGTTCATGTTATAGTTTGTTGTTTTGCACTGACCAGTCTCTAGTAGCATTGTTATCTGCCTAACCGGGGCAGCTTGAGAAATTCATCCAAACTATGGTCATTGTTTTCTGTGACCTGGATCATGCTGGCTCCTCCAAGAGTATGTTTCTTGGGAATATTCTAGGAAAAAGAGCGGTCACCAGCTTGCCTGCAAAATTCAGGCAGTTAGAGGTGATTCCTCAGGGTACCAGGCTGCAGACAGCTCCTCTTAGGTCTAGGTCACTGGCAGTGGGCAGCTCCAGCAAGTCCTCAGGGTCACAGGCAGCTACTCAGCAGTGTAGTGTTCCAGCTGGGGCTCCTGAGGAATAGGAGATATGTCCTTCTCCCTGTCAGCTCAGCCTAGACTGAGCTCCAGGGCTCTCCTTTTATATTTGGTGCCTTGCACCCTTGCTTCCAGTGAGATTGGCAGGATGGCTCTGACTCTACTCACCTGGGGGGAGGGCTGTCCCTTCCTATTCATCTCTGATGGAGGCTATACCCCCTAGCTACAACATGCTTAACTTCATGCACATTAACAGTTCCAAGCCTGAAGAAATTTAATCAGTTTAAGTGCTTTGCAGGACTGAGTGCTTGTTGGAGAACACAGCCTGTCATTTTGAAGCGGGTAACGTTTTGCTAGTCATCACTACATCTATATGACTAAGGTGTAGATTTGGATAGTGCTTTATACCATCTTTATACTTCTAGTGTAAGAAAATCTTTCTAGAAAGTTTCACAATAATGCTCTAGATGGAGTGAAATGAGTTTTCATGTATGTTGTCATTTGGAATCTAAACTTAATGGCGATATCTAGACTTCCTAAACTTAGCTCATATTTGTTAATTCGAACTAATAGGTTCAAATATAGTTTGAACTACATTCAAACTTATTAGTTTGAATTAACAACGTGGACTAAGTTGAATTACAGTTACTTCAATTTAACCCACTTCATTAATTCAAATTAACTGATCTTAGTTTGAACTAACAAAATGGATTTAAATGTCCACACTCCGCCAAGTTCGAAGTAAGGGATTAGTTTGACTTAAAGGGCAGGTCTTACTAGGTCGAACTAAGCTTTCATTAGTTCGAATTAAAGAATTCCTTAATTTGAACTAATACAAGCCTAGTGTAGATAGGGACTACGTTAGTTCAAATTAAGCCTATTTCTTTCAAAGTAACTTGCAAGTGTAGACATAGCCAAAGAAATCCAGTATCAGAAGTTGTGGAAATTTAACTAATTTCAATAGCTTATTTTTCAGCTACCCTAAGACCTGACAATATGCTCTTTGTGGGCATTTTGTCTCACTTCTAGTGTATCACTCCACTCCAAGACCATTAGTTTCAGTGAGTAACTCTTGATTTACAGTGGTCTGAGGGGAAAATTAGGCCCCTTCACATTCCAGAGCTAGATTATGCTTTGATTATGTTGCTTAAAACAAAGTGGGCCTTTCTTTACTAATCTGAAATTTCACTTGATGTATTTTTTTTTCTGTATGTAATCATTCTTTTCTATAGGAATCTGAGGAAGGATGGTTCAATTTAAGATGCTGTCCAGGGACTTGGGAGGTCTGAATTCAATTCCTTGCTGTACCGCAAACTTCAGAAGTGATCTTCAGTAAGTCATTTAGTGACTTTGTGCCTCAAGTCCCCTGTTTTTTTAAAAAATGGTGATAATAACCCGCATTTGTCTGTCTCATAGAGTGTTCTGAGAATAAACACATTAATGATAGTAAAATGCCTCTTTAATGAGTGGAATATAGGTTCCTAAAATAGATATTCCCATTTATCTGGCTGATGTAGTGCTTTGTTGAAAGAAAGTATAGCTTGCATACAACCTTGAAACTAGTTGCCTAAAAGCAAAGGAAACTGTGCTTTGTTAGCATGTGATGAGTTTTATGGAGATTGCCAATGTTCCCTGTAAGCTGCATGCATGTACGCAAGCACAGCAGCCGCGACTCCCTGGCACACGCCTCACTGCCGACCACACAGGGCTGGCAGCTGTGGCTCCTTGCTGACCTGAACACACATTCTTCTGGCTGGCAGGGAGCTGTTGCAGGGAGTTTAAGATCTTCTCTGAACGTGCTCAGGGCAGGAAATTTTAAACTTCCCGGCACAGCTTCCTGCTGCCCAGAAGATTGGCCGCAGTAAGGGGCATGCTCTGCATGGGAGCGGCTCTAGCAGCCAGGGCAGTGGCCTGGGGGAGCCGGGGGAATGGAAGCCCGGGGGACTTGGGGAAGCCAGCCGGAGGGTGCGCGGAGAAAGCAGCCAGCTGTGGGACTCAGGGAAGCCCCCCCCGCCACTGCACACCAGGGAAAGTGCTGGGGGGGAGCAAGTAGCTTCCCCAGGACTAGGGTTGCCAGACGACTGGCAAAGGGAGGACAGGTGCTCCTTTTTACCTTCATGTCCTCTGTCCTCCAGACATTCTAAAAATAGGTGATTTCTTCCAGCTTGTTACTTTTTATGAGTAGAATGCTTAAAAAACAAAACAAAACAAAACAAAAAGCCCAAAACAGGGTTCAAACCCATTAGCCTGAGGCTGTCTCCGATACACACAAAGCAAAGGGGAGTCAAACATAGAGTTCTAGAGATGCCTATAACAACAGCTTTAGTGGTTTAGTTGGTTGAGCAACAGGATCTTAATGTGAGGGATGTGGATTTGAGACCTCTGTTGGGTATTTTGATTTTTTTTGGACCACAACTCTCTGCAAAAAGGGCTACATTGGAGAAAAAATATAGCAAACCCTAATAAAATGAAGGAAAATAAAGTATACTGTGAATAAAATTACTAACAGGGGCACATTTGAATTGGTTAGAAACCATATAGGACAATTATTATTTTTATTTTTAATTGTAAAATGGACTGCTGTGGAAATGAAAAAGCGGTGTCAGCTTTTTAAAAACTTTTTAGGTGCTTTTCAAGTTTATATTTGCAAAGTTAGTTTTTTAACTTTTTTTAATCTCATGAACATTAATGAAAGGGTCATGGAAAACTTTCGTTTACTGAAAAAAATCAGTTTTCAGTAAAATAAAACATTTTGGTATTTTTTAATTTTAAAACAATTTAAAAAGCACATGATTTTGTGCTGTTTTAATGCCTCTTTCATTATCATTACCATTTTCCATGACATAATATGGTAATGACAGCAATATTTCCTGTAAGCTGATGATGCAGCTGAACAAGTTATGGGAAATGCTTGGGAGGCCAGCGGGCAGCAGGAAGGGGGCCCGATATAGGTCGAGGAACTTGCTCAGCTGCATCCATAGCTTGCTCAGCGGCATCATCACCTTACAGGGAACATTGAATTGATGACCCTTATTCCATACAGTCATGACGTGGACTGTGTTGTCACTTTCTGAGTTAGTTAAAGTGATTGATTCTCTAGGTTTGAGTAGTCGCACTGCAAAGTTACACTTGAGTTTCTGAGCACTAATTAGCATTCCATTCCCCTATGTCGGTCTTTAGGACTACTGGGTTGCATATTCCATGGTTTGCAATGATCTGAAAAGATAGCAGCTCTGTTTTTTTTCCCCAGTACCTTGTGAGACAATGTGTCTTTCTGGGCAGGGGACTTATGGGAGGGCACTGGAGGACTTTCATCACTTGAGTGCTTTAGCCTTCATTCTCTTTACAAAGAGTTTGGGTTACTAGAGTGAGTAAAAGCAGCATTCTGGCTTTTGTCTATACCCCAGAAAGGCCCAGCTTACTCTAGTATACATCACACTGCATTTGGACCAGAGGTTTTTGTGTGTGCATGGAAGAAAGGGTTAATGGCAACACTCCAATGAGCACCCGAGTTAACTCTGTAATGAAGACAAACATTCAGATAAAAAAGGAATTTGAACTGAGATAGGTGATAGAAGCTCTCAGGTCTGAGTACCTTCTTGTCACTACCATGGCACTGCTGGGCAGATGTCATCTATGTTTTTTGGATAATTCTGTCAGCATCTGATGAGTAAGAGGGGTTTTAAAACAGATGATACCAGTATTGATTAACTGGCATCTTTCCTTCACCATAGAAATCTGTAAAAAGTGACTGGTTTGACTTTGTTCATGGTTTCTTTTACTGCTGCCTCTGAATATTGCATTAGGATTAATAAGGTTAAAAAATTCTTCCAAGCACATTAATCCTTTCTATAAACCAAGAGCTCATATTTAACTATATTCCTTTATTCATCCAAGCTGAATAAACACTGTAATGATCATGTTCACATTCAGGACTTAGGTAACTAAATTCAGTGTATTTTAATTCCTGTATTAACTAATTTTTTTTTCTTCTTACAAGTAACTATTAAGGACAGGCAGTCAATGCCTGTCCTTCAAAAATAGGAAGTGATCTTGATTGAAACTTTTGGAGCCAAAATGTCAGCCTGACCTTATGTGATATCTGCCAGTAAAATAAATGTTTTAATGGTGTTGCAGTCTCAATACTCTGCATTATTTCTAAAGAGATTGAAGTGGAGAAGTGATCCATTGTTAGTAATTTATTCACCTTGATTTAGCCAGCACTAGGGTTTTTCATTTGTATTATAGTTTCCCTGGGTACAAGTGGAGTTGCTATGATATTCTGGAAATGAAAATTCTTAACAGCTTTCATTGTCTCTTCCCTTTCCATTAATAACCAATCTATTGAGGTTGTCTTCAAAAGAAGGGCTATAGCTATTCTAGTGTAATATGAGCCTGTTTCTCTCTTCTCTGAATTTAGTTACTGCTTTTGCTATCTATATACAAGTTCTTTCAAAGCACATAGTTCCTTTTCGATTGGATAATTATGAATTTCTGAGCTCTGAGGTATGAAGACATGTTGGAAAGGAAGGAAATGCAAAGTCAAGTTACTCCAAGCAACCTCAGTTCTGCATCTGTATCCCCTCCTACCATCCAAAAAACCCCCATGATTCAAGCCTGTGTCTGCATATCATACTTTGCCAGCCATCACAATATGATTCCTATATCTTCGTCAGCTATGGCATTCTGAATATACTAACATATGTGTTGCCCGTCCACAACATATATGTCACCTACTTAATCAGAGACTGGATAACTCAGTTTCAGACTTTGACAAACAAGCACAATGACCTGTCAGGTTTCTTAGAATCTTTGAATCCATTTGATTTGCCCCAGGCTTTAACAAATCTACAATATGTTAGTAAATTTGAGGAATTCGTAAACTTTACTTCCATAAAATCCTTTAACACAGAAGGTACTGCTATGGACTTCAGGGAGTCTCTGTGCGATTTGTTATCTGTGCTGAAGGTTGCATTTGTTTGGATAGGTGATGGTTTAATGTATGCCGTTGACAGAAGGAAAATCAATGCATTACCCCAGATTTCTATGAAGTTTATAGTTTCTACATCTCTGGGCCAGGGAGCCCCTTTCTTTGGCATTGAGAAATAAGCACTTACACCAGATCAGTCTATCACACATCCTAGATGGTAGCTGAGCAAGGAATGGTCCAGGCCTTTGGGGTGCAGACTGAGCAGTCACTAAGTCTGTGTGTTACCCCCAAAAATCAGACTGAAGGCACCCCCACAATGTCCTGTGTATATCAGTGGCTCAGTTGTCAGTTTGTTTTTGATAGAACAAAGGGGATGGAGTGCTCTAAAGGAATTGCCAGAGTTATACCTCTGACCTGTAGAAAACTCTCCAAAACAGACTAACTTTATTGACTCATGGGTGGACAAAGATATGGCCTTCCAATTAAAGAATTAATGCTCAGGTAATAGTCTTTGAAAACAAAAGTATTTTTTATTGAATGTATCAAAACATCCTGATACAATAAATCTTAAAAGCATGTATTAAGATAACAAAACAAATTCTATCAAAACAGTTATATACATCAAGTTACTCCAGCAATATCATGCAGTTGGAAATAGCCGCAAGTAGTTAACAATTTTACATGAGGAGATCAGTCATTTGGGATACTGACGACAAATTCTCACTTAAACATTACAACTGCACACATAACAGATGTACAAACACAAACATCCAACTGTATTACCTCAGACGTAGACACTATTTTCTTTTTATACTATCATCATCATGCTTACTTTTATGCAGGCTTCTCTCTGTGATCTGTCAAATGGTCCTTCTCTCCTGCCATAGCCCTTCCTAGCTTCTGTCATTGTCACTGCTTGGCTGCCACCACTGCTTTGCTATTGCTTGTGGTGATTGTTAGATCTGCTGCACCAAGCTACCCCTCTTCTTCCCTCTTCAGTGATTTAGCTCTCTTCGGCAGCTCTTGATCGTTCTCTTCTGCTGATGATCTCTTCCCTATGTTGCCCCAGAACTCTCATGCGGGTTTTAAGCTGCCTGAAAGCAACAAATATTATTTAATTGTCTCCAAATCAGATTAGTTCTGAGATGGAGGGTGGGATCAGTGCAGCCTAAATGGGTAAAACCCCTAGTGGAAAACACGGCTACAACCCTCCAATCAAGAACAGATTCAGAGCAATGAAGAAACTTAGAGTGAGGATTTCTTTTACAACAAGTATTAACATTTATTTAAAAGATCTTAAACATATTTTCATTTACTTCAAGATCTTACAGAATTATAATAAGATCCAGAGACTGAAAATATCAATTAATACTTGTATATCTCAGCGAGCATTACAGAGTGACAGTTTAGGATGGAATACTCTCTGCTGGGTTTCCCTTCTTACAGTTACAGACACATAATCACAAACTAGATAGCAAGACAAATACGTTAAAACATTAGAGACAAATACAAAACACTTAACAAATTATAACATCCCACAAGCAAGGGCCAGTTGCCTATGGGATGGGGAGATCTCAGGTCTTACATCTATGTCCCTTTCTCTGCACAATAAGGGTTTTTAACTTGGGCATTTCCTACTGCAGTCCAGCGGGACTACCGGTTTGCCTATTACTGCAAGCTACCTTGTAAGGGTTGGGCCCCTGTCAGCAGTTTGTTGCTGTAAAACAGTTTGTTGGTCTTTAACCTTAGCTAGTGATGTCCTACCCTCCTTGGGACCCTTTTTCTTACCACAGATTTCAGAAGATCAGTTCTCTGTACCCTGTCTGGCCTTTTGATGTCTTCGCACTCACTGGCTGCCTTCTCCTTCTCTGCCGTGGTCTCCGTGGTAACTGGAACGACGGTGGCTAAGAAGGTTCTTGGGAACTTGCAGGTGCAGCTGCTACGTTGCGACACCGGCAGGGATTCTAACAATGCTGGAGCTTCAAGGCCTCGAGCCTTTTGGTGATAGTTATTGCTCACAGACTTAACCACAGAACTCAGTTAGCTGTCCGTCCGGAGTGCATGCGAGATTGAGTATTCGGGTTCACCCTTCTGAGACTAAGTCCAAACACCCAGCTCAGAGACTAAGTCCCGAGTCACCGCTCAGAGACTAAGTCCAATTCCACCAGAGCCGTTGTTACTCTCTCTGGGGATGAGTGAGAGTGTGACTCCTAGTGCAGCGGGAACATAGCCAGAGGCCAGTGGAGCCCAGTAAGGAGTGGGAGAGATCTTCAAAGTTCTGCTGATGTGCAGCTTCTTTGATACCCTATCATCACTTTCATCTTCTCTTGACCACTCACAAAAGAGGTGATTTCATCCTCACCCAATTACAAAGAGGATGATTTCACCTAGCACCTGCACAGTGTGTGATAGAGATCAAAGGGTTTTAGGGGTCCTTGGACAGTGGGAGGAGACCTCAGAATACTTGATGGGAGGGGGAATGAGGGAGTTCAAAAGTTTAAAATCTTCCTCCATCTTGACCTACTTTTCCTTAAAGAGATATATCTATTGGCTCTGTTCCCCTATGATCCATATGTATGGAGATCAGGTTTCACTTGCTGAGTGCATTTTGAATATTAGCTTTGTTTTAAACACTTGTAAATGATAACTTATGGATACTTTACCACTAATTATTACATATTATGCTATTTCTAGCTTTATTTTAACACAAATTTCTACCAGATTGCCTTCCACTATTTTTCTACTCATATGTGTCTTTCTCCAATCAAGATTTGCTTTGATACTAAGGAGATGGCAAAAATCTCAGGCTACACTTACCTGTTTTTCTTTTGATTGTTTGTTACCTCATACACAAGCCAATCAGTTTCTTGGCTTATATACAGATTTTGTCCTACTCTGATTGGTTATTCCCCCAATCCATGTCATTAGCATAACTGTCCACCAATTATCTTTAAACCTGCCCTGACTGGTTCATAAGACAGACCAATCACAGCTGTTAAACTCGTCTGTGAATCAAAGTCAGACCTGGTTGAGAACTTGTGTCATGCTCAACTGATGCCTCCCTTAAGGTTTGGGAGTGACCGTTCTTTCATCTCAGCCTGTCTGTTTGCTATGAAATGAATTATTCCATGCCTACCACTTTTGTTTTATCTGGCTGTGATTCTCTAAAGCTGCCCTCTTGATTTCCCTGGCTGTAATTGCATAAAATTGTCTTTACTAATTATTAATTTTAAAGGGATAGCCGTGTTAGTCTAGTCCAGTGAAAAAATCAACAAGGAGTTGTGTGGCACTTTAAGACTAACAGATTTATTTTTTGCATGAGCTTTCGTGGGAGAAGATCCC
>ML682094.1:129172-205154 GCA_007922195.1 Podocnemis expansa
GAAACATCTGAGGAAGCGGGATCTTCTCCCACGAAAGCTCATGCAAAAAATAAATCTGTTAGTCTTAAAGTGCCACACAACTCCTTGTTGTTTTTTCACTAATTATTAAGCCTTTATACCTATAAACAGTTACACATTTAGAAGCATTTTAACATTAGAATTCATTGTCACCCCTCTATTTTTTTTCTATTTTGATTTCTTTCCTTGTTTCAGCTAATGGAGGCATGGCAATGTTCTTAATGATGTATTCTTTACACAGAATAGTTCAGCTGAACAAAATCTCTTGCATCAAGTAGCCCAGACCTTTGGGATGAGAACTGAAAAATCATCCAGTGAAAAGCTCAGACATCTGGCCTAAGAGTTAGCATTCACCCATCCCTGACTGCAGATTGGGGAAGTGGGACCTGGGTTTTCTTTGCTCTTCTGGGTGCCAGCCTAAGGCCCTAGAAGCCAAGGGAGACCACACCATTGGTTTGATGGGGAAATGTGTGGTTGTGGCAGCACAGCAGCACTAATATCTTGTTTCCCTGGGCTACTTCCTACCATTGACTCTTACTGGTTTCCAGCCTCCTTGCCAGGTGGTCCATTCTCCACTTTTCAGATTTTTTAGTCTTCAAGGGCAGTAGTTCAATTCTCTCCAAGCCAGCTCAGAAGAGTCATTCTCTACATTCAAAATCCGTTTGAATATTTGTATATTGTATGTGTCCTTCTTACCTCAGAAACATACATTACCGTTAGGTCATTTTATAAACATTGGGAAGTATTTTCAGAAATGCTCAGCATTTCTTCTCTTGTTGAAGTCAATGATACGTTTCCCATATACAAAGAGGCAAATCAGTACCTGAACAAGAGCATAGTCAATGCACGAGAGTTTAGAGTTTGTCTACTCTATGGCAGTTTGCACTGACCTAAAAAACATAGCAACTGTCCTTGCTTGCTGGGTTCTCAGAAATGCAAAGAATCAATATGCAGAAGAAGAAGTTCTTAAGTTACATGGTTAAATTTACCACAATAAAGCATGCTGGAACCAACACATAATTCAGGTACTCCAAAGGCTATGATTTCATTATCAATGTGTTATAATATAACACATTCACTCATGTATACAAAGTGAAATCAAAATACACACACTTTTAATTTAAAACCTTTCATGTTCCAAGGGGGTAGCCATGTTAGTCTAAAGTGCCACAGGACTCTTTGTTTGTTTTAATTTAAAATTCTCCTTAACCACAACAAATGCACACTGTATTTTATACCTCAGTAGCAACAATCTATCAACATATACTTGTCATTTCCATTTTGTATGTTTTCTTTCATACAGGCATGTATGCTGTATGTTTCCTCAATCTATAGCTACCCAGCTGACTGACATAAGTTTCTGTCCAGTCATAAAGCCTAGTTCCATTCTCAAATTACAAAAGAAAAGTTTGCCTGTGTGCACATATCTGCATCCAAGATTATTTTCACACACCAGTCACATACAGCATTCCATGCTTCTGCTTTTATTGCTCTGTCCAGTGTCAATACTAGGACACTGTTTGTGAAAAGTAAAACCTAGTTAATAAAATACATGTTTATATTAAAACAATGAAAGTCCTGTGGCACCTTAAAGAGTAACAAATTTTTGGGGGGGCAAGTTTATGCTGATTATCAGCCCAAAGACACTAGTCATACCACAAAATGTTACTGAAGGCTTATCTTCCCTTTCTGTAGACATTACAAGAATAAAAGAACTTTGAGCAGCCGTTGTGAGAGGTGGAGGTACTGAACATTATGGTACCACTTTGGCCTAGTCAAAACAATATGCTGTTCTAGCCAAAACACTCTCTATTACTCATTTGTGGACAAAGAACATTGGATGCTGACTTATGTTCAGTGGGTGGAATTAGTGAAAAATGGCTGTAGCTCAAGTACTCAACCTACTCTGGAGAAGGACAAGCATCAGTATAGTTTCTGTTCTGCATCGTTCCTTAGCTGAACTCTCCAAAATGGTTCTATTGACTAGCTTTTATTATAATTGTATTTTATTTATAATTTTAATATTAGTGACAAAGCTAGCTTAGCCACTTATTGTTATATGTTACCTGACCCAGTATTTATACCTATGTTGGGTATTTTTGCCTCTCATGCTGATGAATATGTTGAAGATGGTAGCTCAGGTGGTACGATTATGGGAGTCCTTAGAACTATATAGACATATGAAAAAATTCCATGCACAGAACTCTCAGTTGCATTTGGAGATGCCTGGATGAATACAAACATACAGATGTGGATGTATGTACCCTTGTCATGAATGGCTGTCAACCTCTCCTTTAAAAAGAAATCCTTTATCCTTGTGTGGCTGGGACCTTGGGTGTGTGATCAGTCTCAGTGTTTAAGGTCTCTGATTGGTTAATCTGTCCCTGTTAGCAACAGGGTGAAGATAAACAGCAATGCTTGGTATATAAATCAATTGCTAGGTGATCTTTTGTGTATAGACTAACAGAAATGGACAGCACTGGAGTTTAGCAGAGAGTCTAAGCGGTTGTCTTGTACAGCCCCAAAATGGCCAGCAACAGAACAGCAGTTGTGATATGCAATGAATGTTCTATGTCGTTTTTTTTCTTTTATTTTTTTTCCCCCTCCAGCCAGGGACAATTTATTATGTATGAAAAGTAAATTGCTGGCTGTGCTGAAAGAGAAGACATATAATTTGGAAGGACAAGGACAGACGCTAAAGAGCATTAGAGAGGCTAAGAAGTTCTTGGACAACCAGATTCAGAAAGTATTATCACTCAGCTTCACAAAAGGAACTGGCCTGTAAGCAGCGTGTAGCCATTGGTGGATCCAGGGGTGTCGCTGGCGCCTGGCACATAGGGCACATGCCCTGAGTCCCAGTGCCAGTGCCCTGAATATCTGGGGCAGCCCCTGCCTCCCTTGTCCCCATCCCCAGCTGGAGATTGGGGGCCTGGCCACTGGCAGCGGCACCTGCCTCTCCCGTCCCCAGCTGGGGATCCGAGTCCAGGCTGGTGTTGGCAGGAGTCCGAGGCCAGATTGGGCCCAGGGGAGGAGAATCGGGGCTGCCAGCGGTGTGGCCTGCAGCCAGGGGTGGGGCCTGTGCCCATGCCTTGGATCTTTCTCTGGAGCAGTGACACTCCTGGTGGACCTGGATGGGCTGGGGCCCACACACTTGACTCTGTAGCTTGCCTGCCTTAACCTCTAGCACTGTCCTGAAATTCGCCATAGGGGCCATTGGCCACACAGCAGCTGGCAGCCATAAGCAGGGCAGAGGTGATGATGCCTCTGCTCTTTTTGTGGATATGGGGCCTGGCAACTGCAATCATGTCTGTGAGTGGGATGGAGGTGCCAGTGTGTCTGCTCTGTTTGCAGTCACCTGGCCCTGCGGCTGTGAATAGAGCAGAGGTATCAGCGCTGGCTCCTTTACCCTGCTTGCAGCAGCTGCAGCAGTGAAGTCATCACCACTGCCAGCCTGGGTGCATGACCCTCCTCCTCTCTGGGGGCAGCTTCTGGTCATAGGGCCAGAAGCTCCCCTTGGCTGGGCCCACCCTAAACTTTCAGGGGCCTGGCCAGAAAACAGTGACTGGCTATGCCTGTGCCAGTAGGGAACTGGAGTGCCTACAGTTCATAGGCAAGAGGGCCGGGCAGCATTCTTCCCAACTGGAGGAAAAGGACCTAGGTGTACTTGTTGATCACAGGATGACTATGAACTGCCAATGAGATGTGGCCATGAAAAAAAAGCAAATACAGTCCCATTCTGCATGAAATAGGGTATTTCCAGTAGAGGTAGGGAGGCTTTAGTACTGTTATACAAGGTGCTGGTGAAATTTATCTGGAATATTGTGTGCAATTCTGGTTCCCTATGTTTAAGAAAGATGAATTTAAACTAGAACAGGTGCAGAGAAGGGCTACAAGCATGATCTGTGGAGTAGGAAACCTTCCTTATAAGTGAAGACTTAAAGTACTGGGTTTGTTTAGCATAACCAAAAGAAAGTTGTGAGGAGATACGATTGCTCTTTATAACTACATCGAAGCTATAAATATTAGGGAGGGAGAGGAATTATATATGTTTAGTGCCAACGTGGACACAAGAACAAATGGATATAAATTGTCCATCAGGAAGTTTAGACTTGAAATTCTAACCATCAGAGAAATAAAGTTCTGGAATAGCCTTCCAATAGGAGCTGTGAGGGCAAAAAACCTCTCTGGCTTTAAAACTGAGCTTGATAATTTTATGGAGTAGACGGTACAATGGGACAGCCTAGTTTAGCATTTGACTGATCTTTGATTACTGGTGGTGGGCACGCCAGTGGCATGAGATGTGGTGGGTTCTGAGTAATTACAGAAAATTCTTTCCTAGGTATCTGGAAGGTGAATCTTATCCACATGCTCGGGGTTTAACTGATCACCATATTTGGGGTTGGGAGGGAATTTTTCCTCAGGGCACATTGGCAAAGTCTGTGGCAGTGTGGTTCATCCTCTACTATAGAATGGGGCACAGCTCACTTGCTGGTGAACTTTCTGTACCATAAAGTTTGTAAACTATAATTTGAGGACTTTAATTACTCAATGATAGGTTAGAGGGTTTTTACAGGAATGGGTGAGTGGGGTTTTGTGGACTCTGCAGGAGGTCAGACTAGATGATTACATTGGTCACTTCTGACTTTTAAGTCTATGGAGACTGAAAATGGTGGGCAGCCTGGGACCGTCAGAGGAAAAGGCACCACAAGAAATTCCAAACTGCAAGAAGTACTCAGTTCTCAGCAGTTCTCAGCATGGAAATTTAAAATTGCTCTGAAAATCCACTGGTCAAATAGAACTGATAGCTGCATATTATGTTCATGAGGAGACTGCTGTGCCCATTCTGCAACATAATCAAGCAACTCACAAAGACTTCCAACCATTGAAAGAAGACAGAAGGTCCTTGTTGGGGCTTCCATAAGAAGAAGGATGGAAAGAATGTTCTGCTGGAGACAGGTGGACAACAAAAAGGTGTAGCATCTCCCGGAATGATGACACAAAATGTGATTGCAAGACTACATGGGTTTCTGAAGCTGGTGGACAAGGCTCCACTAATGATGGCATGTATTGGTACTGAGGACCCTGCTTTACATGGTACCACACACATTATAGATGATTTCAGGGAACTCCCAAGGTGCTGAAGAACAGAAATGTCGATGTAATCTTGGAAATCCTTCCTTATGAGGAAAGGAAGATAAAAGGCAGAATATTATGGAAATAAATTACAGGCTTATTTAGTAGTGTAAGGTAGAGGGGTTTGGTTTTGTGGAACTTTGGGCCACCTTATATAGGGAAGACACACTTTGGATGACTTATTCCTAAACAGAAGGGAACCAGTCTTCTAGGTCACAGATTAGTTAGATTTGTTAGGAGGGTGTTAAATTAGGAACATAGCAGATGTTATTGATAGTACTTCGAAGAGAGGTCTCTTCATCTGTAACAATAACAATAAGAATACTGTGCACTTGAAGTATTTAGAGCCTCCTTTCCCAGGACCTGAAAGCTTTTCAAACATTAATTATGTCTCACTACAGCCTGTAAGTTAAATACAGTACTATTATTGCTTCAGATATATAAATGGATAAACTGAGGCACAGAAAAGTTAAATCAATAAACATTCAGCATGTCAGTGGTAGAACCAGAAGTACAGGTGAGGGCCCAAGAAATCCAGTTCCCTAGCACCTTACCCTAACAATAAAGCACACAGCTGCGAGTATGAAGAGCCACATCTTAGTCTCACTAGTTTCATGGGAATGATCAAGACATGGAAGACCCACCAGGAGTTAAGGTTGAACCTACTTTTCTTACTTATTTAATATTTCATGAATGTTTAAGAGCTGACTTTGGATGAAATGGCAATCCACTCCTCAAAACTGAGATTACAGACTTCAAAGGTGGTTGCATATATCAGTTTATTATTTTTTCAGCACTTACACATTTTTTGTAGTGTGCGAGGTGGGTGGTGGGTGGGTAAGATTTTGTTTTTGCTTTTGTTTTGCCCTGCTGCATATCAAGTTACTGGTCTGACAAAATTGGCAGGTTTTGAAATGCACTGATGGAGCATGAGATTGAAGGACAGTTGCATGGCTTCGGTTTATACAACTATTACTAAAAGTAATGGGATCATTTGGAAAATTATCTCCTGGAGGCTAAGGGGTGAGAGAGAGAGAGATTGTATGTTGGAAGAAAGGAGGGGGCAAGCTGTCTTTCTCAATTCCTCCTGTTCTCAGCTCTGTGAACTGACAGATGCTGTTTTCTAGCATTTTGCCCCCTTAGACTAGAATATAATGGATACAATTGCTAGTTTATGAATGCCTGCAGTTTGCCATTGTCCGTCACCAAGGGAAATCCATTTCCATACATTACAATGATGCCGTTTAGGCTGCAGTAGACTGAAATGAGCTGAAATTAGAAGAATTAGAGAGGACATCTGTGAGAATGTATGAAAAAAATGTTAAATATTTCAATACAAATGAAACAGTTGCAATGGGCTGTTCAGAAGAGACTAAGCGCTATGTAGATTATTTTAATAAGATTGTTGTTCACATTTTACAGAGAAAAAAATATTTATGATTTTGTGGGAAGAAAAGGAAAATTCATCGTTGCTGTCAGGACTCTGAAAAGGCTGCTGTGTTTTGCAATCTCTCTAACAAATTTTATTAAGAGCAAGAATAGTCCAGCGGTTAGCCTAGTAGTTTAGGATGTAGGAAAGCTGCATTCTAATCCCTGCTCACTCACAGACTTCCTGTGTGATTGTGGGGAAACTGTTTTTAAAGTATGGCCACACAAGAACTGCAAGTTGTAACATACCATCACTAACCCTGATGGAGCTAGTATGCTGAAAACAGAGCATCAGCAGTGCAGGAGAGGCTAGATGTCCTGAGTTACATACCCACAGTTTCAGAGGCGATTGGACTCAGAGTGGCCTTTTCTTTGCACCACCTCAGTGATGCCTCTATGTTATTAGTATGCTAGCTCAGTTTCTGTAAGACCCCCATCTTCTAAGTGTCTGATGAAGTGGGATTTTCTCCCACAAAAGCTCATGCAATAAATAAATTTGTGAATCCTGAAGTGCCACAGGACTCTTTGTTTGTGTTGCTGAACTAGACTAAAATGGCTACTCCTTTGGAACTTAGCTCAATCAGAGTTGGTGTGTTTGTCTCCTTGAGCTAGAACTTGTACCTTACCATTTTAGTGTAGATACACATTTAGGGTACGTCTACACTTGGCATTTCAAGTGTCATTCTCAGTTCACATAGAAATATTCATGGTAGCTTTCATCAGATTAGCACCCTAAAAACAATACACTAGCCATGGTAGTATGGGCTGTGAAAAGGGATGGCATGAGGTAGCTGATCTGAGCACAGACCCCCCCTGAACCCTGTGTGTAGGTACACAGGGGGTGGGTTTGTACACCATATGGCTGGCCCATGTCAATGCTCATTGCTGCCCATTCTAAAATGGCTACATTACTGTTTTTAGCATGATAGGTCAGTGAGATCTTGTATGAATTACATCTCTGCAAGCTTGGAATCATACTGTTAGCTCACAGTGTAGATATGCTCTCTCTGTCTAGGACATCCTCTGTAAACGGGAGATGATTGTGCTTACCTACTTCATGGGATGTTGTGTGGGTACATGCACTACAAATTGTCAGGCACACAGGTGTTATGCTAAGTGGGCGCATATAGGTACCTAGGACTGAAAGATGGTGTGGCCCTGATTGACTTGTCTGCCCTTATGAAAATCATGTGACCTCTCTTTGCCACAGCCTGTAAAATAGGAACAGTTATAACTGCCTAATCTTCATATAAAACCAACTAAAATATCTATATAAATATTTGTTATAGATCAGGTGTGTCCAACCTTTTTGGGTGAGGGGCCACATTGCAATTCTTTTCTCCGTCAGGGGGCTGGTGAGAAAATTTTTTATAGATAAGACATACAAATTTATCTTATTAATAAACTTTAATAAAATAATGATAAGTGAAATATTCAACATTGCTTTTGCTTGCACTGGGTACGGAGGACAAGGGGGCAGGGGTGCCTGTGGGGGGGTCAAGGTGGAACGTGGGAAGCAAGGCAGGACAGGGGATCATGGCAGAGGAGGGGAGGTGAAGAAGGGTAAGGTGGGTGGAGAAGAGCAACCAGGTGGGAGGACTCAGCTACTTCCTGACAGGGACCCCACAAACTCTGCTCTCCACACTCCCCACCAAGCACTGCTCAGGGAAATCTGGCCCCTGAACAGCTCTCTGGACAGCCACTCCTCCCTGAAGTTGTGTGCGGGGTGGGAAATCGACAAGGGTCCTGGCCAGCCCCAGCTCCCAAGCTCTTTCAGAATCACTCCGCAGGCCCAATGAAAACCCTTGGTGGGCTGGAGTTCAGCCCCCCGGGCTGCAGACTGGACAAGCCTGTTGTAGATATATCTACATTCCCACAGTATCTGAGAACCTCACAAGCCCTAATGAATTCTATCTTCACAGAGCTCCCAAATATGAAGCGTGGCTACTCCCTAACTCTGCTCTACCCCTCAGCTGCCAGCTGGCTATGTCCCTTTATTTATCTGTACTCTTTAGTGTGTTAAGATGTCATTTATAGGATAGCATTCCCCTCTATGTTCATTTCCCACTCTTGATTTCATGCGTTTTCTTTATTTTTGATTCCCTCTGCATAGATAGTGCAACTAGTTTGTAAAATGCTTTGGGATCCATCAAAAGGGTGATAGGTTGGGCTTGTTGGTAGGGAGGGAAGGTGCTTTTTCCATATTAGATAACTATTAGAATCATGAAGTTTATTGTGAGTTCTCCCCCTTAGTTGAAAGATATGAAAGATTTTAGTTTATTTATTCCAAAATGATAGTTGAACATGTCTTAATTGTATCAAAGTTCCTTTGCTTTTCAAAATCACTCACCATAAACTTTTCACAAGAAACTATTGTAGATTACTTGTGAGCAGTCCTAAAGAATATTTGATATTCAGAATTAGGATGTGTTTGTATTGACTGGACAAACAGATCACATGGTATTACTTGTGATCCCTGATTGTATATGCATAGCTTTGAGAATTAGGTTTCTGTTAATCCTCTCAGTTATGAGTTTAAAAGTCACTTCCCATTAATATTTCTAATGTTTGAGATTTGCTGCTTCTGCAAACATTCTTGGCAATAAATGTATTTGCTAGAATATTCATGGAAAGCAAATGCAGGAACATAGCTAAAATCATTGATATTCTTTTGTGCGTGAATGTTTACAGGAAGTTCAGATGTTCACTCAGCTATAATCATCATCACTGTTTGAACAACTAGCTCCTTAGATATTGGATGAAAGAATAGCTATTAATTATTCCAGAGGACAAAGGTAAAACAAGCTGAGACTACATTACTTTCTTTCAGTGGAAATTGTGGAATCACTGATGAAAGATAGAGCTCTATGAAATTAAGCTAAACTTGCTGTATACCATATCTGGGATCACAGTTCCTCTGTCTATATAGTTACATGTTGTATCTTCCAGTCCATTGTATTAATTTGTTTCACTAATCTTGTAAAGAAAAAAAACAATTTTTACCCATAAAATAAAAGTATTTGCATAAATTAAAGGAGTTGGAATTACTTACATGCTTAAATTAAACAAGAATTGGTCTAATACTAATCCGTACTATATTTTTGGGATGAATAGCTTCTCTAAACCTGAAACACACTTTTGTGTATGGCTAGATGATAGATATGTACGTTCAGTGTTTACTTACTCATGTAGCTGACCATCAAGCAATTTTAATCCATATCAGAGAGTTAATATCTAGACTAATTGGCAGTACTTGTTAATGTAAGGATATTGTTAGGCATGCATTATCTTTAATGCATTCCCTCTATCCATCTACCTATCCATACACCTGAGAATTTTAATGAGTCTCAACCTTGTTGTATTAACCATTGTATACTTTACATGTATTAATGGTTTTTACCTTCACAACAGCCCTGTGAGGTAGGGAGGTTATATTCCCATGTAGACGTTCGCTAGCCCATGACCTGCTAGATAGGTAGCTGTTGGTGATGTTATCAGGGAATGACTCAACATAAGCTCATCTGGTGTTCAGTGCTCTGTCTCTTCCACTCTTAGTTTAGTACCTCAGCCAAGTCTTTTTCCAATTGCCCCTTCTGGAGCTGGGCCTAATCATGGTTGGTCCACTCAGAATCAGTGGCCACCACAGGTCCTGTCACCATTCACTGGCAGACTGGGGGAGGAGCAAAGGGACCCAGGACAGCCCAGTTCTCTGGGCCCCAGCCTAGGGACCCTCTGCACCACACCGGGCACCACCTCAACACCCAATGGAGCACATCTGGTCCTTTGGGCCATGTCCACAACATCCTCAGGTACCTCTCACCCTTGTTTCAGGGTCTGGACTCCAACTGATCCCCATCAGTCTACATGGAGCTGTCCCTGGTCTTACCTCCTGCAGCCAGCCTAGCAGCACATCCTCCTACCCTGAATAAGACTGTCCAGAGTTGGGGCTGTAGCATTCTTATACACAGGGTTCCTGGGTTCTGATCGGCTCTCTAGCCATCTGCTCTCATTAGTTGCTCCAAGCTATAAGGTTTTAACTTCTTCCCCATTAGAGTGAGGAAACCACCCCACTATACCCCATTTTATAAGTTGAGGAACTGAGGCAGAGGAAAGATTAAATGACAAAATTGATTGATTGTTCATGGTCACTGGGAACTAAACATAAATCTGCAGAGTCACAATCCATACCCTAGACATTAGCCCATCCTCATGTCCCAGTTCATTAATTTGATCAAATTCATTGTATATTTTCAAGATTTGTTCATCATAAACCCAGGCAATTTGTTGCTCAGGCTCATTGTACTTTACATACTAATAAATTTCTTTCTCTTAAAAATAGATGCTTTATTTTATTTGTGACTTAAATTGAACTTCCTTCATAATAATTGCTCATTTTATTTTCTTTCCTAAACATCATTACAGCAGTTAGTTTTTTACTGAGTCTTCTGGTATCTCCTTAGTTCTCTATGACTTCAGAAATAATTGCTAGTGATTTACAAAATTCATGTGCTAATTCCAATACTACCCTGGAATGCACAGCATAGCATGTCTCCTGACTTATATATGGTATGTTTCCCCATGCACATTTTTTAAATGAAAAGTTTTAATAAAACAATCTAATGCACATTCTGTCTATTTTACAACACTTTTCTTCATCTTTTGAAAGATCAAATTCAAACACATAAGACAATAGTATAGCCATTTTAGATTAATTGTTGATTTTTCTACCTTCTTATTTATTATTCTCCCTGCAGTACTCCCTTTCTTTCTTTTATATGTTTGTACATTACCCTCTTGTGCTAGCAATACTTTTTTTGCCTTTTTTGTAACCATTTTTTTTTTATTTTTCCTTGAACAACTCCACTGTTTGGGAGATGAGTTTATCAGTGATTTTTATTCCATTGGGATCACTAGGGCATACTGACCAAGAAAACATACAATTCAAAATGCACAACTGGACTTTCATAAAAAGATTAAGAAAACTAAGCACAGTGGCTTCTTAATCCTTTAACACCCTGAATCCACTTTATTATGGTAGCAGAAGAGAAAGTACAGTCAGAGACCTGGAGATTAACTAGCAAATACATAACCAATAATTCAGGGAAATATCAGGAAAAATCAGTCTTTTCAGTCTTTAATGATGTGGCCAAACATTCATTCTGAATATATAGGCTTCACATGAAAATTCCATGCAGGGAAATTATAATCCAGGATCACATCTTAAATAAAAGGTAAAGCTACAAGTATTAAGGAATTGTTATTCAGGTCGGAACTCTACATAAGGTGGAAATCATAACTTCCACTATTAGATTGGCTCATTAACAGAACCCTTGCAATATCCTATACCAGATGGAATTTCCAGAAAAAATGTGTATCTTTTTCAAAGAAGATTAATGGATCATAAGCCATGATTTCTTTCTATTTAATGCTTTCATGAATGATGTAACTTATGTTTACAGAAATATTAATATATGTGCATGTGGAACACACAGTAAAATAATCTACAGTAATCTGTAAATATATTGTGTTTCCAGAAAGGAACTGTTGAATAGCGAGAGACAAAATATTAAGGCACAGGAATGACTCCTGGAACTGAACATGAACTGTAAAATCCATGGGATTGCTATGCTGGAGAATAGGAAACAGTCAGATATCTTGATTTATAGAGTATTTTCCTGTTCCAGCAGCCCACAAGGAAAGAAAGGTCACCAACGAGCAGAACCAGCTTGTCTTCTTCCCCCCTGCTTGCAATACCTGAACACCCATAAGCCAATGTGACCAATTCTCTCTGGTTGAAATTAAAATAAAAGCAAGCATAAAACAGTAAACTTGGGAGTTGAATGACATCTGAACTACTGAAAAATATCAAATGCACAGGACAGTTCTTCCAAAATGATGATGTAAAAAGGCATTAAAGCACTGAGCTGTACACTATGAAACATTTGGTGCATTTAAAAACAGGCTACAAAACAAGGATTCTTTTGACATCCCAGGAGCCCAAAAACTAATGTCCTGTCAATGCTTCAAGGTTTGTGGTGATCAAAAACTTATCTGATTACCAAAACTAAAGTCAAAAGAACCAAACCCAACCTGTATGGAAAAAGGAGCAGGAAAGGGGGAAAGGCATTTAAAAATGATACTAGAGGCAGAATAGATATAAAGCTGGTGCAGAAAAGGTACAAATGAGAGGAGGTTCTTAGCTGGCCATGGTCAAGAAGTAACAGACAGGAAAGTTCCAGATACAGCAGTTACATTTTGTGGTAGCTTGTGATCACCAGTAGAAGAACTGGTTCATATTCCTACCCACTGTCATTACCCTTAGGGACTAAGAAACCCCCAAATCTTGGAATTTTGCTTTTCTTGCACTAAGGATCAGAGACACAGAAGTGAGATTCCTGCACAGCTAACATCTTTAGAGAAGGTTTACCAATAGAGTTTCACCACAGCTCACTTCACCTAGAAGTCAGCCTTTGGATAACTTTGGGCAGACAAGGAGTGCCCAGTACTCCATGCCCTTTAGTTCCGAAGGCAAAAAGAGCACGAACGTAACACTCCAACTTGAAAAAGATAGTTTCCTTTCTCCCATTCTTCTACCACCATCTTAGTGAACTGGCACTTCTGAAGTGCCCTCCAGCACTATGCATCCAGCAGGGGAACTCAGGTCACCCATCAGTGTGGCTTTTAAGTGCTAACTGAAATTTTGGTGGTAGACTTTAACCAAAACTTGCCTAAGGTGCATAGTCATGGATTGCCTTGAAGAAGGTGTCTGGACTTCTCCCTAAGGTCTAATGCATTTCATAAACCATTCATACCTCGCCCTTTTTTTCCACTATTTTAAACATTAAATTACTGTTCAGCTAACAAAGTGGTAGATACCTTGTTTAACATGTCATATTGCTATGATTCATGCTAACTGTTGGCTCATCTGTTACTTTTCCCCCCCTTTTAATTCTTTTGAGTTTGAGCTGTTCCCAGCAGCATAACTGTTCCTTTCAGTTTAAGTGTCATGGGATCAATCTGTGGTCAAGACTTGTCTAGCTGAGTTAAAATGAAAACAAGTGTGTCTGAATCACATAATATCATTCTTCCCCTTTTTCTTGAGTATTTTCAAATTCTAGAAGAACAGGACAGCAGAGTGCAGAACAGGACACAGATTTAGCTCCAGTTTTCATTCTTTGATATTTTCAAAGCAAACAACTCCAACATGAATGCCAAGGGTAAATCCTTCTGAGGATGTTCATGTAGAGGAGATACTGAAACTAGTTAAATGCACTAAGTTGTCTTTTCAGACTGCACCATGAATGGTGGAGGCCTTAAATCTTGAATTTTTATGCAGCAAAGATGTTTAATTTATAGTGGGCAGAGAGTAAATATACAACTACTAAGGGATTTGTCATAAGATGACATGAGATTGAAAACAAAGGGTGTGTTCTGATTTTGAACATTTGTAGAAATCAGGAGTTAAATCAGTTAAATTCGGTGAAGTTACAGTGCTATAAAACCACGGTGTGTGAAATACGAATCAGGGTCACAATTTTATTAAAACACTTGATACCTCTAAACTGTTCAATGAAAAAACATGTTACCAGGAAGTGACTTTTTGGGAAAGGAGGGGCGTGTACATGATGAATGGGTTCGCTGCCTAAACCAAAAAGAAACCAGTTTGCTGGAATGTAAAATTTAAGAAAGTCATAGGGGAATTTTGAAACTAAAAGCTGTGGGAAGGCCAATAAGTACAGAGGAACGCATGGTTCAGCCAGTGACATCTCTTAGGAGAGTACATATTAAAGGGGAAACTCTAGCTCCAGGGAAAGAGAAAAAGATGGAAGTTTATAAAGTACAGGTAGGTGTGACTTGGGCCTGCTGAGGTAACCAACTAAATATGCAAAGATCAGGGCAAGCTGCAGAAAGGAGACTCAAACTCTCCAAATCCTGAGTGAAAAAAGAAGACAGGGAGTCTTGTGGCACTTAAAGACTAACAGATTTTATTTATCTCACGAGCTTTCGTGGTAGAAAATCCCACTTCGCCAGACGCTTTGAAGAGGGGGAACTGTAAGCCTGACAAAGTGGGATAGTCTCCCATGAAAGCTCATGCGATAAATAAATCTGTTAGTCTTTAAGTGCCACAAGACTCCTTGCTTTTTTTGCTTTACTAAACTAACACGGCTGCCCCTTTGGAACTTGGCTAAATCCTGAGTAGTGGCACTTAAGCCAGACTCTCTACCAGTAACAAATCATGCTTCTGATTCTCTACACTGGTTATCAAGATATATAACAAAGTGTAAACAGCCCCTTTTATTGCATTCCAAGTCCTGGTTCCCAACTAGCCCCAGGGTTTAGTAAAGAGATAAGTCACTCACAACTCTTTAGGCAAAAAGGTTTCTCCTGAAGCCAAAGGGCAAGTCACATTACACAGAACTATATAGGTTTGGCTCTTACCCAAAATACCATGCTTCTGGCCAGTCCTTTAATAACTAAATCTTAAGGTTTAATATAAAAAGAAAAGAAACAAAATATGAGAGCTTAACAATGGTTAAAGCAAATCAAATACATACAAATTATTTAGAGTCCATGTAAAGCAAGTAAGTCCTTGAAAGAATCTGGAGTTTGCAGGCTTGCAGGCTTGTTCCATTCCTCTGGTAGACACCCACTACCTGGATGGGTTTTGGTTCCTTGTCCAGCTGCAGCTGAATAGATACACAGGTGGGTTTTGGTTGAAGACTGGGGACTGAAGACAAAACAGGTGATGCTGCTACACCTTTTTTTCACCTTCGCCCTCTCATAGTTGGTGGGGTATTAAACTGGAGATTATAGTTACATGGTCAAGCCTTAGTGGTGCCACAAGTTTCTCCCTAGGTCCACTATACCTGTGAGCTCCCTTAATGGGCTATTAAGGAGACAATGGAGGCAGATGTTTCATTTGGTGAGTTTCCCAGAGGCATGTAAGTTGGCATACAGATATAACAAATATATTTATAACTTTTAATTCAGATGCAATTCCTACGTATAAATTATATAAATAATGTTCTCAGCAAATTATAACCTTTCTATAGGCACCAAAACATGGCATATTTCATATGGATTATTGCAATTATGAAATATTAAAATGAAATAGTATCATAAATGCTTAGTCTGGATGAATTAGGACCAGATCTACATTAGGCTTTGCCAATTTTGAACTAAGCAATTGCTATGTAGTCACACTAGTTTGAATATGAGCTTAAAAAGCCATGTGGCTAGTCCAAAATAAAAAGCTTCAGTTAGTCCGAACTAGCCCAAGGTTAGTTCGGACTAAACTTGGACTTGTTTAGTTCCGACTTGCAAGTCTGAACTATATAAGTAGTTGTAGACATAGCCAAAGAGTCAGATAAAAAGAGTCCTATTAAATTATATCACTTGAAGGAGGGAAACTCAATATTCACTAATTTTGTGTTTGTATACAAATGCTAGAAATCTAACTATTAAGGTGGGTGACCTTCATACAGTACCAAATGAGGATAATGACATAATAGGCACCACATAAACTTGGTGGAATTATGTTAGTCAATGGGACACAGTAATAGCAGCATATAAAATATAGAGGGATGACAGAAGAGGGCATGGAGCTATGGGAAGGAGTAGCACTATATATGAAAGAAAACTAATATAGTAAAAATCTTGAATGAAGCAAACTACTGTATAATCGCTGTGCATAGATATCCCATGCTTGAAGAATAAGAAGGCGTGGCCAAACTGCGGCTCACAAGCGAATGAAAAAGTGCAGCTCGCAGAAGAGCACAGAGGGGGGAAGCAGCAACATGGTTGGGGATGGCAGGGCAGCAGCAGCATGGTTGGAGATGGTGGGGAGAAGTGCGGCATGGTCAGGGAAGGCAGGGTGGGGAAGTGATGGCATAGGCGAGGAGAGTGAGGAGAAGTGGTGACGTGGTTGGAGATGATGGGGAAGCGGTGGCATAGTAGGAGATGGTGGGAAGAAGTGGCAGCATGGTTGGAGATGGCGAGGAGGAGCATGGCATGGTCGGAGATAGTGGAGAAGTGGCAGCATGGTGAGAGATGGTGAGGAGAAGCATGGCATGGTTTACTGTGTAAACTAAGAACTCTTATGGTCCACCACTGTACCGTGTAGTAACATTACTTTCACAAGAGAAAACACATCATCCTTAGCCATTTCTTTGTTGATAACTGTGTTAGTGATGGGTAATCTAGTCATCAAATTGAGATAAAACACTATGTTCAAAGATATTTTGGTTTGACAGGAGCTTGGGCACAGTAAGCATGACAGTCCATCAGCAATGCTTTTCTGAGTCTCTTTATGGAGTTGAATAGTACAGGAATGTGTTGAAGGTAGCAATACCCATCACTGAACACAAGTAGTAGCTAATGATGGAATTCCATGTTTTAATCCAAAAACTGAAAACACAACTTGTGTTTGGCTAACACATATCTTCCAGAAAGGCAGCCACTCTTGATTTAAAGACATCAAGAGATGCAGAATCCAGCATTTCCCTCAGTAGTTTGTTTTAATAGCTAATCATTCTTAGTGTTAAAAAAGTTTGTGCCTAATTTCTAAATTGATTTGTCTTTTATTAGCTTCCATTAGTTCTTATGCTTTTTCACCACTAGATTAAAGAATTCTTTATAACATATATGCTCCAGTTCTTATTTGTCATTGCTTCTCTGTTTATGCATTCAAGGATCACATTAACCCTCTTTGCTCAGTTTTGTACTAGCAGTTCATGTTCAATTCTTCATCCACTAAGTCCTTTCAGGATCACTGAATTGTGTCCATTTGTCTTCAAAAAAGAACATTTTTTCAGTGTTTTATGACATTACAGTAAGATCTTTAAATATGTCTGGAGAAGTTTGCATCGTATTACTACTAGTCTGGGTTTCCAATCTATCATTAATTGTGAAAGTATTCCTTTAAACAGATAAACATAATTTAAAAAAAAATAAAGCAGTGTAACCCAAAAGCCTGAAAAACAGTTTTCTCCCTTTACGAAAGAGGTGAAATAGAGCAAGAAAGGCCAACTGGTGTCAGTCAGTTATGACTGATGAAGATATGCACTTCAGTGAATTATTTTGCATCTCCTATTATGCGATTTCAGACCTGGGATAAGACTGTATTTCATTGGCAGGTAAAAAATTCCATCAAGTCCATGGCATACATGTATCTGCCAAATTAAATACTTAGTACTACTCCCTGTACCCCCTATTTCTGTGTAGGTCACTTAACACTAACAAACACTGGGAGCTATATGAAACCCAGTGTGGGAAAATGTTCACACAAACTGATTAGTCCAGCACAAGTTATTTCATAGGTCAGGAGCTCATAGGTCAAAGAGATAAAACTGGGATAAAATAATATGGAAAAAGTCATAGTGTTTTTCCCACTCTCTAACACGCTATATCTATATCTATGGGAACAATAAAGTTACTACAGCATTAAATATGTGTAACTGAGATCAGAATCCAGTCATAGGTGAATCTAAATTGAAGAAAGTTGTACCTTCTCTGGGTCTACAATGCTCATATTGCATAAACTTACACTTAGACTCATTTGACAATGTTAACTTATATGAGCTGTCATATCTACTTTGAGTTAGGCCTTTTCAGATCTGTTTCCACAGCTTTAAAAAGGGGATGATGAAGATGATTGATAAAGAACAAATTCAAAGACATGGTAAAGTTTCACTTCAATGATTCTAAACTTGTACACAGTAACATTTTGAAAGAAGGTGTAAGCTTCTCTTAAACTCCCTTTACTGTTTATATTTGTATAGTACTTTATTATTAAGTTCTCACACAACTCAAGGCAAGTTTTAAAGAGATGTTACAAACTGAAACCTTTATGGTAAACAATACATTTGAAAATATTAGTCAATGCTACCTGATTGATAAACTCAATTTCTCCCTACTTTCATAATTCATTTGTAATTTTGTATTTATATGATAGGTGGAAGAAATCCAAGCAGCTCTGCATAGAATTTCTTCTTTCAAAATACTGCAGTAAATAACCAAGGGAATTATTACCCATATTTAACAATAATACATAGCATTAAATGTGTGATAGAAACCTTTAAAAACAAGGAGATTCAATTTAAAGCACCACATTCTTTATCTTAACTAATTCCATTTTGCCTAGCACATCCAAACCTACTATCTTAGAAAGAGCTGTTTCTTACCTAGTGATTTTTTTAGAGTAGATCCATGCTAAAATAATGTTAATGTTTAACAAAAACAGATAAAGGTCAGGTTGAATCTCTGGCTGTGCTAGGCCCAGTGGGTTACGGGTTGGGATACCTCAACACAGAGCTTATCCCTGTGTGGTTTTAAAGTCATATTTGCTCACCATAAAGTAACAGAACTAGACAGAGGCATGGCATCTCTTTGTGGGGTTCCCAGCATTTCTGAGTAAAGATGCTCTGAAATATAAGTGAACAGTTTTGCAACACTTTCTATTTATGAAGTTTGAAATTAATCCCTTTCCCATTT
Organism: Podocnemis expansa; assembly: GCA_007922195.1. Classification (NCBI taxonomy): domain Eukaryota; kingdom Metazoa; phylum Chordata; order Testudines; family Podocnemididae; genus Podocnemis; species Podocnemis expansa. The sequence goes on from ML682094.1 coordinate 148,244, forward strand.
TTTGTGAAGCTTTCCATGAGACTTTTACAAGCATTTTAAAAACCAGGTTTTGGTAAATGAAAAAAAATATGATTTTTTAAAATAATTTAGATAAAAATTTCACCACAACATTATTGTGAGAAGTTGTTTCAAAATTGCAATTTTTATAGCTATTTTACAACCAAAAAGCATTAAATGCAAAATGTTCTAACACCTTTAAATTGCAGTGATTTTGGGAGAAATGTTGTATTAAAAAATCAAAATACTATGCAATATATGTGTCTATAAAACGAGGGCTATGAAAGGAAATATAACAAAGAACTAAAAAGAAATGAAGAAAAGATTGGTCCAGAAATTTTTCCATGTCTAAGGACTATATATATATGGTAAGGAAAAAAGGGTTTTATTAACTTTCTGTAGTAGAACAACTTCCTCCTCCTCAACTTGTTCCAATGTCACTGTTTAATCATGCAGACATGGCTGAATGATGGACAGAAAGGAGGATTAGACACAATTGACAGTTGTTATATGCTAGGGTTGTGGAATAATCTAAGATTTCTGACACCATTTAACTATTATTCTAATATTACCAATTATTTGATGTAATTGAACTTGACTTTAACATTCCAGTTTTGAGTGAGGCTACAGGGACAAACTGTTTCAAGCCGAAAGGTGTCCATTCACATACATGGTCCATGCTGCCTGACATGTCACCATTTTCATAATGATCAGAGGTGCTGTATATAGATCATGGGATAAAGCATGTAATTATTACCTCATGTCATTTGTTGTTCAGCCTTTTCTATGACCCGAGTACTTTCAAGGAGGTATACACTGCAACTTGGGTTTAGAAGAAAGATCACCGCTTTCTCTACACTTAGACTAGGCTGCACAGTTGGATATGCCTTCACCTCATTCTAATCCCTGTGAGGTCAGAGTTCAATTTTTCTCCAAGCATGCCAGTCAGAAAAAGCTAAGACAGCAGCCAGATAAGTTCAGTGTATTTTAATAGAATATATTTTTATTGGCAAAGTTACTCTGATATTGTTTGAAGTATAAATGAGATAAACATGAGAAAAAAGTCCACTGCTAACCTATGAAAAAGGCTTGTCTCACATTTTCTGTATGTCAAGTGCTTTTGGTATTTCACCAATTCAGGCAATGGATTTGTGATACAATCCATTAGTAAAATAGCTGTGGACTGTATTACTACCCATTCTTAGTATCCTACATTTTGCTCAGGGTGCTTACTGTAGAAGCTGGTGAAGTCTCAGAGTTTTAGGTAAAACTTTGTGTATTATGAAGAAAATGTTCTTTATGCTTGAGCCAGACTGTTCATCAACATTTGTACATGTAATTTCAGAAAACAGATGGGAAAAATGTACTCGAGAGTGAAACAGTATAAGCAAAATCTTTTTAAAACAGCTGATAGTGCATACTAAAGTAGGGCATCTGATTCTACTTTTACCCAGCTCTGAAGTTCTAATTGCTTTGGTATAACTGTGAGATTTTAATTCGTATTGTTAAGGCAGTCTGTTCACAGTGGATTAGATCTGTGACTAACCCCAAAGAGAACACATTACAGTCTGATGGGAGAGATTCAAATGTGCATTGAGGCTGACCTTTCCGTTTCCTTCATCCCACACCTGTTATATGCTACACATGTTGCCAGAATCAATTAAAACAACCTAAATTCAACTCTAAATTAGGCAGACTGCCAGTGACCCTAAGGTGCTATTGTGCCAGCTCTGCAATAGTAAAAATTTCCCCTAAACTGGAATCATATTCCCTGAGCCAGGTATGCCATCTCTGCTAGTGTGGAGCAAAACAGCCACACAGCACCTAAGAATCTGACCCTAAGAGTTGGCAGAAAAGAAACATATGGATTTTGTTTGACAGGACTTTAGCTAAAAGCCAGCTGGACTGAATTTGTATTTTCCAATTCTATTATACAGAAAATATCTTTGATGTTTCCTTTAACCAGATTTGTTTAGAGAACTAAATATGAGATATATGGGGAAACAAAATACATTTCTGATTCAATCATAACTAAATGCTTGTTGCTGAAGATCATTTTTCCATCTTTGGCTCCTACATATAACAAGGCTTATCATCAATTGATAATACATCCCTCTCAGTTTTATATCTTTATTTATAAGGACTTTGTTGTATTCATTCCATGTCACTATTACTGTTTTTTAGCTACATTTGTTGGAAAGACTCAATGGAAGGTCTTGTCATTATGGATGGGTCACAGTTGAAGGGGAAAAAAAACATAGTCAAAACCCCAGTAGTCTAATCCTAGTCCATTTTATCCAGCAGGAGTTTTGCCATTGTTTTCAATGGGAATATGATTGGGCTGCACAAATGTACACTTCACTCAGGTCTACACTGCCTGCCCATTTTTTTTGTGGCAGTCAAATAACTTGTGCATCTACCACTGTTCCCTCTAAGCTGTGTGCGTGTGCGCGTTCACACAGGTCATGAAACCTGCCGACACAACAAAATAAAGTGTGCACAAAAAAATTAATAGTGCTAATACTGGTGCTCACAAAGAAATGTTTTTACGCACACAAAGAAATTGTTTGCACACACAGTCTACAAGTAATTAGAGGGAACACATCTGGCTTCTCTACTCCTTGCACACATGCAGTGCTAGTTCATAGGGAGGGCCTCCCTTCGGACCAGCATTAGCTGGTTGCTGGGATGGTGCTAGCGGATCCATTTACTGATTGGCTGACTGGGTCTTCACAGACCTGATCAGCTGATCACAAATTTCAAACTGATGGTGGGAAATTTGTGGACATCAGTGAAGACCTGCCCAAAGGCAGTGGAGAATTTACACTGTTATATATGGTTTCTGCTGAGCCCCTAATTGGGAATCAAAAAGAACAGAATATACTGCACCTCATCAGTAGAAAACACATTTTATTTTTTGATTTTTAAATATTGAATTTGATCACACAACTCACTGTGATGGATTTCTAGGTCCTATTTCTAGAAAGCCATTCCTTAGGAGTAAGAAAACCTGAGGCCACCTTGAAAATGCGCCATTGTGCTAGTTTATCGCTTCATATATCATTGATTTGTTTAAACACAAGTTTATTTACTTTTCCCATTGCTGTTTACAGAGCTCAAGGTTCCAGCAAATCCAGGGATACACAAAGAGGCACAACTGATAGCTAACTCACTCCTCTCTTTCCCTCTCATCTTCTCAGTTAACCATTACAGACTCAGACCACACACCTAGGTGAAGATAAGAGCTAAGTGTAAGTAACAGACCTTTTAAATCCTATATAGCAGCATCAATTAAGTTACAGTCCTGATAAACAAATGTAGGGTTGATCTTGCTGCCACTGAAGTTTATAGCAAAACTCCCATTGACCTCAGCAAGAACTGGATCCTTCATCTAAACAGTTGTTTCTTCACTTGAACATTTAGTTTTAAGAGTATTCAGATGTGTCAGATTAATTTTACACACATATTCTAGTTATATATTTTTAGTAGAGATGTTTGTCTCCCTTCAGCAATTTCATTTTTTCCAATTCTTGTCAGTATTATAAAGGAGAGTATCTTTAACATGATTGATTTTTATGCAGCATCTTATCACTGCAATATTTTTAGACAGTAAAAATTCAAAGTTTTAGTGTTTGATCCTACACTGCTAAAGACAATGAGAGATTAACTAATAACCTTAATGGAAGCAAGATCAGACCCCAGGAGAGCTTGTTGGAAAATAAAAGGATGAAAGGAAAAAAAACAAGGAACATTCTGAGGTTTGGGAATAACCCTGTCTAACTAAGATGTATGAATTAAAAGTTAGGCTAATGAGTAAGAAGTACAATAGTAAGAACAAAAAAATCTAAAATACAGTCATTGTGTTTATAAAGTGCTTTTAATCAGTAGATTCTTAAATTGTGGGCAATTTGTGTCCTACCTGTTTTTTGGATGATGCCAAGCACATAGCGTGAAGTTAACAAATACTGTAGCCAAATTTTTTATGATTTGGAATTTAGATTTAGATTTCCAATGAACTGTACAAAGGAATTTGGGTTCTTGCGTGAATCCAACCACAGATAAAATTCAGAACAGGGAGCATAAAAGATAAGCAAATAATTGAGAAAACTTAAACAAATGAATAATCAACTTAGAATAAACTTTTTTTGATACACACAGGAAATGCTATACAGTTTATGTTTTAAACCATACTAAGATTTAGATTAAAAACTTCAGGTTAATATACTTACATCCATGTCCAGCATCTTTGTCAAGAGAGATGTCTAGTGTCTCTACTTGACAGGAGGGAGGTTGGAGGGCTAAATAATTATGGCTATGTCCACACATACATCGTTATTTTGAAATAACTTATTTTGAAATGAGTTATTTCAAAATAATGTCCTTATTTTGAAATAAGTTAATTTGAATTAAGGGAAAAGCTGAAAGCGAAATAGCATGTCCAAACACAGGACTTGCTATTTCGCATTAGGAGAGGGGCACCATGGGAGGTGTGGCAACATGGCCCCCTCCCTGGGCCATGCCCCCACCCAATTTAGGCTAAAAGGAAAGCACCATGGGAAGGAGAAGGGCAAAAGTGTATTTTGAAATAATGGTTATTTTGAAGTAGCACATCCGAACGGCATTATTTTGAAATAACTATTTCAAAATAACAGCTGTTTTGATTTAAAGAAGGTTTAAGCTATTTCAAAATGATGGCTCTTATTTCGAAATGATGGAGCCCGTCATTTCGAAATAAGAATACGTCGTGTGGACCTAATCTCTTTTATTTTGAAATAACCAGTGTTATTCTGAAATAAAAGAGACATGTGGACATACCCTATAAGTAATATACTTGAACTATCATAGCAAAATCTAAGTAGCTAGTAGGAAGGGAGCGACTGGGCCATCACTGTTTCTTAACTTAAAAGCTGAAGCTTAAAAGAAATAAAGAAAGCAAAAAGCCATTAAACCTAAAAAGCTACCTCCAGCAACAGGGTTAGTTACTTTATACCCTGTCTAGAATTGGTCCTTCCATAACCAAATATGGGGTATTCACCCTAAAAACTGTAAGGGTACAGCTACTGTATTGGTTAATGGGTTTGTGAATATGATTGATGCATGTCATTTTTCCAGAATGTTTCCCCTTTTATTATTTCTAGATATTCTTGTGGGTTTTGTAGTGTTCTGTAGGCTATGTCTACACCTGAAAGCTTAGTTCGGACTTACTTAGTCTGAACTAAGCAATGCCCAGTTAGTTCGAACTAACAGTGGCATTTTAGTTTGAACTTACTTTTTAGGTCAAACTAAAAAAGCGTAGCTAGTTTAAACTAAAAGTTCGTTCAAACTAAAAAAAACGCAGTTAGTTTGAGCTAACTAGTTAGTTTGAGCTAACTGCTTAGTTTGAACTTATTTAGTTTGAACTAGAATAGCTAAGTTTGAACTAAGCACTAAGTTCAAACTAACCATTCGAACCAACTTTGCTTAGTTTGAACTAAAAAAATTTTTAGTTCGAACTAGGCAGAGCCTCATGTACATAGGGACTAAATTAGTCTGAACTAAGCTTGCTTATATTTAGGGCCTAAACTGGCAAGCCCCGGGTTGTTTTTCTGTCTGCTGACCTGGGTTTCTTGATCAAAATATGGCTCCCTGGATCTTTGCACCGCCGCTCATCAAACACATCTACCTTTGCCAACATATCTAAATTTAATTTATCTTCTATGCTATCTTAAAACTAAATTGTTAACTGTTTCATACAAATTCTATATAATTTCTATCCAGGCCAATAAGGAACCCTGCGTTCTAGCTGTTAATGTAAAAATGGTTATGCTAACTTATGAACTTATGCTAAGTATATAAACCTATCATCTATAATGACATTATGTAAATGTATAAAGAAAGATATGTATGTGATCTATTGACAGATACATGCAAGACAAGCACAGAGTAAGCTAGGAGCTTCAAATATGAAACAATAAGCAGTAGAGCTCAAATAACTTTATGAAGGTAGGTGTATATTATTATCCATATTTTTACAGTAGATGAAACTGGGAACTAGAGTAGAGGGGTAACTTGCAAAAGACCATACAGGAAATTGGTGACAGAGTCAGAGATAGAACTCAGATTTTAATCCTCCCAGCTGATTCCCTGATTCCCTATGAGCTACCCTCTCAAAATGCAGGTGGCACCTAAGAAAATAATGTGGTTTCGATGCACTTTCTCTGAAATCTCAAGTCTGAAATACCACTCTAATCTGGCATAGATGAGCGCTGTATTGATTTCATCTCTCCATTTCTCAAAGTTTTAAGGTAAACTATTGGTCTCCTGCCCCAATGTACTAAGTATCAGTCTAGTGAAAGTGCTAAGCTGAGCATGCTTCTCTGAGCAGCAATCTCTTAACTACTATTAGTCTGCTTGAACTCAATATCCCTCTATGCATCATCTGTATTAAGATTTTATACTACTGCCCATTATTGAAGTATCTGAGCATCTTCCACATAAAAATTGCTAGCAATAACAAAGTACAAGGGCTCATGGGTTCCTGGGCAGCCCCCACACTTGGTCACCACTAGGAAGTTCATCCAGAACTACTAGAAGTGAGGATTAGCAACTCGCAGAGGTAATGCCCATGAAGAGGGGATAATGATCAGTCCTACCACTTGACTGGACCAGTCTACTGAAGCCAAAAGAAGACACAGGAAGTTGCTGAGCATCTAAGAACTTCTTGCCTGATTACTGCACTGGACCTGACTCTTATTGATCTCTGGACTCTGATTCTGGTGGTGATTCCTGGCTTGGACACTGCTTTTGACCACCTAACCTAAGCGCCCTGCCTTACTGATTAAATCAGACTGCCCACTTCCTGGTCTTGATATAAAATTCCTATTAGTGGTTAATGATGCTGTGGCATTCTTAGAACTTAGCTTTCTGTGTTATAGGTAGACTGGCCAGGAACTTGTCTACTGTGGCAAGTCAGAGCTCAGTTTTCCTTCCTCCAAGTGCAGGAAATTTCAATTGAAGTATGATGTATTTTGAGTATTTTGTTGATTAATTGTCATCTGAGTTACTGAGTAGATTAAACTCAGAAAGAGACAACTGTATGCTGAGTAACAGATAAGCACAATGAACAAAGGAACAACACATTCCGCCATCTCCCAGAAAGCTACAACTTAACAAGCTGGGGGAGGGGAAGTGAGGCAAATGCCCATTGGATGTCTTATATGCCCCTCCTATATGCCTCATCAGAGGATATGCTGCCGATTGCAGACTGGATGCTGTGTCTAGTTGTAAAGCTATGTCTTTGCAAGCAAGTCATGCAGCAAGTCCCCAGGGAGTTAATGCAATGGGTGGATCTCTCCCACTCTGCCTATGCTTTTATCAGATACAGGGATCCAAAACACAACTGAGGATAAAGAATAATATTGTTCTCACTGCTACCTTGCTCTGATATTTCTAAGTGTTAGATCCACTGGCTCATCTTTAATATTTCACTTTCACACAGTTCTTTCACACTGAGGATTCCAGACTTGTTTTAGCCTTGATATTTCAATTATTTGCAGACACACTATAAATCCAGATGGCATAATGTTTGCTAATATAACACCTATCAAAGTTATGTGTATCAACTAGGACTAATAGATCACAGAGATAGGGGGACAGACTCATTATCAAACTGCATATACTGATTCTTATTTTCACGTTTTCAAAAGTACCACGTGGTCCATTACCCTAACATATGAACACTTGACAGAGAATTTTTCAAAAGTCACTTCTTTTTCATTCAGTGCTGAAGGTCTGAGGAAGCCCCCAAGAAAATGCCTTTGAAAAAGAGGAAATTTTTTAAAATTATAAATCTCTGTTTTGGAATTTCTATTAATCACTATTAAAAATATGCATTTGCCAGCAGAAAACAAAACAGCCACTAAACAATTATCATGGTTATTTCCTGGTATAATTGCAGTGAATGCTGTGGTTTCTCAGAGGTATCAATGTGTGATAATTGATATCTTTTGGAATGATGACCATTATTTCTAACAGACTGTCTTGGACAAGGGTCCCTCTTTACATTTCATGAGATGAGCTTCTAGAAAAGAAGACACTGGACTGTCAATTGCTATACAGCTCTGGAGTCTTAAATGGGAGATGTGTAAATTAATATGGGTATTGCCAAAGAATTTTTACTCTTACCATTGCCTTAGGTATAGGAGACTATATCCAGAGTCATGACAATTTACACCACCTGAAAAATCCATCCCTGTAAATGAAATATGGGGAAATTTATGTTCAGAAAGAGATTGGGTTGTAAGAAAACAGCATTTAAAAACAGCAAGCCAAGTGAAAAAAACAAGGAGTTGTGTGGCACTTTAAGACTAACAGATTTATTTTTTTCATGAGCTTTCGTGGGAGAAGATCCCACTTCCTCAGATGCTTCAAAGATGGGTGAACTTACAGAAAAGAATGAAACTAAATGCAACAGGGTGTAAAACATAGGATCAGGTCATACAGTAACAGCAAATCAGAGCAGTTTTTCAGGTTCAAACCATGGGAAGCCTGAAGTAATGGGAAAAGAACCCATAGTCTTGATTAAGTCCTGCTTTCACAGAATTTAGTTTGCATATTAATTCAAGTTCAGCTGTTTCTCTTTGAAGTCTTGATGTCATAGAATCATAGAATCCTAGGGTTGGAAGGGACCTCATAGGTCATCTAGTCCAACCCCCTGCCAGAGGCAGGACCACTCCCACTAAACCATCCCAGTCATGGTTTTGTCTAGCCGGGCCTTAAACACCTCCAAAGATGGAGACTCCACCACCTCCCTTGGCAGCTCATTCCAATGCTTCACCACTCGCCTAGTAAAAAAGTTTTTTCTAATATCCAGCCTCGACCTCCCTAACTGCAACTTGAGACCATTGCTCCTTGTTCTGTCCTCTGTTACCACCGAGAACAGTCAAGCTCCATCTTCCTTAGAGCATCCCTTCAAGTAGTTGAAGGTTGCTATCAAATCCCCCCTCAATCTTCTCTTCTGCAGACTAAATAAGCCTAATGCTTTCAGTCTTTCCTCATAGGGCTTGTGCTCCAGCCCTTTAATCATTTTGGTTGCCCTCCTCTGAACTCTCTCTAGCATGTCCCTGTCCTTTTTGTAGTGGGGAGCCCAAAAGTGAACACAGTATTCCAGCTGTGGCCTCACCAATGCAGAATAGAGGGGAATGATCACATCCCTTGATCTGCTGGTAATACTTCTTTTGATGCAGCCCAGTATGCCATTGGCCTTTTTGACAGCAAGAGCACACTGCTGACTCATATCTAGCTTCCCATCCACCATGACCCCCAGGTCCTTTTCTACACTGCTGCTACTTAGCTGATCACTCCCCAGCCTGTAGCAGTGCATGGGGTTTTTCCGTCCCACATGCAGGATTTTACACTTGTCCTTATTGAACTTCATAAGATTTTTATTGGCCCATTGTTCCAATTTATCTAGGTCTCCCTGAATCCTGTCCTTGCCCTCCAACGTGTCTACTGTTCCCCCCAGATTGGTGTCATCCGCAAACTTACTGAGGGTGCAGTCCATTCCATCATCCAGGTCATTGATGTCCCAGCTACATCTCTAACGACAGTCGTTAACAAATCAGTCATCAAGTGATTAGGAAGATGGAAGTGCTCAGCAACTGGTTTCTTTATTCTTTGATTTCTGATATCATCTCTGTGCTCATTCAGCCTCTTACTCAGCGATCTTCCTGTTTGTCCAATATATAAGGTATTGGGGCATTTCTTGCACATGACGGCATAGACCACATTAGTAGATGAGCAGGTAAATGAGCCTTTGATGGAGTAGCAGGCTTGATTAGGACCTATGATGGTATCTGTTGTGCAGATATGTGGGCAAACTTGGCAGAGTGGTTTGTTGCAGGGGTGTGTGCCTATTTCAATGTTTCTGTTGTTAGATCTGTAGTTGCTGGTGAGAATCGGTTTAAGATTAGGGGGCTGCCTATAAGCAAGGAGGGGTCTGTCTCCTAACACTTGAGAGAGATTGGGATCATCTTTTAGAATAGGCTGTAGGTCCTTAATGATCTGTTGCAGAGGTCTGACTTGGGGGTTGTATGTGGTGACAGAGATTTCAATAATTTCCACGACACCATCAAATTGAGCCTGGAACACTCCACACAGGAGATCCACTTTCTTGACACTACAGTACAAATCAGGGATAGACACATCACCACGACCCTGTACCGAAAACCTACTGATCAGTATAGTTACCTACATCCTTCGAGCTTCCATCCGAAACACACCACACGATCCATTGTCTACAGCCAAACCCTAAGATATAACCGCATCTGCTCTGATCCCTCAGACAGAGACAGGCATCTTGAGGATCTCTGGCAAGCATTCTTGAAACTACAGTACCCACCTGGGGAAGTAAGAAAACAAATTGGCAGAGCTAGACGGGTTTCCCGAAGTCATCTACTACAGGAGAGACCCAAGAAAGAATGTAACAGAACCCCACTAGTCACCACATACAACCCTCAAGTCAGACCTCTGCAACAGATCATTAAGGACCTACAGCCTATTCTAAATGATGATCCCTCACTCTCTCAAGCATTAGGAGACAGACCTCTGCTTGCCTACGGACAACCACCGAAGCTTAACCAGATACTCGCCAGCAACTACAGATCTAAAACCAGAAACATTGAAGTAGGCACACACCCCTGCAACAAACCACGCTGCCAAGTCTGCCCACATATCTGCACAACAGATACCATCATAGGTCCTAATCAAGCCTGCTACTCCATCAAAGGCTCATTTACCTGCTCATCTACTAATGTGGTCTATGCCGTCATGTGCAAGAAATGCCCCAATACCTTATATATTGGACAAACAGGAAGATCGCTGCGTAAGAGGCTGAATGAGCACAGAGCTGATATCAGAAATCAAAGAATAAAGAAACAAGTTGCTGAGCACTTCCATCTTCCTAATCACTCGATGACTGATTTGTTAACGACTGTCGTTAGAGATGTAGCTGGGACATCAAGACTTCAAAGAGAAACAGCTGAACTTGAATTAATATGCAAGCTAAATTCTGTGAAAGCAGGACTTAATCTAGACTATGGGTTCTTTTCCCATTACAAAAGGTTAATTTGACTTCAGGCTTCCTATGGTTTGAACCTGAAAAACTGCTCTGATTTGCTGTTACTGTATGACCTGATCCTATGTTTTACACCCTGTTGCATTTAGTTTCATTCCTGTCTGTAAGTTCACCCATCTTTGAAGCATCTGAGGAAGTGGGATCTTCTCCCACGAAAGCTCATGCAAAAAATAAATCTGTTAGTCTTAAAGTGCCACACAACTCCTTGTCGTTTTTTTACTGGACTAGACTAACACAGCTATCCCTTTTGAAAAAAAGCCAAGTGAAGGCAGTTTCCTTGATGTTTCAAGGTATTAAATGACAATTTGGGAAATTTAATGCATCGAGTCAGCTATGGTTGCATACAGCAAATTACAGCATGTCTTTAGTATTCTGGACACACTTTTCTACTTGCATAATGCAAAACCTTGAGAAGAAGCTGCATATAAATCATTCATGAATACAGTCACTTTTTTTTTCTTACTTGAAGCTATTTACTGTAAATAGGATGGAATAATCTCTCATGTAATGTGATCATTGCCTAATTGCAACACAAAACAGAGCTATTTCAGCATGTTGAGCATAATATTGTTGAAGCTATGTTTAAAAAATTCCAAAGCCCTAGAAACAAACTGCTTGATTTAGTAAAAAAATAATTAAATTATTTTGCTTTCTGTTTTCAACACTATCAGCAATCTTCAAGAAACTATAAAATCATTGGTGATAAAATTTGCAGATGACACAAAAATTGGGAGATTTGTGAAAAACAGCAATGGGGACAGATAGTTATACAGCCCAGCCTGGATTATTTGGCCAGGTGGGCCAAGGTGAACAACATCCATTTTAATTAAGGCTGGTTGAAATTATTGTTTGACAGCAAACTGGGTTACTGACAAAACATACTTTTCACAAAAAAAAAATCCATCATGGAAAATTTTTATTTTTATCATCAAAAACTCAAATATTTCTATTCAGCTATGTTGTCACAATCCCTCCTGGGAGTAGTACAGTGGTATAGCTAGGAGGGCTGATATGATCTATGGGGATATGCAGAGGAAAATCAGACGTAAAGAGGTGGTGTTCATATATAACAAGGATGTTCAAAACTGGAAAGGGTTAACAAGAAGCTACAAGAATAATCTGAAATCTTGGAAAACATGCCTTAGAGTGAGAGACTTAAACTCAATCTATTTAATTTATCCAACAGAAGGTTAAGAGGTTACTTGATCATAATCTACAAGTACCTACATGGGTAGAAGATTTCTGCTTGTAGGTGACTTTTGAATCTAGCAGAAAAAAGCACAACGAGATCCACAGGCTGGAAGCCAAAGCTAGACAAATTTGGATTAGAAATAAAGTGCAGGGATTTTTAATTATGAACGTGATTAGCCACTGCAAAAACTTACTGAGGGACATGCTTGACTCTCTGCTGTTTTCAGTTTTTAAATCAGGACTGGATATCTTTCCAAAAGATATGATATAGAGCAACTGGATGGTAGAGCTTGATGCAGAAATTACTGGGTGAACCTTCTTGTATTTTTTAGGCAGGAAATTAAATCAGGTGATCCTAATGTTCCTTTCTGGCCTTAAAATCTATGAAGATGAGTAATATTAGAATCAGCTTCAACCAGTGATGCAATTCATTATTTTAAAAAATTGAACAGTATAACCACGGGTGTAGCCAGCCCCCATTTTTTCTCTGGTCCCCTGAGTCTCCAGGGTAGGCCTGACCAGTTCAGCATCTAGTCACCTGACTGGAAACTTCCTGAGGAGGCTCCAGTTGCTAGGCTGGAGCATCATGAGGAGGGGATGGGAAGAAGCAGTGAGTTTCCAGCCCCTGCCATGTTGAGTCTGTGGCAGATGCCTGGAGCCAGAGCTGCTCTGAAGCAGTGCAGTCTGGAGAACAGCCCACCACTGCTTGCAGTGTACCTGCTTGTTGCTGGCTGGCGCAGGGCTACAGCAGAGAATTTCATGCTGCTTCTGGGTGCTCTGGTGGGCAGGGGTGGATGGGCCTGCTGGCCACGTGGGTGGGCCTAGGCCTACCCAGCCCCACCTGTAGCTATGTCCCTGAATATAACAAAGTGATGGTTAACAGATTACTACTCGGAGGGAAATCTGTGGTGCAGAGGAATCTGAATTCAGTGAAATCTATGTATTTTCACTGTGTGAGAAGAAATACCTTTGGCGTTTGTGTAGGTACCGACCTCTTCTGCTCCTACTGCATTACTGGAATTGTGACTCCCTATAGTAACTGGATGTTTCCTCTCCTTGACAGTTTGGGGTGTCTAATGCAAGCAAGGGATTAAGATGTGCAAATTCCATTAATTTCAATGGTAATTCTGCTTATAAGTGCCCCTGGCAGCTTTGAAAATCTCAATCTATCTTAAAAGGTATTCATTTAATTATGTGTCAGAATGGAAGGAAGAGGAGTTTGCGTGAGTATTTCAGCAAGGTCAGTAGTTCAGTTTTGTAGTTTGATCCATTTAATGTAATTGTTTTGTATGTTTGAATATGCAAATAAAACAAAGTATGAAATATGTGTTCTTATTGGAGTTGCTGTTAGACTAATAATTGCACTAGAATGACTATAAAGACAACACGTTATACATTCCTATTTTTTTCCCTTCTTGGTCTGTTTTCTAAATCATCACATTTTATACACGACTCATTAAGCAAAGTAGCACGTTGTGATTATGGCTGCAGTTCATTCTGTTTTGTCTCCCAATCTTTGTTCTAGTTCATCTACCTTTTCATCTGCTTTTCTTAAGCTTCATTTTAATTCTGCAATAGAGTTTTCACATTTACCAAATGAATAGGCACTGCAGTTCCTTTGTCGAACAGCTTTCGTTTCCTTTTGAAATCCTGCCACTGCACATATTATTGTTTGCCTTATCATTCATCTCTATACAAAGTTTAAGTGGTCTTTTCTATATGTAAGAATTAGCATTGTGGATATTTGGGATTATAGAGGGTTTTTTTAATGTCCAATTACATTCATGTGTCTCCATTTGTAATGTAGATTGTAGTCCTTTGCTAAACTATTAATTTAAACTCTTTTAGGTATGCCTTATCAGTTTTAATTTTCCTGATCAATGGTAATAATATTTAATAATTAATATCATACATTTATATAACACTTCCACTCCCAAAGAACTACACTGTGCTTATGAAGAATGTGGGAATTAACCCTATTACTTTTTTCTAGATCTAATATGTATCTCTATGGGACTAGAGGTATTATGTGGCTGTTTCTGTGGAACCCTAAGGATTAAATCCAGCTCGAGCTCTTCCAGAAACTCAGAACAACTTTGAAATCTTGGACAAAGGGTCTTGGGAATGAAGAAATGTCTCTGGGATATGGAAAGAGACAATGACTGGAAGAAAACCAGGCTGCCTGTGCAGTCTGACTTGCCTACTCAATGCTGTGAATCTCCCTAAAACTGGGAAGGGAAAAAAAAAAAAGCTAAGATTTAGGTAAGATAACATGTTTGGGCTTCTGTTATGTTAACCCATGTTCCTCTATTTGTGGTGTTCCTAGGAATAAATTCATCAAGCTTGCTTTGCGACAGCTGTCCTAAATTACTGGATTTTCAAACTGATCACAAATTCTTGGAGAATATTCTAGAGAAGGCGCTAAAATGAGGTAGCCATTGCTAAAGGTAATATGGTTCTGGGAAAGAAGAGTACTATAACATGATGATCCAGTCTAAAAGTCAGTACTTGGCAAGGATACCCATAGCAGAGTGTAGCAGAGGGGAGCAGTTAGGCAGCCGCCGAGAGGCAGCTGAGCACCCGCACTCCCCCTACTGGCCAGAAGAGACCCGGCAGAGCGGCCGGGGCAGGAACCCAAGGGGAGGGCGCCAGGAGCAGGAGGACTATAAAAGACAACGGACCAGGCAGCCATGGGGGGGACCCAGAGAGAGGCAGCTGTGACTCCTGGCAGACCTCCCTCCACTGGGAAGAGAGGAAACTGACAGGCGACCAGACTCCCCACCCGTGAAGGGTCAGGGCAAGGAACCTTGGTCAACTGTACCCTGGGAGAAGACTCCTCCTGGGGAGGATCTTGATGAGCTCCCCACTGCCGAGAGCCTGAGCCCGGTGGACCAACCCAACGCCGGGGAGGACCTGGAGGAGCTCCCCTCTGCTGAGGACAGCGAGCCCACCCTACCGGACTCGTGCGACCTGGAGGAGCTGCCATTGGCCGAGGAGGCCGAGTTTCCAGCCTTGCCTCCCGAGGATAGCGAGGGCCTGACGGGGATGCCCTGGGGGTCCTATCTGGAGGATCATGAGGACAGCGGGCCCCAGGCCTCGCCAGGCAAGGGAAGGAAGTAGCCCAGGGACAATTGTAAGTCAGTTCGTTTCGGCGGGAGCCCCACTGGCACAGTGGCCCCTCCGCATGGTCACTGTTAGGGCCCTGGGCTGGAACGCAGTGGAGCGGGTGGGCCTGCGTTCCCCTTCCCTCCCCTGATACCAGCTGAGCCACGGTTGGTTTGCCTTACCCCACCTGGGGTTGAAGGCCTGAACTCACTGACTGTTTGTTTGCCTTACCTCAGCCGGGGTTGAAGGCCTGAACTCACTGACTGTTTGTTTGTTTGCCTCACCCTGATGAGGTGAGGACCTGACAACACAGAGTTTAAGATCAGAGTATAAGTACAGCATACCCCCTGGAACTATCACAGTGCTCTAACAAAGAGTGAATTAATTCTATGCTTTTAAATCGTGGACATCATGGTCCAGTGGACTGAACTAAGGACTAGGAGCCATACACTCTTGATTTCTCTCTGTGCTTCTTGTTGTAACAAAATCAAAGAAAAGGACAATCCCATGCACACTAGGGTATCAGAAAATCCAGCTACTGAAGGAGCACAAAGAAATGTTCATAGTCACCACAAATACCTACCTCCTGTTCAGAGGTGGGGTCACTGGAAGATAGACCTAGTGGTTGGAATGGGAGTAGAGTTGCCTACAGTCCCATATTACAAGAGATATCTCTTATTTAAAGACAAAATTGCTTGTCCTATACTAAATCAGTATGGGCATATGAAGATTTAAAGATGAGGCCTTACAATTACAGGTAGAGTGAGACTGTTGTTGCATATTATGTACCTTTGGTTTCATCAACAGAACTGTTATTGGCAGCTAGTTAAGGGGGCTAGTTGGTGCTCTATGTGGGCTTACAGAGAGCAGCAGCAGAAGGCACCAAAAGGGTTCATTGAGGAAGTTTGCTGGTACCAAAGATGTCCAGGAGCACCCAAGCTTCATTGCCAGACTGGGACTCTATGCAGGATTCCTGAACTTTAACTGCAGATTCATTGCTTGATTTCTGCCTTTTCAGACTGTGGTACCACTGGGTCACAAGTTGAATGTAACTTGTTTTACTGCTTCCTTTATCATCTGCTTGTTCTTTTTCTCCATTCATCTCTCTGTAAATGAATATTTCCCTTTCCTATATTCATTATATTCTTCCAGTGTGTGTATGTGTGTGTGTTTGTGTTCACTTGGGGATGAAGGGGTGGATCAAGTGCTCCCAGGGCTAAAGAGACTTTCCCTAGTGCTTTCCTGTGTGTGCCTTGTCTTGGCCAGAGCTGCCAGCAAAATCCATCTTTGCTATGAGGCCACTAAAGATACACAGTATTTCTAATCATTTGAAGATGACAACCTTCAGTCCCCAGGTTAAATCTCTCCAACATATCATCAAAGACCTACAGCCTATCCTAGAACATGATCCCACACTCTCTCAAGCTTTGGGAGGCAGGCCTATCCTTGCTTACAGACAGCCTCCCAACGTGAAGCAAATACTCACCAGCAATTGAACACCATACAACAAGAACATCAACCCAGGAACCAATCCATGCAACAAACCCTGTTGCCAACTCTGTTCACACATCAACTCCAGGGATACCATCACAGGCCCCAACCACATCAGCTACACTATTAGGGGCTCATTCACCTGCACATTCACTAGTGTGGTATATGCTATCATGTGCCAGCAATGCATCTCTGTCATGTACATTGGGCAAACTGGACTGTCCTTGTGTAAAAGGGTAAATGGACACAAAACAGACATAAAAAACAGCAAAATCCATAAACCAGTAGGAGAACACTTCAGCCTCCATGGACGCTCACTAGCAGACTTGAAAGTTGCCATACTTAAACAGAGAAACTTCAAAAACAGACTTCAGCATGAAACTGCAGAGTTGAAGCTAATCTGCAAGTTTGTCACCATCAGACTGGGTCTGAATGGAGTCTTGGAATGGTTAACACATAACAAAAAGTGATTCATCTATTCACACATCCTCTCCCTTTGATCAGCTGGTGTGAATGGGCCCCATCTGCTCTGCACTGACTTTGCTACCACTTGCCCTCCTCCACCCTGGCATGTGTATATATACCTCGCAACTGTAGTTTCCACTTCGTGCATCTGACAAAGTGGGTTCAAGCCCACGAAAGCTTACATCCAAAGAAATCTGTTAGTCTATAAGATGGCACAGGTCTCTCACTGTTTTAACCTTAAATAATTTTTACCTGAAAATTACCAAAAATTTGTTCAGTACTCAAAGAGTAAGTGTGGTAAATTTGAGGATGTGCTGTATTCTTCATACAAACCAAAGAGGTTGAATCTCTGCTTCAAGTACAAAAGAAAAATCAGCCTTAAATATGGACCATAATGGGTCATGTAAACTGTTGTATACTAAACTTTAAATGCTTTATCAGTTCTAATTAAATTCTTTCTCTCGTATCTTGTTGAAATTGTTCTAAATTTTCATTGCTTTTTTAAATAGACCAGCATGTTGTGCCTTTAGGTTCTAGCTAGGAAATTTGCATTTGTTTCCCAGTACTTATTTTCTTTCAAATGGAAGTCCATATTTCCCTTTCTGTATAAACATACAACTATTGACCATCTTCTAAAAGGCTTCTACCATATTCAATAGGGGCATGACAGCCCACAAACAAACAATCCATTATTTTGTAATGCCGTTCTTTGCTCTGGGGGTAACTTTATTGAATTTTAAAATAGAATATGATAAACAATCCATTTCCTCTAGCATAATACCCTTCTACCAATCATCCAAAGAAATTGTCCTATTTCACTTAATCTGAACCAGTTAATGAACTGTAAGTATATTTTTTTCTAATGGTAAGGGTGGCACTGGGGGACATATAATTCAGGGACCTCTTGATATGCATCAGTCAACTGTCTTGCTATGTTAATCTACTTGCACGGAGCTTTTATTTGGTGTCTAATGTAAATCTAAGTTTGTGAGTTTCAATCTTGTTTTTTGATATAGAAGATATAATATAGTATAATTTTTGGAACCAATGACACCTGAGAATTTCAGTTGTTTACTATGAAAGCTATTTAACGTGGTTCCCATATACAGAGAGAAACAATGAGCATTTGTGTTCTATCTTTTAAAGCACAAAGGAATATGCTGGTTATCTTTTTCTTCATCCTAGCTATCTACCTCCAAGAAATTAGCTTCCTAGTTACCAGAAATCCAAGCTATCCTGGGAAGATTCTCTCACAGTAGGAGTAATTCAGTCCATTTCACATGGTGCAGGTGCAGAAAGCATAATATATTTGCAGTACATTTAATTCAATCTAAAACTACTATTCAGTGTGTAGAATGAAAAACCCTCTGATGCCTTATGCACACACAAAAGGGAAGAATGAAAAAATCTATCTTGCAGAGAATTTAGGTCAATCAATTTTTACAGTCTTTCCTTAAGCTATCCAAGAGCTTAGTCACTAATGAAACCAATAAATAGACTGCCTCTTTATTAAAATAAATGAAAACTCCATACATTAACTAAATTAAATGTATCTGTTGACATTCAGTGGTCAGTGCAGGATTTTACAACATGCCTTTTTGGGGTGTGGGGCAGGGATATTTTTAATTGAAAGCAGAGTCAAAAATAGGCAAGAGACTTAGCTCCAGTCTCAAGCCAAGGCACTGAATCTATAACTTATTCAATACACATGTGCAAAGCATCAGTGACTTCAGTGGGACTGCATAGGTCTCCTCAGGCAGAACAACTAGCAAGATAAAGGCCTTAGTGCTCCAATGCATTTAACGCAGCATAGGTGCATAAGAAGCAGTGGAAGAGGATGCGTAAACAATCGGCTCCTTTTTGCACCCTTTCCCAGTCCTTTTTGGAAATCTACCTACCTATTTCAGTCAGCATCCTAGTGATACAAGATACTTGGATTATGCATTGGCTGATGGTGGCTTGACACCTTCTAAAGGTTCTGCTCCTTCCTTATCAGTCAGTACAGCTGGTCAGGCCTGCTACCGGTGGAGCTACTGCTCCAGCTGGCACAGCCTGGAAAACTCTAGGAGGTATTCCAGTAAACTGGGCTGCAATAGTCATGAATGGTCCAATGTTCATTGATCAAGGTAAGGATTGTAAAAACCAGAGACAAAGCTTCTTTAGCTGTTGCCCCACTCATTATGCAACTGAAAGGCTTCAGAAACAAATGCAAATGCCATCTTTTGGCCATAACCTATCTTTCCCATAATTATATCATCCAGGGAAACAACACCCCAGAAAAGAAAGCAAACGGCCACTATCCTCTTCTTACAATTGTGAAGAAAAGAAAATAGTAGTTTGTGAGAGTATGTCCACACAGTCTTTAAATCGAAATAATGCAGATTATTTCTATTTAAAAGATTGCATGTCCACACTATGTTTCCTTATTTCAAAATAAGGAGCTCCCTCATTTTGAAAGAAGGAAAGTCATTTCCATAGACTAAAACAGTATTATATCAAAATGAAGGTAAAATCAAAACTGTTATTCTGAAATAACACAGTGTGGAGGTGTTATTTCAATTTAACTGTTGTTTTGATTTAACACTTTTGTCCTTGTCCTTCTTCCCAGGGAGCTGTCCTTTTTCTGCATTTTTGGGGGGGGCATGGCCCTTTTAGGGGGCCATCTTGCCATGCCTCCCACAGTGCCCCTCTCCTAAATCAAACTAGCAAGTCCTGTCCATGAACATGCTAGTTTGATTTGAGTTTCTAGTGGGGACACGTTAAATTGATTTAACTTAAATCAATTTAATGATTTTTATAGTGATTGATTTAACTTAAATTGGTTTAACTGCCTAAGTGTGGACAAAAACCTGTGAGACCCTGGATTTATGCAATCTTGTTATGTGCTCCTGGATTAAATGATGTACACACTATCGATAGGGGAGTGTGCTGGGAAATGGCTTCCTGTGAAATTTTTGAAAAAGAAAATGTTTTTTATCTTTATAAATTTTATCTTTTAAATATTTCTAGTTTAAGATGGAAAACCTCAAATATTGGCACACAAATGGACTTTTTTCATAAAAATTTTCCATTTTATAGAAAAGTGCATTGAGGTCTACTATCCCTCCACACATTTGCTTTAACACAACTAAGTGAACAAATTAGCTCCTTCCTGTATTTCTGGCTGGATTTCCTTCTGCACTCTATCCAATATCCAATACCTCACCAATACTACTGGCTTTCATGTTCACATCTTATGTTTCTCCCACTCATAGCTCTGTGTGTTTCTTCATGTATTTTCTATATCTGGACGTCACTCATCCTGCATGTACTGTTCCTTCCTTGTTCCCCTTCAAATTCTCCCACAAAACTGTTTTTTTTTTTTCCAGTGAAAAACTGGAAAGATATAGTAAGAGAGGAGTGCACATAATGGAGTGCTGTGGATCATTTTAAAGTTTTATCAGCTGGAGACTGGGGACAGCCACATCATTTACTAGGGGTAAATGGCTTGTGTAGGTCATCTCAAATAAGTGATGACAAAACCTTTTGTCATACATAACAAACAAGGAGTCTTGTGGCACTTTTAAAAACTAACAAATTTATTGCATGACTTTTCATGGGAAAGATCCCATTTTGTCAGATGCTTGAAAATGGAAAAAAAAAGTATAGGAAGGGGGGATAAATGCAGTGAAGTAAGTTGTGATCTATATGTGCCACTTGTTTTGCTGGCAAAAAGCTATTTGGGATTTTTTTTAATCATTATTACTACTTCCCCATTTCTCTAAATTGGGTACATGCCTCAATTTTGAAATCTGTATAGAAATGTGTTTTATTTATTATAAACTCTCATACCCTAGAATTTTGGCTGTTACCTAAAACATTCAGCTGATATGAACTTGCAAATAAATTCTACCAGAACTTGGGAATCATTTGACTAGTGAACACTGATATTGTACATCCCTCCCAGCATTGTAAATGATAGGAATGAAGGAGTGAGGGGGAAATAAGGAAATTAATATTAATAATAATGATAATAATAATAAACACCTAAAATCACTTAATCCTATATTGCTAAATTGACTGCCTCATTAATAATGAAATAGGAGAAAATAGACCTAAACTGTGTTTTGTGGGAGAGTCTTACAAGAAAAAATAATTGTGTAATTTTATTTACCTACATTTATATTTATACTTTTATGCACTGAAAAACTGAGTTTAAAAGATTCAGTTTAATGCAGAAGTTTATTAAAATAGTCACATTGTATTTGACTTTAAAGTTTTATGCTCAGTTATTAAGCCTAATGTAGAAAAGAGGACAGATTAACCTTTAAATCAAGTGCTAAAGTTAGATCAGGGGTCTGCAACCTGTGATTCTGGAGTTGCATGCAGCTTTTTGGCTGCACCTTTGTGGCTGTGGGCTTCAGACCCTCTCCTGCCATCAAGGGACTCTGTGGGCAGCCCATGCCAGGCTCTAGGCTCTCCCACCACTGGGAGACACTGCAAGAGACCCTGCTGTAGGGACCCTGGCCCAGCTCCACCCACCAGGAGGCTACACCCATTGTGGCTCTCAAAATGGTTGGTTATTGAAGGAGTCTTTTAAAATGTCTCTTCTAATCTTTTGGGTTGCCAACACCTGAACTAGACCAATTCCAACTAGAAATAAGTAGAGCCCTGCAAATCTGAAGATATCCGTGGACATCTGCCTTATATCTGCATCCCGCGGACCATTTCTTGCGGATACAGGTCGGATATGGATCCACTTATTTGTATCCGTGCAGGGATCTAGAAATAAGATACACATTTGTAACATCAAGGGTAATTAATCACTGGCATAACTTATCCAAGACATTGTTGATTCTGTATGGCTGTATTCACAAGTAAACTGTTATTTTGAAATAAGTTATTCTGAAATGAGTTATTTCAAAATAAAATCCTTATTTCAAAATAACTTAAATTGAAAGAAGAAAATGTTAATTCAAAATAAGGGAAAGCCTCAAAGTGAAATATGTGTGGACATGCTATGTTGCTTCAGGAGAGGGGCAGCATGGGAAGTGTGGCAACAAGGCCGCCTCACTGGGCCATGTTAGCTGCCATGTTGGTGGCCATGTTGGCGGCCATGTTGCCAGCCAATCGCATAAAAGTGGGAACAGACCTCCCCTCCCTGTCCATTGTGACTCCCAAGAGCTTGCGAGAGAGATGGCAATGGATGCTCCCCAGCCCCCATACCATCCTTGAGAGCTTGGTAGACCCACTGCTAGCCTGCAGGGTGCTGCCTTGCTGTGGGACACGCTCTTCCCTAAGCCCAGTGAGCCCTGAACCTTTGTCTCAATGGCCTTCACAGCAGCAATAACTCCCCGTCCCCCTTGTGTGCCACAGCACATCTGGGCAGTGGACACCAGCACAAACTGGTGGGAGCAGGTTGTCCTGCAAACCTGGAGCAACAAGCAGTGGAAGAGGAACCTCCAGGTTAGCAAGGAGACCTTCACTCAGCTCATTGCCGAGCTCATCCCAGTCCTGCGCTGAAAGGACATAGTGATGAGGGCAGCCATCCCCATGGACGAGAGTGCGTCCATCGCTCTCTGGAAGCTGGCTACTCTAGAGTCCCATAGGTCCATTGCCCATATTTTCAGTGTCGAGAGGTCTACCATTGGGGAAGAGCTGCTGCAGGTTGCCCATGCCATCAGCACCGTCCTGCTGCCATGCCTCGTCACTCAGGGAGCACTGCAGGACACCATCACTGGTCTTGCCACCCTGGGCTTTCCAAACTGCAGGGGGGATACTTGATGCCACCCACATCCTTGTGTGAGCCCCGCCCCACCACACCACCTGCACCCCTATTCTGCCACAGCCAGCCCCCACGCAACCCACCCACACCCTGAACCCAACCCAATAGAGCCCTGCAAATAGTGTAGTGGCTAACACCTCTGCTTAACATGCAGAAGGTCATAGGTTCAATTCCTAGGGGGTTGGACTTGATGATCTCATGAAGTCCCTTCCAGCCCTATGATTTGATTTGAACACTCAACTACAACTGTTAATGTGGGTGAACTT
Organism: Podocnemis expansa; assembly: GCA_007922195.1. NCBI lineage: Eukaryota > Metazoa > Chordata > Testudines > Podocnemididae > Podocnemis > Podocnemis expansa. The sequence continues at coordinate 171,636 of ML682094.1, forward strand.
GTTTTATTGACACAAATAAGGGGGTTGGGGAAGGTGGAGCTTGGGAGGCAGCAAGGTTCGAGTGGGGGCAGAACTGGGGGAGGACTTAAATGGGAGAGGGGATGTGGGGTGGGGCAGAACTGAGGGGACTAAACTGGGAGAAGGGATGTGTGGTGGGGGTTTGGGGACAGCTATGTGGGGGCATATTATGGGGAGCCACCCCTGGGGCATGGCCCGTTGCCCCATGCCCTTCCCTGTGGCCAGCCTGGTCTGGGGGTGCTGGCGGCAAGGGACAGTGGGATGCCAAGGTCGATGTTCTTCGGGGTCCTGGGCCGCAAGGTGGTCAGCGCTGCGGTGCACAGTGACAGTCAGGGCTTCCTGGGCTGTAGCCTGCCATTCCAGTGCAACCACCTGCCACTCCAAGTGCCGCCACGACGTGGTTGTCTGCATCAGCGGGGTGCTGGAGCTGCCGGAGGGCAGTGTCCTGGCATCTCCACTGCTCCACTCGCCAGGCCCGGGACAAGTCTTTTGCTTGCTGGACAAGCTGGGACAGGCTGCCGAGGATCTGGTCCTGGGTCTGGCGAGCTCTCCTCCTGGGCCCTGCAGTGGTCAGCAGGCTCGCAGCAGAAGGCCGGCAGGTGGATGGATGAGCTGCAGGGCAGAAGTGAGAACAGTTACTGTCAGCCTACTGGCCTTGGTGTGTGCAGCCTGTGAGCTGCAAACACCTCTGCCTTGACTGCCAGCAGGATTCCCAATCTGTGTGCTGCGTACACTGCACTCAGGGGGCACGTGGCCACATGGCCCACAGTAGTGAGCTGTGCTTGGCAGCATGTGGCCCGGGAAGTCTCCCGAGGCCATGTGACAGCGGTCCTGGCTGCAGGCTCTCTGCCCTGCATGCTGCCACATCTGCCTATTGCCACCCCAGTGTTGAGGGACCTCCATCATGCTTGGACCCAGGACCCTGTCTCCACATGCCTCCCTGCCACCTGCATCAATGAGAGAGCCTGTGCACATCCTCTGGGCCCGAGCCCCACCATCCCAGGGCTGTGCCCCCCTTGGGACCCATGCCTTGCACTCCTGGTCCTCTTTGGCTGGGGGGTGGAGATGAACACTCACCGACTGGCATGCCTGATGTCCAGCTGGACGTCCCTTCTAGGGCGGCTTCCTCCTCCTCAGGGCTGCTGCTGCGGTCCTCCCCTGCAGGAATCAGCTTCGGCCTGCCAGGTGGTGCACCACTGGGCAGGCTGGTTTTGCCTACCTCCAGCGCTGCCTCGGCCTCTGAGGGGGCCCCTTCCGGCGATGCGGCCAGGGCGCGGGGCTTGCCGGAGTCCACTGGCTGAGAAGGGAGGCCACTGGGCTCCTGGCCCAAAAAGGTGTCCAGCCCATTGAAGAAGGCACAGCTGGTGGCAACAGCTGCCCCCTGGAGGTGCCTGGCCTCCCTGCCCGGGCATACTCCTGGTGGAGGCTTTTGACTTTTGAGCACACCTGCTTGGTGGTATGCTCATAGCCATCTGCTGACAGGGCCTCGGCGATGTCCCAGTACATGTCAACATTGCAGTGACGTGATCGAAACCTGGCCCTCACGTCCTCTTTGCCCCAGATGCACAGGAGGGACAGGGCCTCATCCTGCGTCTAGATGGGCACCCAGCATCACCCCTGGCCCCAGTGCCTCGAGCCTCTGCCATGGTGTGCACAGCGTGGAGGCACCACGAGGGACTGTTCTGGAAAAATTATTCCCAAAGAGGGATTGGGATACCTTGTGCAGTAACAACCCCCTCAAGCGTCTATTAACTCAATATTAGCTTGTTGGAATAATCACCAGGAGACAAAGCTTTCCAAAACAAACACAATTTATTAGTTGCCCACATCCCCCTATTACTGAACACAAGCCTAAGGACACTAAAGAAAACACAGCCAAAGGTAAGTAACCCCTCCTAAAACTACTTAACTACCAACCCAAAAGGAATTAAGGAACCTATGCCTGCAACCTGATCTAAGCTGGTCTATTTACAGTTTTTCTTTACCCAAGCGGAGCGTTGGCTTATGATTTCAGTGTTGTCTTCGGGCCGCTGGGCACAGGCCGAGTTCACCACTGCGAGGAGCCCTGAAGGACTCAACTCAAGGGGTATGTCTATATGCCACTTTTCTTTTGAAATAACACTCATTATTTCGAAATAAAAGAAATTTAGTCTACACGACATTTTCTTATTTCAAAAGGACAGATCCTGTCCTTTCGAAATAAGAATTGTTGTTTCGAAAAAGTTAAACCCCGATGTTTTTGAAACAGCTGTTATTTTGAAATGGCTATTTTGAAATAACGCCGATTAGACCTGTTGTTTTGAAACAACACCGTTGTTTCGAAACAACTGTTTCAAAACAACAGGTCCAAACAGCTTTATTTCAAAATAGCCATTTCAAAATAAGTCCTTTGGATTGCAGGCTTTCCCTTAATTTGAATTAACATTTTGTTAATTCGAATTAACTTATTTCGACATGAGGACTTTATTTCGAAATAACTCATTTCGAAATCACGATGCATGTGTAGACATAGCCAAGCAGTGGCTGTCAGGCCACACCTAGTCCCTAATCCACAGACCATCTGCTTCTGGATCCAAATCCAGTATCCTCCAAGAGTAGACCATCTACTTCTGGACCGCTTCTGGTCTGATCTTGTAATGAGAGTCCATTCATCCTAAGCAAAGTCCAGGGATCACAGCCTCCCAGGGTCAAGCAGGGCACTGAGACACAGTCCTAGGCTCCAAACCCGAGGCTTCCAGGATGAATCCTGCTTCAGGGTCTCTCTTGTGTCAGTCTGCTAAGTGTTCTACGATGATCCCTATCCTATCTGCGCTCAGAGGTTCCTGGTGCCTGAGCCAGAGTCCTCAAATAGGAGCAGTCACACTCTCAGTCCTCCTGCTCTGCTTCTTGCAGCTGAGGTCTTCCAGGTGCCTCAGCCCAAGTCCCAGCAACAGAGCAAGTCCACACTGTGCTTGGAAGTGTCCTCTAACAGCAGCAGGTGTGCACCAAATCTAGCCACCATCCTGCCAGCACGCTTAGCTACGCTAGCACTCCCTGCAGGCTACTCATCAAGAGCCACCTCGTGCTTGCACTGGTCTTTAGGCTCTTCCCAAAGCCCTAATCCAAAAAGGAGCACCAAAAAGGACCCCTCCCCACAGCAGGCAACATATAATAAACTCTGTTGCCCATTCCAACTGCCCAATCAGAGACCTACATTGTCCCGCTGTGGAGGATCATACCAATCACCCAGCAGAGCACAAAGAAGGTTCCAGCAATAAACAACCTTCCCCCAATCAAATACAGAGCTTTATGGAAGGTTCTCACAGCCCTTCAGCCTGCCTCCAATCAAAACACAGGCCTCCAAGAAAGTTCTCGTGCTGCCAGGCAGACTCTAGCTCTTGGCAGCCTGCCAATGTAACTTGTCAGTTACACGTGGGATTGCGCAACTCTGCTGGTTACATAACCAAGACTCTACTGCTGGTTAGGAGCACTTCTTATTTACAACTTGCCACTATAACAAACACAATAGTGGTTTTAACACCAAATTAACCCAATAGGACTAGGCTGGCAGGGCACTCCCCGGCCCCTCAGCACCCTGGGAGGAAGAAGGTCAGTTCACACTGGAATTGAAAGAGCCGTTCTCTAGAAACAACATGTCTGAATGCAGTTGTTTTGAAACAACTGTTTTGAAACAACGGCTGTTTCAATTGAATGTGAAGTTTAAGTGTTTCAAAATAACAGCCATTATTTCAAAACGATGGGGTCCCGTCACTTCGAAATAATGAAATGTCGTTTGGACATGCCAGGCTTTGTTTTGAAACAATGGCTGTTGTTTTGAACTAAAACCCTGGTGTGGGCACAGCCTATCACTTGCAGACTTTAAATCTAACCGGGATGTCTTTCTAAAAGACATGTTAGTTCAAACAGAAGTTATGGGACTGATGAAGAAAGAAATGGGTCAGAGTCTCTGGCCTGTCTTATGCAAGTGGTCAACTAAATGCTTGTAATGGTTTTTTCTATCTGCATGTCTGCACAGTTCACAGGAGCATGCTTCCCAGCACTAGCTGATAGACTTGGGTTAACAAGCCTTGTGTCTGCACTATAAAAAGTAGGCTGTACTTCAAAGTTGTGGCTCAAGTTGGAGTTTGGACTCTGAAGCCTAGGAAGGGGTTTAGGCTTTGCTAAGTTCCAGCCAAAGTTACAACTGAAAGGTGCTGTGCACACAGGTAGTTTTAGGGCACTGTTGTGAGCCCCTCATCCAAATATCTCATATTCAGTTTGGGCCAGGCTCAGTCATTTCAGTACAGAAAGAGAGGATGTCCAGATCCAGCAAGGCACTTATGCATACATTTAAAGCTAAGTGTGGTCACAAGTGCTTTGCTAAATTGGGCCTGATGCAGATGTCAGTGAAACTTGTGATCCTAAACCCATTTGGTGCCTTTGAAATCATGCATTATTTACATGAAGAACTTTGATAGCAATCATACAGAGTTATGAAGAAAACTAAAGGGCACAGATTAGAATTTGTACTGTAACATTGATATGGCCGTAACAGTTTTCAAAGTGAGCTTAGAATGGCTCTAATGTGTGATACTACATGCTCATGAAAAGCAAAACCACAACTGTCAGATTACTTGATACATATGAACTGGTCTCAATCAGTCTATCTTTTGATCAAGATTGTGCTGCCTAACTAATTTGTGATTTCAGTAGATCAGTAGCAGCTAACACAGAAAATATGGGTATGTCCACACAAGGCTTTTATTTCAAAACAACACTGGTTGTTTTGAAATAAAAGCCCCTATGCCCACATGACGTTTTCTTGTTTCGAAACGAGGGAGCCCCTCATTTCGAAACAAGAGCCCTCCTTTCGAAACCAATTAAAGCACTTTTGTTTTGAAAGGAGGGTTATTTCAAAACCAGTTGTTTCGAAATAACACCGTTTGGACATGTTATTTCGAAACAATGATTGTTTCGAAATAACAGTGACCTTCCTCCTAGGGTGCTATGCACCCTTGGAGGAAGGTCCCACCCCCCACCCCCCAGCACCCTGGCCAGTGTGCTGAGTGGAGTGCAGGGGGTGGCAGGTGCACCAGCCAGCTTCCCGCGCCGCTTCCCCTTGCTGGGAACAGGGGGGTTGGGTGCCTCAGCCCCTTCACCCCCCCCCACCCCCAGCAAGGGGAAGCGGCGGGTGAAGCCGGCTGGAGCACCCACCGCCCCCTCTGCCCCCGTCAAGGGGAAGTGGGGGGAAGCCGGCTGGGGCACCTCCAGGGAGCTACCCCCCACCCGGTCTGGGGGGTTCTGCCAGCCCTGCGCTAGCTGCAGGTGCCGGCTTTGCCCCCTGCCTGGGCTTGGGGGGGAGCTACCGGCCCAGCTGCCTGGCTAGGGGGGCTGCAGCCCCCGCGGGATGAGCCGCTGCCCCGGCAGCTCACCCCGCACTGGGCTAAGGGGGGCTGCAGCCCCCACGGGGTGGCCACTCCCCGGGTGGCTCACCCTGCTGCCAGGGCTGCCCCCAAGCCAGACGGTGGGGTCCAGATGCACCCGGCTCTTCCCCCTGCTGCAGGGGCCGAGGGAAGCCCCACCCCAAGAATCCCCGGGCACCCCGCTTCTGTCCCGGGGTCAGGCCAAGGGAAGCCCTGCCCTGGGAATCCCCAGGCACCATGCCTTAGGCACCCCCAGGTTCCTTACAAGCTCTCCCACCCCCACCCCTCCCCACTGATGGCAACATGGCCTGCAAGGGGCCATGTTGCCACACCTCCCAGGGTGCCCTTCCCCTATAGCGAAATAGCAAGTCCACTGTTTGAACATGCTATTTTGCTTGGAGCTTTTCCCTTATTTCGAATTGACTTTTAGTTATTTCAAATTAAGTCATTTTGAAATAAGGGCTTTATTTCGAAATTACGTGTTTTGAAATAACTTATTTCGAAACAAGGCCCTACGTGTGGACATAGCCTATGTGTCTTGATGGATGTAGCTAAGTATACCAAGTATATTTCCCTTAATAGCCAACAACCACTTTCATGGATAGTAAAATAAAACAGATCCAGCCATTTGTAAAAATGTCTTTTAGAAGTACTGGAAGATATTAAGGCTATGTCCACACTTAGGCAGTTAAATTGATTTCAATTAAATCAGTTTAATAAAATTGCTATAAAAATCATTAGATCAATTTTAAGTTAAATCGATTTAACAGTTCCCCACTAGAAACTCAAATCAAACTAGCATGTCCATGGACAGGACTTGCTAGTTCGATTTAGGAGAGGGGCACCACGGGAGGTGTGGCAAGATGGCCCCCTAGAAGGGCCAAGTCCCCACCCAATATATAGAAAAAGGACAGCACCCTGGGAAGGACAAGGGCAAAAGTGTTAAATCAAAATAACACATCCACACTGCATAATTTCAAAATAACAGTTTTGATTTAACCATCATTTTGATATAATATTAGGTTTTATTATGTTAAAATAACCTTCCTCATTTCAAAATGAGGGAGCTCCTTATTTTGAAATAAGGAAACCAAGTGTGGACATGCCATCTTTTAAATCAAAATAATCAGAATTATTTTGATTTAAAGACTAAGCATGTACATACCCTAATAGTTTAACTTAAAATGCTAGAAGAACCATATAGAATCTTATCTTGTTACTAACTTAAACCTCAGAAGGGCTAAAATGCATTATTTAAGGTACCAGCATATGACACTGGGGGCAATATAGAGACCTGCTGTTTCAGCTCGTAGGTGGCAGACTCCCTTTGGAAATTCACAGTGCATATGATTGGAAAGCAGATGAAGAGGACAACCCAGTGCACAAGCTGAATTCTCCTTTCGTGAGCTGTTTTCTCTCCAAGGGACCTTGCTGTTATGTTGGTTGGTGCAAGGTGGATGTAAGCCAGTGGTTTTCAAACTTTTTTCCTCAGGACCCAGTTGAAAAAAATCATTTATGCCTGCAACCCAACAGTTCCATCTTTGAGCAATGCATTGCATTATTTTGGTAATGGCAGCAGGGGGCACCACGACCTAGTGCCTGAAGGTTTGCAACCCAGGACTGGGTCCCAACCCAAAGTTTGACAACCACTGGTGTAGTCCATGGGCCAGCTATATGAAATGAGAGGAAATTGAAACTGTTTAAGGGGCAAAGCCATGCGATTCCCAGCCCACATACATGTTAACAATTAGCCAGGCATAAATGAGATGCATGGAGGGGCTACTTTCTGTATTGCCCACTAAACTAACAAAACCTTTCACATCTATCACTCCCTGGCCCCCCCCCCCCCAATTAAATTTCACCTCTGTACCCAGTCAGAAGCTGGGAAATCTACATCCAGTTGCAGACTTTTTATAGAAATGATGTCTCAAGCGAAACCTGTGTGACAGACAGGGAAATGTCGCACTCCAGCCTGATACACCTTTCACTAAAGATGAAAAGAATCTTTCTGTAAACTTCAGTGGGAGCTGGAGTGTTCCCTGTAAAAAAAAGATACTCTTCTAATCAGGGAGGAGAAGCAATATTTTGTGTCTTAGGTGGCCAGCCAAGGCTAACGAATGCAGTTCAATTTTAGGGTATCAAGAATTGAACCTAGCAAACTGTTAATGATCACACAGGACCAAAAAACATAACTGTCAGTTAAATTTGGATAACAGATCCCTTTTGAAGAGGAAATTGCAGACTGCTAACATCCATTCCAGAAGCAAAAAAGAGGTTAAATTCATCAAGTGTTGTAAATGCTGTGAATTATTTGGTCTATAATGTTACCATAGTTACAGTTGTGCAGTCATTCTCACATCATTATTTTTTTTCTTTTTATTCATATGGCTTCACTGTAAATAGTGTTTTATTTTTCCGAGCATGCCATTTACAAAATGAACATGAAAAAGTGTTCACAGAAACATCAATACTGATTTTATATCCAATGTATATTTTGGCATTGGCATTTATGTTCCTTTGCATAAGTGCAGCATGACATTCATATAAAACAGTTGATCACCATTACGTTGCTGCTTTTGATTTCCATACTGATGTCAGCGCATACGGTTACCTAATGAAGACATCATAAAAATAATATCAACTCTTATTTTGCCACCATTGCAAAGTACATTGCCATTAAAGTAAAATATTGTTTTGTAGCTGGAGTTATTACCAACCATCCTACAATAAATGGACTTCATGAGAATATTGATGGCTTTTTTTAGAAAAAGAAGTCCATAATGAAACTGTCATACAGTCTTTTTCAATTAATTCCCATCTTCCTATTACATTTTTTTCCCCTGGTTGTGTGCCAGCATAATGATCTTTCTCAGGTTGATCAATTAGCTTACTTTCCAGTAATGGAGGACTAGTCAACCAGAAACGCTTTTGTTCTTCAGAGAAAAAAAGAAAACAAACAGGAAGCAACAGGCTCTTAACCTAAACCTAGTCTGACAAAAATAGCTTCATGTTCTCCTGTAGATCGTTTTCTCCCTGTAAAGACAATCTGACTCTTAATCCCAGCCCCCGCAATAAATAAATAAATAAATAAATAAATAAAATAAAAAAAGAGCGAGAGACGCCTAAACCTCTACTAGAATAATTAAGAATAACTTAAATGCGTATAAGAAAAGTGTAACCCAGCATTTCAGTGCGAAAGTAAAGCACAAACAAACAAATATATAAATGCATCTCTTGAGTCTTATAATGACCTGTAAAAACTGAGATAAATGCTAATAAGAAGATGTGAAATTAAGGTACAAACAACAAAATATCTTCATTGCTTTATAACAACTTTTGTAAAGAACAACTAACACTAGCACCTTGAATGTGAATTGCAGTGATTATTTCTTAAGGCACTGTCTTTGGTGCTGAGTGATGCCTTCATACAAGAGTGCATTTGCTCACAGGGAGGCAAGGCCTTTCCAGTGAGCCACTGCTCTGCCTCTCCCCTCCCTGCTGGGAAGACAGCAGGCACTATGACATACACTTTCATTTTTAGCCACTTTGCTTTTCCTGTGGTTTCATTCTGACTTAAACCTGTTCTTCTAGAGCTATCTTACTTCCCGTAGGCAGTGGAAAAGTACATAACAAAGATGATATAAATTAAGCTTCCTGGCTCAGTGGGGAAAAGGTATAGTAATAGACACAAAAATAGGAGCAGCCCCCAACGCACATTTATCCATTCCTCACAGACAGCCTAGCCCAGCCCAGCCCAGATCAGCTGTGGAGTTGCAGGCTGGTTTCATTTGTATTCCAGATAAGGGAAATGAAAAGTAAAATGTAAGTGTGGCTTGCTGTTGAAATCAGAGCATGGAATGTGAAGGTCTAAGCTTTTATTAAAGGCCCCCATCACAGACTTCTAATGTGATTTTGGACTACCACAAGTCATTTAAGGCTTGAGCTGAGGGCGAGTTCTTCCATTGATTTTAAAAAAGCAGTGGATATAGGGGTCTTAACTAGCCTGTGTCTCAATTTCTCCGTCCAAAAATATCAATAATAATACTTGCTTGCCTTAGGTTGTGTAGCTTAATTCATTGCTTTTGGTTAGGAACTTTGAGGTCAGATAGAAAATGCTTTAGAAGTGTGGTAAGTGTTTTAACAATTAACCTTTCATTCTGCACTGAGTCCTCCAGGATCAGAGGAGGTTGGGATTTTATAGGACTCCCCCTTCCAGTGTCACTAATGCTGGAGCAGCTTGCCAGAACTGAGATAGAGAGCTGGGCCAGCAGGGGCTCATCAGGCCTGCCCCCGTCACTTTTCAAAGTCAGAGGCAGCTGGAGGGGTAGGTAAACAAGACGTCACCTACCCTCCACAAATCTTATTCTCTGTAGAAGTGTGGACTATGTTCCCTCTCTTTATTAAACCACTGCAGCAGGCCCAGGGCTGGATCACTTAGTGTGTGGCAGGCACTACTATGCTTTCCTCAGTGCCAGCTAACTCAGGTCAGACACAGCTGGAAAATGAGTGGCGGGGAGAAATGGATCCATCTCCACCTGTCATAAAACCCTTTGGAGCATTTCCATGAGGTAAGTATCAGGCTGGTGGCAGTTAGGGGCAAGGTGGGGAGGCTGACTGGGGCTGATGGGAGATGCAGTGTTTTGGGGAATCATCAGTGCTGTGAAGTCCCTAGAGTCTGCCAGTAGCAGTACTGGGGGATGGGGTGGGTAGAACAAGTATGTGAGATGGGGAAGGAGAGAGGAGGCTGGCATAAAAGCCAGAGCAGCGGCAGAGCAGGAACGATTCTGTGTGAGATTTTAGCACAGGACAGAGGTTACCCAGTCACCTATGTAGTCTTTCTGCTGGGATATGGAGCTTCTCTCTCAGCTCACCTTCTCTCATGTGGTTGTCTGTACCACTCCTTTCTGCCCAAACTTCCTGTGTCTCTCCCAAGCTTCCTGATGGGGAATATATTTAATGTACCCCCTGTGTGATGGAGACCCCAGACAAGCCTCTTGGATCCCCTCTGTCCACAGCCAGTCAGGACTCTGCTACAGTGAAATCTTCCCCCGTTCAGAACTCGGGACTCCACACTCCGTGCAGCCAGCTCCCAACTCCAGGCTCAGAGGGTCCGATCCTTGCTCTGTCTGGTCTCCCGGGGAGGGGGTTTCCTCCCTCCAGGAGGGTCCCAGCCATCCCAATCAGCAGCGACTCTCAGCCAGTGTGGCAGTCAGAGGGTTTATTAGCACACCAGATCATACAGCAGCAAGGACAGTTGGTATCAGCATCATCAGAACAACCAGGAGTGAAACCCCCAGGGAATTAGGGCTACACCCGATGGCAGGGTCCTGTCTCTTGGACCCTCCATTTCTACTCTCTCCCTTCCTTCCTCTTGGTCCTTTGTTCCCCTCCTCACTCTGCCCACCTCTCCACCCCCTGGTCCAACCAGCTGAATCCAGCGTGACCAGTGGGGGGGCCCAGGTACAGGCTCCCTAAACACTACCCCTCTGCCCCCTAGTGGCTCTACCCCATATCACCCACCTGTGTTCCATCACCCGAATAGAAAAGAAAGAAGGTCAACACCCGTGTCTTCCCTTAAGTAAGGTTCCCACTTCTCCACACCCTGTGACCCGGGCCTCCTGGGATAACCTTCTGAATGTGCCAAAATCAGGGCAAGCTGCAAAAACCAGGGGGCAAACCCCTAATCCACTGATGGTGTTACCCCAAAAATTTGATCCCCAAAATCCAATCACTTAATTTATCAATTTTCAGACCGTCCAGCAGTCTGGGTTTAAATTACAATCTCAGGAGGTAACCCAAATTAGGTTATTTCGCTTAAATGGACAAATACCCACACCCTGGATAAATGTCCCAAGTTGAGGACTACGCCTACAGCCCACCGATCAAGCACAGACTCACAAACAGCAAAGATGCAGATGCAGTAATTCGTTTTGATCAAAAGCGGCTTTATTGTAACATATATTAGAAGCACTGGCTAAAGCGCTCCTGTCTCTTTAAGACAAACCGCTACTGAACATCAAGTTCTAAACGCTTCAAAATTACTCTAGGAAATTACAATATAAAGACACTGCTTAACTTATAACATCTATAACTTACAGATACAATTAACATATATGCAACACTTTAACTTATAACTATAACACACAGACAATGAGGTAACTAAAAGAACATTCAGCGAGCGGGGATCAGTCGCTGGCCGAATGGAGAGATCTCAGTTCTTAATATTGCTCCTTAAGGTCTAACTCTGGGTTACTTGTCTTACTTAACTTGGATAAATTGCTTTAGGAAGTTGCTTAGAAAGGGCTTAGGCTTCCTTTGGTACTGTTCCCTATGGACACTCCTCCCCTCCTTGGGACCCTTTTCGCTTACCCCAAACGGCTGGAAAACGCTGCGTTGGAATGTAGGACCTTTAGAAAAAGCGGCAAATGGGGGTTTAGGAAAAAGGAAAGAAGGTAAGAGAGAAAAGAAGGGAAAAGAGCTGGCTACTCTGGCAGGCCTCACACAGCTCTGGGCTGGTTGCCGTGGCACCGTGGCTTTGGAACCCTCAGGGCAGACTGGGGTAGCTGATAGACGAGCGGAGCTCAGGCGCGCGGTGGATCGGTCAGCGGCAGGCAAGCTGGAACACTGGGCGAGCGGAGCTGGAGCGGCGGCAGGCAGGCTTGGTTACTGGGCGAGCGGAGCTGGAACAGCGGCAGGCAGGCTGGCAGGCTGGTTGGAGAGGCCTCAAAGGCAGCGGAGCTCACAGACCTATGGGCAATACTTAGTTGGCTGCTCGGCTGTGAGAGAGAGAAGGCCTCAAAGGCAGCGGAGCTCAGACGACCTAGAGGCAGTACTCAGTTATCTGCTTGGCCGTGAGATCGTGGAAGGAGCCTCAAAGGCAGCGTAGCTCACAGACCTAAAAGGCAGGACTTAGTTATCTGCTCGGCTGTGAGGTCTTGGAAAGCCCTTTAGAAGCCAGGCACAGAGACCCAACTTCAAGGATAATGTCCTGAGTCACCGCTCAGAGACACGACCCTGTGCCAGAGACTAAGTCAGACAATTAGCTCTTAGAAACTGAGTTAGAAACCCAGCTCTCAGAGCCTAAGTCCAAACTTAGCTCTAGGCTCCTAGTGCAATAGGTAACACAGCCAAAAAGCCATTGGAACCCAGTAAGGAGCGGGAGAGATCTCCGAAGAGCTGCTCTCTGCACTGCCTTTTTATTTGCAATTTCTGCCACTCCCAGTTTCTTCTTGACCAGTCCCAAAAAGGTGAGTTCATCTTCATCCAATCAAAAAGAGTGACTTCACTGTCCACCTGCTTGGTGCATGGTCAGTGCATGACAAAAATCAATACTTTTGACGGGTCCTTTTGACAGGGGGTGGATACCTAAGATACTTGATGGGAGGGGGACTGAGTGAGTTCAAAAGTTCAGAGGCTTGCCTCCATCTTGACCTACTTAGAATTTCCTGTCAAATCTGATAGTGGAGCTATGTAACTTCCCCTTTATGATCTCTCCATTTTGTCTCTTGCTGAATGCTCCTTTATTTATTTATCTATTTATCTATTTATTTATCCATTTACTTATTTATTTAATTTTAAAACAATGTTAAATGATTGATTTATGAGTTCTTTACCCCTAATTATTGCATATCATGCCATTTTCTAGCTTTGCCATGAAACCTCTGCTAAATTGCCTTACCATTTCTTACTCATATGGGTTTTTATATTTTCTTAGTATTTTTATTTATTTATTTATTTGCTTTTCTGTGATACTAAGGAGATGGCAAAAATCTCAGGCTACAGTGGGTGGTATTTAAACAATTCTCCTAGTCTGTAACCAAACATGCTTCTGATCCCCCACTCTGGTCATCACCAAGCATAACAAAACAGAAACAGCCCCCTCACTGCACATCAGTTCCTATGGCCCCCTCTAGCTACTGGGTCTCTTTAAGAAGTAGGTTCTTCTGACCCCAAAGGGTCAGCCACATCACCCAGAACAATATAGGCTTGGCTTTTACCCAAATTACCACACTGCCAGCCAATCCTTTAGTAACTACAACTAAAGGTTTAATATAAATGGAAAACAAACAAAACATAAGAAATGTTAAAGGGTCAAAGTGAATCACATATATACAAATGATTTAGAGTCCATAGAAAGCAAGTCCTTGAAGAATATGCAGTTTGCAGGTTAGTCCACTTTCTCTGGTATGCACCCAGCACCTGGTGGGTCTTAGTCCTTCACTCAGTCCCAAAAGAATAGTTCCAGAGAAGGGTGCTGGTTGCAGACAGACTGACAACTAAAGACAAAATGGAGATGGGTCCCCTGCCTTTTATCTCAGAGCCCTTGCCAGATCAAAATGGAGATGGGCCACATGGTTAGTCAGGGTAACTGGTCCAAGCAGGTTTCTTCTTGGGCCCACTGCAGATGGGAGCCCCCCTGATGGGGGCCATCAAGAGGAATAATAGTTTTGCAGACAGACAGCCTGGGATTGCCTTAAGAACAAATCACTTGGAACACACATAAAAAGAAATAGATTTCTGGTTTCTAATACAGGCATGATACCTACATACAAACAATATAATAATTCTTAGCAGATCAAGGCCTTTCTATTGACACCAAACATGGTATATCACATATGGATTATTGCAAATATTGTAACAAAGCCAGGGCTGATGGTTATAGAAGAGTGGTGAGGGTAGGTTTGTCAGCCCCAGAATACTGAGAGTCCTGTTCCCAGTAGGGAAAGCAGAAACAGCTGCAGGGCAATTAGAGATGGCTGAGCCCAATTAGGGGCTGCCCAGGCCCTAAAAAGAAGCCACAACTCCGCTAGCACACGTGGGGGATAGAAGGATAGTAGTGGAAGGAAGCCTCAGAGGCTTGCCTGAGGTCTAGGAAGCCAAGAGGCTGGAGTGGCAGCACAGAGAAGGAAAAAAGAAACCCCTCAGCAGCTGCCAGAGAAGGCACACCCTCTCCCCCCCCCTTCTACAAGGGGAAGGGGAGTGCCTGAAGCCTTACCCAGAGGGGCCTCAGCCAGAGGGACTGGGCGTCTACAACACCTGCCTCAGTGCGGGGGGCTTAACCAGGTGGCTGATTTACCCCAGGCCTGGGACGCCAGGGAGGATGGATGGTGCGCAGCGGTAGCAGACCAGTACCTGGCCACAATATGAAATATTAATATGAAAGATAACCATAAACAATCCCCTAGACCCAGACAGCATCACACTCCCAATACTTGGGTTTGTGCGTGAGTCATCCTACAGCAGCCCCAATCCAACACTGACCCAGTTCCTGCCTTTGGAGGGGCACATAGGCAGCTGCCTCTCATGCCTGGAGGTGAGTGGGGCAGATAGGTAGGGTGGGGAAAGAAAAGGAGAGGAGGAAGTCAGCCAGCAATCCATGCAGCGACTGTGCTGAGAGGTAGGGGAAGAGGCGGGGGGGGGCACCCGGGGGTGGGCGGGGGGGTGGGGGGGGGGGGCGGTGCAGGGAGCTTGCCTTCGCCACTGGAATCTTCACCAACTGCCCATGGCCATAATGAAAAGATGTAGCTTTTACGTCCTTGATGAATACAATGTATTGGTTTGGAATACTGACCTTCAAAGATAAATCTACAAGAACTTAAACATTAATAAAATCATAAAAATAGTGATGCTCAGTTGAACGGTCATTTTCAGAAAACTCTAGACCCAGACAGAAACTTGTATTTCTTTCCAAGTTGGGAGTTAATGTGGAAGGTTCATAAATATCTGATGGAATTATTTTTGAATTCATGGTCTAATAATTTTATTTGAAACACATAGGCTATGTCTTCACTGGCAAATTAGTCCGGACTAGGGATGCGTATCCAGACTAATTTAGCACTTGGCTACACTGCGCTTTGCCTAGTCTGAACTAAGAAATTTCTTAGTTTGGACTAGGGAAGGCTTAGTCCGAACTGGTTAGTTTGGACTAGCTGCCTTAGTTTCAACTTTAGGTCGAACTAAGCATGGACAACAGCCAAACTAAGGCTTAGTTTGAATTTAAAAAGTAAGTTAAAAACTAAGCCATCAAACTAGAACGCATGGTTAGCTTGAACTAAGAAGTTCCTGGTTAGTTCTAACTAATCGGGAATGTTTTAGTTCGGACTAAAAAGTCTAAACTAATTTTGGTAGATGTAGACATAGCCATAGACTACTAAATTAATCTACATAATATTTTTGCTGTTCAATTTATCAGGCATGGTTGTTCTGAGAGACAATTTTTAAAAGTACAAAGGGATAATCTTATAAATATTTTAGAAAGTTTGTTTCTTTGTTTGTCCTGAAAGATCTCCAAAATGGTAAGAGCTAGAAACACAAACATTTGAACAGATACTATTGATTTCCTAACTTAAATAAATTGATTGGTTACATCTTGAGATTGGGTCCCCCAGAGCGCCAGTTGGGCCCACTGATAATTACCTTTTTCATAGTCAATTACTGGACTTTTCTGTTAAGTGTGCCACAGACTAATTACCAAGACATATCAATGATACGCCATTCCAATTCAAAAGATTACAGTTCCTCACCACATAGAATTTGCCACGTCTATGAACAAATAACAAGGACAAATATTCAAAGTTGCTGCAGTAGATTTGAGGTTTGACTGCTTCAGTCATGGTCGACTATATATTGCTACTTCAAGCATTGGAATGGGGAAAAATTTGTATGCTCTTGCTCAAGGAGGAAAAGCAAAAAATATTGTTTGTTAGGCAATAAGTTAAATGTAAATTTGTGTTTTAAGCATAGCACTAGCTACGTTAAATTCTTAAACTAATATGATAAAAGAAAAAGTATTTCCAATAAAATATGTTATGTTAAAGTGATTTTTGTAGTTCATTCACACCTTTTGTTAGCAAGAAATGAGTTAAATGTCAATGCATTTTGTAAGCACATCACTTGCTATGTTAATTTCTTAATATAATATATAAGAGAAAAGTATTTCCAATAAAATATGCTGTGTTAATGTAATTGACATAGGTCTTTCATCACACCTTATATTATATTTTCACTGGGTGATGCTGGGTACTTTTGCTAGTAATTACTAAAATGTAGACTATTACATTATTTAATGTAGATATTAGTCGAGGATGTATGATACATATATAATGTCTATGTGTCTGTCATCTATTAGTCTGTCTACTTTCCTTTTATTTTAATTTAAAAGTTGCACAGGTGGAACTTCTCTTGAAAGCTCAGGGTTTTTTTTTTTAACCCTTTGAGTATTTCACCATTACAAACTAATACATGGATCCTTCACTGCTAATTCATTGAGATTTTTCTTGAAGTCTATGTGTAATTCTTCACTCTGTTCTTATTATCTGCTCTGTAGAGAAATAAATCCATTTTGGAGATCATGCATAGCAAACTGCACTAAGTGTGAAGTTCAGCTCTATACAGAGGCCCAACAAATGCCTTTTGCATCATTTAGTTTTGTCCAGTAATTTTACACTCCCAGGCAACTGACGATGAAGTCTTGTGAGTGCAGATAATAGACTTCAGATATGTAACCATGTTATCATGTTACTAATTGATCATCCTAGCTATGCTGCACCTGTGATTGATCATGGGCACACAAATCAAAAGAATGTTTTTGATCCTCTGCCCTTCGGGAAATATACACAGCTGCTAATTTTCAAAGTTAAGTATCCCAAGTGTTTCAAATGATTTTTTTTTCTTAGTACCAAATGGCTCACATTTATTTTGGGACTAGCATATTGCAATGTTGTATTCATCTAAATGTAGCAATTCTTTTCCTCCAAGCTCAATTAAGCCTCAAACCTAGATAAAAAAATCTGTCTTTCACAGGAACAAATATCTGTCTAATAACACTATAAACCAATAACTACACACAATTAAAATGGAGTCATTAATTCATAAAAATAATTTAAATAAAAAAGTCACCTCTTTTTCTATTTGTGGAATATGTGAATTGCTGCTGAGTCTCTTAAATGTATTTATTATTTATAAATGTGCTAAAAGATTTTTCACAACTTTTTTTTTTTTTTTTTTTTTTACTTTTGGCTTAGTATTTAAAACATAAAATTCAAGCTGCATTGCCCTGTTGTGATTGCTTACCTAAGAGAAAGGATATGGTATTATCATGTTACATAAACATATCTTTCATAATAAAGGTTACCTGCAGTGGATGCTTGCAGAAAATGCATTTAAAATTTACTTTCTGTGAATATTCAAGAGACAAATCTTAAAACATATTTTCTATAAAAATTGGTGCGAGTAAAACTTGTAATCACATAAAAGCACTGGGAAACTATGGTGGTGAAGACTGTGTAAGTATCACTATAGATAGATAAATATGCTAAAATGCAGAAAAAATATGGTATAAGGAAATTTAGACCTAAAATGTGAAAGAATACTTCTGGAAATTTGCCTTTAGTACCTGCTCATTTCTTCTGTCACTGTAAGTACACATTATAAGTATGTAGACAATACAAAACCAGAATTTTATAAAGATTTACTTCTGGGTTTTAAAACAGACTGTCATCTGGGATCTGCAATGGCAAATTAAACTATTTTTGAACATACCTGATTTGTTATCAAATAACTTGCAACAACATATAATCGGTCTGCAATGCATTATATTTTGTAAGTAGCTTTTATTTTTGTCACTCTCCAGGGGTCTGATCCTGCACCACTGAGGTTGATGGGGAAGGTTTACTAATGTCTTCAATGGCATCAAGCTCAGTCTGTAACTGATTGATTTGTTTTGGGGAAAATCTCATTTGGATTGAGAAATATCCATGCCATTTTTATTAAAACAAACAAACAAACAAAAAACCCCCTCATACTATTAAATAATCAAGTATAAGGCTAAAATGTAAAGTTTAGCAGTCTTTAAACTCACTGCTTCTGAACTGAGAGGCCTTGTTTCATGCTGCATACAAAACTACATTATATGCTACATTAACGCCTGAAGAATTATTGGATATAACTTATATCTAAACTCTGTTGACTGGCAGATCTGTGTTGAGAACAAGTGACTGGGAGTCAGGAAATCCAGACTTTACTGTTTGTTCTGCCACCATTTGTGGCTTTGGGTAAGTCACTTACCTTTGTGCTTCCATTTCTTGCTGTGTAAAATGTATAGAATGCTTTCATGCTTCATAGATGGGTGATGCCATTTAGTTACTTAGGACCCTGTTTAGCAAGGCACTTCAGCATGTGTCTCACTTTAAAGCTGTAGTAAATTGGAATACTTAAATACATGCATACACTCAAATGTCTCGCTGACCTAGGTCAACACATGGGCCATACCCCACACCTTTTGGCCGGAGAAACAGCTGCCATAGAGTATGTCTACACTGGTGGCTCTCTTAAGTCAACTTAGAGACTTCAGACTGAAAACTACTGTCAACTGCCTGTGTCCACACTGACAGGTGTGAGGTCAACCCTTCCTGGTGCCCAGCAGCTCTGGGAGAGAGCCTGGAGGCCAATTAAGTCAACTTAAGGGCTATTCCCCATCTACACTGGCTTAAGTTGGCTGAATAAGGTCGACTTAAGTGTTAAGTTGACCTTAAGAGGTGGTGTTATTAAGTCAGTTTAAGGAAGTGCTTAAGTCAACTTAATAAAAGCCCAGTGTGGCTGCAGAGGTCCGCAGGTGCCTACGTTGACCAAAGGCTCCAGTGTAGATGTACTCATAGAGGCTAATCTGCCAAATGAATGTCAGCAGAACTGGTCTGTGTTTGCTACTGCAACTTGAATTTACAGTACCCCAATATGGAGTAGCAATGCTGACAAATATTGCCAAGTGAGTAAAAAGACCTCCTCCCATTGTGTACCCCCAGAGTAAGCAAATTTACTCAGGTTTGGTGCAGGAAGACAGGGTTTGAGCTGATGCAGATTTCTAGATTTACCTATTTTGTGATCCAGTTTTACCATTTCATTTTCATTGAGTAGAATCATATTTTTACAGCTCATCCTCCTAGTTTCAGTGGGGCAACTCTCACATTAAGGCATTGTGCATTAAGGATAGCAGAATTTGACCCTAATTATTGTTAATGTTGATAATGAGTTAAAAGACACTTAAGAATATAGGGTCATAGTCTCAGTAATGCTGATTGATAACAGTTAATGTTGTGTCCCATAATTTTGCATTGTTTATAGCCCTTTGTCTCTTTTGGGGACAATGAACTTTTTTGATGCACTGATTCAATTGGCATTTGGGAAGTTTAGTTCAATTAAAAATTCACCAATGCCATCCAGGGACCTAGTTTTGCAATGATCAGGTTGTTGATAACACAGGAAGTGCCAGGCACTTTGCAGAATCAGGCCCAAACAGTATGACTATGGCTAAATTGCATCTTTGCTATAACTACTGCATATGGAGCAATGTGTTATTGCAATCCTGGAAGCAGATTGTTCTGTCCTTCCCACAGGTAGCAATTTACTTGGATTCATCTCCATAAGTGAATCAGTATATATCTGCCAGTGAAGTTGTGCTGGCCAATAGAAGAAGTGTGACATCAAAGCTTTATGAAATGCTGGCCCACCAATTTCTCAGGCTCCTCTTCTTCACTGTGTAGGTATTTACACACCTTCATCTCCTTATTAGCCTGCCATGGGAGTCTGGACTTCAGGTGGATTGTATGAAAATCTTCTACAAGACTTAGAGAGCTAAGTTCTTCTTCTGTGACTGTTTTTGCTCTAAAACATAGTTGATTATCAGACATGCATGCCAAATTTCATTAGGGAAACCACTGATAAGAACAAAGACGAATCTTGACTCATGTTTAACACCCCACCTTTGAAACTCTCCTTGAAACACCCTTCATTCCCTGCAAGCAAGAGGAACTGTTGTAGATATACAGTTTGCTTGGGACAAACAAATGTCCAGTTATGTAAAGGCATACCAATGCATTCTTAAAGAAAGCAGTGTGTGTAATAATCAATAAGCATGTGGCAAGGTTTCATTATCAGACAAGCCAAATGCCTACAACTGTAATTTCAATGGGACCTGAAGGTGCTGATCATCTCTGAAAATCGAGCCCACAGCCCCTTTCCTAGAATGGATTTATTCAGCAACAAAATAGTAATATGCAGGTCGTCCATATTACTTAGATCCAGCTTTAATGTCTTGCAGTACTTGCAGCATGAACACTTTGAAGTTATAATAACTGAGGATACATAACTGTTATCTGCAGCCTGGCCCTCTCCACCACCACCTGAATGAAATGTGGGGGTTGACAGGAGGAAATCATGTTTTTTATGAACACATTTATATGGTGTGTCAGGAAGGCATTATAAGCAAGCAATGACTAATTGACATAATTTGTAACTTTTATAACAAGGGAACTTGTGGACACTACTATAGATATGAGATAATTTGTTACGATAGTAAGCCTGTCCCATATAAACATTACTGTTAATAACGCTGGTTGGTAAAGGGAATAAGCTTTTCTATGAGCTCCAGTATAAATTACATCAGTGAAGACTGCAATACAAAAATGATTTTGTCCTTTTATTGTCAGAGCTTTTTAATTAAGTTTCTAGCTCTTTACAATCAAGCTTTCCTTGACCCTATGCAAAATCACTAATGTCACTAGTCGTGTGAGAGATCATCCATATAGCAAAGGTTTTGAAACAAAGGTTTTCTACCCTTTCAACATGATTAGCAGAAACAGTTGTTCAGTAGACATATTAGTCTTCCACTTTTGCAAGGGCCATCTACAGGTGACTTCATTATAGACCTCTTTCCCTCATATGGAAGACAAATCCTCGAGCAATATATTAATAAGAATCCCTGTATAGAGCAGCAAAAACTGTTTTGTTCTCCCCCCACACTTCAAAACGTCTATCTTTGGGTAGCACATGCTATACAGCGTCTCTTTAATCACTCCTTTTGAAGTTCAAGATGGACAATATTTTCCTTACCAGAAATCCTACCAGATAGTCCCTCATGACTAAATTCTCATCTCAGTGCCAACCATATAAATCTGGAGTAACTGTCCTGAAGAAAATGAAGTTATTCTGCATTTATGCTTGTGTTCTGAAACCATAATCTGGCCCTTTGCTATGGACCAATTCTAGTCCCTTAGTCATCAATAACAAAACTGTCACTGACTTCAGTTTGAATACAGTTGCTATTAAGTACGTGTAAACCATCACTTGGCTGGTTGTGTGCAATCCTATCTCCTGTAATATGGGATCACGTCCATGTGCATGGTAAGATAGCTTAATTAGAGCATTGAGGACAAAGAGAGATCATACTTTTATGATCATACTTTTATATCTATCTATCTATCTAGATAAAAATTTAAAAGTGGTGTTAAAAGTTTGAAACTGTTGTGACACCATCTGCCTTTATTTTATTTACTAGGAGATTGATTGAGTCAGTGAGCAAAGGCCATTGGCAAGAGACCAATCATCAGACTTCCAGAATGAGCACTTTCAGGTATTGTGAGACAATTAGAAACTTGGGTAACTGTACAGTCTGGTCTATTCCATATAGGTTTTAATTCTACCCTCAGCTCTGTATTATCTGAATGTCTTCTAGTAGTGCATAAAGCAGTATAACTAATATCTGTCTTATGCACTTTGTTCTCTTATCCTCTCCTTAGTGGGAGAAATGTGTGCAGTGGAGCTTTTTTGTATTGGAGTTTTTCCTTACATACACACACTTTTACGTCTGTATTAGAGAATGAATGGTCTAAGAAATGTGCCTTGTTCTTGGAGCTCAGGTTGGGGAGGTTTATGATGGTCATTGGTTCCTGGAGATGTTCATTTCACAGTCTCAGACTAGCCCACAAGGAAGTAAGTTCTGCATCCTGCACAGAAAAGCTTCACTGTTATTGTAAAGAGTTCCATTGTATCAGAGAATCAGAGATGACAACCATGGTTATCCATTAGAATCTTTACTCATTCTTTTAGACACCCTAGGCTCAGGTCACACGTGTGTGAAAGAGAAGAGGATTGAGGTGTTTGTGGTACCATGTGTTGCTGAGATGTACTGCAGTATTCTGTAATAGTGTGAGGCTATGTCTGATAGTGAAGGATTGATTCTTCAGGTTTGATTGAGCATCAGTAAAGATGTACTCAGCCCAACCTGGAAGTCAATGCACTAAGACCACCCCCTTAAGTGGTGCAGTGCAGATGCTGTGCAGAAGAGGAGTTAAGAAGTTGATGGGAGTTACGCAAGCTACTCTGCTTAGCTTGTGTAACTATTGTCAACTGCCAATGAATTTCCCAGACCTTAGTTTCCTAAGTGCTAAAGGCTTTGCGCCCAGGCATATAGTTTTGTTGTAATCTGGCTGAGGTGACAAAAGCATGAATGAGGCCAGGTCATCATCAGCTAGGATGGCACAGAATCTCCTACCCAGACAGAGATGGTAAAAATATTACAAGCAGATGCTGCTATGTGAGTCATTAACACCAGCAAGGATTCAAGGAACACTCCTAAGCTACAGATTGACCAAATGACTGTGTGCATCATCAATCAAAAGAAACTCCATCATGGCTGCAGAATCTTCAAAATGATTTACTCTCTCTACCTTTACTACCTCTGTTCCATGTGGTTTAGTTTCAACCAGATGTCTGTTGTCTATGAACTGATCTTATGTGGTGTGGTCATACATTTTGAAGGATAGTAAGGGCCAGATAAAGACAGCAGGGAACAGCTGGACCCTGGAGTAAGGGCCTGAGTTTGGACTTCCAGGACCAGTAAGACAAGTGATCAAGGACAGTTGAAGTGAACCTCAACCCCCAGTTCCCCTAGAAGGGGGAGAAGCAGGGACTGAGCCACAGCCGGATGGCTGTGCTGCAGTGTGGATGCTGGCTTGCAGGGAAAGACAAGTCCAGGAACAGGAGGAAGGATTGGCAACACACCACTGGAAAGGATGCAGTGACCACCTGAGCACATCCATGAGGTGGGGCCCTGGTGATGGTGACAGAAGGGCCAGATTAAGACATGCTGAGGCCCTAAGGTATGTCAAGATTCAGAGGCTCTATACCATGAAAAATAAAGAGGAAAAAGGTATATTACCTTGTAAAAGGTAATGAAAAAAAATAAATGAAAAACCATTATATTTGTATATATTTTGACCAGGTCAGATCTTCTGGATATAGAAGAATAGTGGAGGGAGTGTGTATTAGTCTCAGGTTTCATAAATCCTTGTTCCTTGGGTTAATTTAGCCAGGGTTACTCCAGGTTAATTGGGTCACCTGGAGCCAGTCAAGGAACGTGCTGCACTGCTTAGAAGCCTCCTTCTCAAGCAGGCAGGGGCAGCTGAAAGCAGGTTAGAGAGCAGTTGAGCTGCTAGAAGAGTACTGGAAAGTTTGTTTGCAGTTTTGCCATAAACACCAAAAAGGTACAGGGGTTTGGGAAAAATGCATACAACTGAGGCTGCTAGGACCTGCAGCTTGAAGGAAGACTTGGTTGTTCAGAGAACTGAGCAAGGGAGTGGAGGTGGGGCAACCCCACCCCAAACAAGAAGGAGACGACAGAGACTGAGTCGTCAGGCCAGGAGGTTGTGGGATTTCTCAGTCCCTGAGTGCAAACTAAGAGCAGTGGAGCCACAGATTGGTGACCCAGGCAAGACAGTAGCCCTCCTGGACTCAGTTTGGAGCCTCCTAATCATATGACCCCCGGGCCATAGCCCAGGGTAGAGGGCAGGACCAGACCCCTCCACCCCGGGATCTCTTAGAATCATAGGTTTGGAAGGGACTTCATGAGGTCATGTAATCCAACCCCCTGCCAAAAAAGCAGGACCACTCCCACTAAATTATCCCAGCCAGGGTTTTGTCAAGCTGGGCCTTAAACATCTCCAAAGATGAAGATTCCATCACCTCCCTAGGTAGCCCATTCCAATGCTTCATCACTCACCTAGCAAGAAAGTTTTTCCTAATATCCAACCTCGACCTCCCAAGCTGCAACTTGAAACCATTGCTCCTTGGTCTATCCTCTGTGATTACTGAGAACAGCCGAGCTCCAACCTCCTTGGAGCATCCCTTCAGCTAGTTGAATGTTGCTATCAAATCCCCACTCAGTCTTCTCTTCTGCAGGCTAAATAAGCCTAGTTCCTTCAGTCTTTCTTCATAGGTCTTGTGCTCCAGCCCCTTGATCATTTTTGTTGCCCTCCACTGGACTCTTTCTAATTTGTTCACGTCCTTTTTGTAGTGGGGAGCCCAAAACTGGATACAGTATTCCAGATGCGGCCTCACCAGTGCTGAATAGAGAGGAACGATCACATCCCATGATCTGCTGGCACCACTTCTTGTGATGCAGCCCAGTATGCCGTTGGCCTTTTTGGCAGCAAGAGCACATTGCTGGCTCATATCCAGCTTCCCATCCACCATGACCCTCAGGTCCTTTTCTACAGTGCTGCTACTTAGCTGATTGCTCCCCAGCCTGTAGCAGTGCATGGGTTTTTTCTGTCCCAAGTTCAGGACTTTGCACTTGTCCTTGTTGAACCTCATGAGATTTCTATTGGCCCACTCCTCCAATTTGTCTAGGTCTCCCTGAATCCTGTTTTCCTGCTGTCCGGCCCCACCAAGGGTAGATGAACAGGGAAGAAACCCCAATGAAAGGGCCAGCTAGGCCATAACTCAGACTTGTCCCAAAAAGGGTACCTTGTGCAAGACTGAGAGGGACCAACCAGACTTTGCCAGGCCATAAGATGATTGCAAGACCTCTAGAAGGCAGACTAGGCCTTGCTCTACCACAATATACATAGGCAAAGATGCAATGAAAAACAGTTGACTATAACATACTGCAAAAAGCTTTATTTGCGTTATTAATTTCAATTATGATAAATCTTCTTAGTTATCTCTGGCATATTTAGAGGCCACTCGTAATGTGAGGCCCTAAGCCATGGGTTATTTGGTTTGTGCCTAGATCCGGCACTGATTGACAGTAGTAACAATTAGTAAAATCAGGCCCAGAAACAAAGCGTTTCAGCAATAAAGTATCTAATGTTCAGTGTTTCATTTCAGTAGTGACAAGGTAACAAAAAGTAATAGTTTCAAAATTGCTATCATGTTAAGGTGTTTCTGTTACCCAATACTTGGAGACTTGACTTTTCCATTGTATTGTGTTAAAAGCGGAGAAGTTGTATAGAGTTCACTGTTTTACCAGTGTTTCTAAAGCCCCACTCTCCAACCAGATTCACACCTTAACCAACTACACATAACCAAGACCCCTGATTCAGCAAGATATTTGGGCATGTGTACTTTTTTGAGCACAAGTGAACCTAGTTAAAATCAACAAGATTACTTGAATATGTAAAATTATGCAAATAAATATCTTACAGAATTAGCTTTCAGACTATGATTAGCATGTATCCAATATATGATATCAAATATTGATATGAATTATCAAATACTTACAGAGAATTTAATGATCAATCTGTAGAGTTAAAAGGTCTCCCAAAATAATTACCTAATATCGGATAATAAATTTACAATGATCATGATTGCTCCCTGTGTTCCACCAGCAGAAAAAAGGCATATCTCTCAGATTCATAATTAGTTGTGAATTATTCACTTACCTCTGTTTGTTCGTTTTACCAAACCACATGAGTTCTATATACTTGAGAGTACAGGCAGTACTACTCTTCTCTTTGGGAACCAGATGCTGACTAACGAACAAAAGAAAGTGGCCAATGTCTCCTTCACGGCTTCCTTTCACTGTCCTGTAGATTGGCATTGGTGTACTGTGGGGAGCAACCAATCACATCTAATGGATGGCACAAACTGTCACTTGCTGTATGCAAAGAGCACTGGAAGAAGATATGTCTGCCTGAAGCAAAATCTTTTTGGTGCACGCCACAGATTGGCAGGGCTGAAGAGAACTGGGGATTTAGCCCACTTTTGAACAATATTGACTTGCCACCCCAAGTGGGTAATAATAGGTATATGTGATTAATTCAAGCTAGACCTGGGGAGATAAAGGAGAAACGGACAGACTCCTGGGGATGGAGCTCAAATGAGAGGTGGTAATACAGACTCAGGTAGGACAGAAGCTGTAGCTGGCTTGAGGCAGCTGGTGATGGTAGGTACTGTAGGGAGTGAAACTGGCTACTGCAGGGAGTAAAGAAAATGAACCCAGCTCAGAAAAAGACAGATGGGGCCTTCTGACCCATGGAGAGAAAGAAACTGAAATGGAACAGGGTCCTGAAAGGCCAAACTCCTGACTCAGGGAGAGAGACATGGAACTGAGGCAGAGATTGAATTGAAGCCAGCTCCAGGAAAGAGGGCTGTGGTTTCCTGATTCAAGGAGATTGATACTGAATTGTAGTTGAGGTCTGGAGGATTAGTGTGGCAGAACTACATAAACATAATCCC
Organism: Podocnemis expansa; assembly: GCA_007922195.1. NCBI lineage: Eukaryota > Metazoa > Chordata > Testudines > Podocnemididae > Podocnemis > Podocnemis expansa. The sequence goes on from ML682094.1 coordinate 198,347, forward strand.
ACCAGGGGAATGTTCTAAATTAATATAAACTGGGTGAATTACTGAGCAATGCTCTAAGAGTGGGAAACTGAGACAGGGTGCATGCAGAGAGACATTTGGTCATGAGGGATATTTGGGAGGCAGCAGACCCTGTTACAGCACACAAAGGCCAGATCATATCCTTTCAGTTTTTTCCTCAAGCTGGAATAGAGAGCTATCACCACATTGTTGTGATGAGATGCAAACATATCATCTTGCCACACACAGAATATATAGTATACAGTTAGGAAAGCAGCCACTGGTAAAATACTCTGAACATTTCAATTCTTTAAAGGTCACACATGATGACTGCAAGATACCTTGAGGCATCTAAGTGATTGGAATTGGTTTTGGTCACTCAGGGTCAAAGTTACATTTTTTTATTTATTAGGTTCTTGTGAATATGTCTGAAGGGTAGAATAAAATTATGGAAAGGTTAACTGACATGTGGAAGCTGTTTTGTTGATGTTTAAGAAGGAAAAAAAATAATACACAGTAGTTTCATCATGTGCAATATCAATTTCCTAATAGGACTCAATATACAGCAGCTAAATTACACCTTAACCAGTAAGAAATTTTCTCTTCTCACTTTAAAATACAGCATTATTTTTATATCAGCATACAGAGCGCTCCATGTGGTAAATAATTTCTTCAATGTAATGAAAGTAATCTCTCTAAAATATTAGTCAAGGAAACCTATCCTATTTAATTCAGGGTCTTTATTTAAATAACATAGAAATTGAATTATTTATTGTTAAATGGAAAAGTAAACAAAATTGCTTAGAACAGTTTTCCATACTCTTAAAGAAACATTTGAGGAGTACAACTTGCGTCATTGCCTAATCAGGATAGAGTCAACTCCTTAGATGACAAATGGAGGTAGAAGAAATGCATCTAATTCAATATTTTGTTTGTATATAATAACTAGTTATTGACTTGTTGGGAGGTCAACATAAAGATTCATTGGCCAAATAAAGAGTTTATTACTGAAGGAGAAAAAGCCTTTTTAAATATGAGATCATTATAATCATTAAGTCTCAAGAACTGAGGTCAGTATTCCAAATGATATATCAGTTCACCACACTTATTCTAGAATAAGATTAATAATATTAAAACAGTAAAATCAATTGTAGAGAAGCTGTTGAACATTCACATTTGGGTCCAGTCCTGTGAAGTTCACCTCTTGCAAACTGCTGAGCATCATTTAAACTTTTTTTAAGGGTTCAGTGATGCTTATCCCAAAGTCACTGGGAGAACCAATTTTTAGTTGGAGTAGAATTTTTATCCTTGAACAAGAGCAGTTCATGCTCAAGCAAACTTTTCAGGTACATCTACACTGGCAAGTTAGTTTGACTTGATGGAGCCTTAATTCGATGTGACTTAGCCCCATCCACCGTAGACTTTCACTGGTTTGAATTAAGGAATTCCTTAACTTGAACGAATGAAAATTTAGTTTGAATTAGTAACACCTGCAGTTAGTTTGAACTAAGTGCTTAGTTCTATTCTTAGTTTGATCTAAGGGCAGTGTAGACCAGGATTAAACCTTAGTTTGAACTAAATAAATTTGAATTAGGGCAGTTAGTTTGAATTAAAAAGTGCGCTAATTCGACTTAACATCTAAGTGGAATTAGTGCACTTTGTTAATTCGACTTACTAAGGTTGGGTTTAGTTTGACTTAAGGTTGAACTTATTAGTTCGACTTTGTTAATTTGAAGTAACTTTTGTAGTGTGGACATAGCTTTCAGGAGTATGTAAAATTTCTGTACCTGAGGACAAGGAGTAAAAAGATCTGCAGCAAAACTCCAATAAATAATTTGTGATTCAAGACTGGATATGTATAACTGCTGTGTTTATAGTTTCTGTTTGAATTGTAATATTGCTTCTTTCATTTTTATTTCTAATAATGCTTTGTCTTCTAAAACCCTTGAATGATGATTCTGTCCTTTTTGCAATATCTTACTTAACTACTCTCCATACATAATGTAGATATTCTTGTAAATTTTTATAACATTTCTCTCTCTCTTAAATGTGTGTTTTTTATTTAGTTCTTTCTTCTTCAGTGCCTTATCTCCTGTTTTTCTTCAAACCATATGCTATCATAGGGTGGTCAATTTAAAAAAAATTTCTTTGGAAAATGTAGTTTCATCAAAATTTCCCATATGAAAAGATCTATTTTGGGAGTCTTTTCCTTCAGAAAAAAAAAAAATCCTGTGATAGACCATGGTGGCTGAGTCATTGGGCAAGTCAATGGTATATCATAGGGCATGGTATAATGAGGCAGCTAGACTTATAAGGGCATGAGGGATGTGGAATTAGAACTCCTAGAGGCAACACTGGTTCAGGGCAAACCAAGAAGTGAACAATGATCCAACCTCAAACTAAATATTTCATTTTGCGTCAACACAAAAAAAAATGAAACATTTTGATTTTGGAATGTTGAATTTGTTTGAACTTTTCATTCTGCAAGAAATTTCAATATTTTGACTTTTCATTCCAATTCCAGATAAAAAAATAAATGCCAAAATATTAGTGTTCACTGCAGGATGGAAATGTCTTTTCTTTCAATCAGTTCTAGTTATAACCAAGCACATTTCATTATATGTTTTATTCTGTATTGTCTGTAAGGTATGTTTTGTCTTAAGTACTTATTATTTAAAAACATACCCTCTTTACTATATCTCAAGATGCACATGCAATAGTTGATAAAACCACATTAGGTTTGCTCCAATGGAGCTATTATGTAGCTAATTCTATCTGTATTAAGAATAGAAGTGGTTAAAAAAAACTTTTGACAAATGGAAAAGGACGAAATAAATAATAAAATAGTACTGCATCACAGGCTAGTTTCCAAACTTCAAATAAACAGAATATTTTTTTTTTCCTGGTGAAGGAGCAACTCTGTTGGTTCCAAGCATGTAGTCTTGGATAAATGTCATTTTTATTTTTTATTTTGAGCCTTTCTGTTTTGCAGCTTGGTATGAATGTTTAGGTTATAAGATAAGAACTTGAATTGGTTTTGATTTTGATGCAAAAGTTTCACACAAGCCCAACGAAGTATAACAAGATCCAATGGCCAGAAGCTGAAACTAGATAATTTCTGAATGGAAATAAAGCACAATTTTTTAGTAATGAAGATAATTATTGGAACATCTTACCAAGTGATATTGTAGATTCTCCTTCACTGGCAATTTTAAAATCAAGATAGGATTTTTTTAAAAAGACATGCTCTAGTTCATATGGTAACTAATTCCAAGGAAATTCCACAGTCTGTGCTATGCAAGAGGTCAGAATAGATGATGACAGCTGTCCTTTCTGTCTTTATAATCTGTTACTTGAAATCTACATACTTTCTCCCCAAGCTTCAATTAGGATGTCTCAAACAGAGAATGGAGAAATTAAAATTGTATAAAAATTGACACTACATCTTTAAAAATTAAGGGGCAGTGCATTATGTGAATGTTCCTTGCTTACAAGGTAAGAGCAGACAATTTAATTATATGGTCAGTTCTATGTATTTTTATGGAATTTATTTGGCAAGTATACACTGCAGAATGAACACTGAGAATTATGTGTTTGACCATCTAACCCAGAGTTCAGGATAAATAATTTATTCTCTGTAGTTTTATTTTTGCAAGAAAATCTCTTCTTGGTTGCAGCATCTGATTTTCAGTGAGGTGATGCCTGTTACCCAATTTTTCAGCTAGCTTGACTGATTCACAAGAAGGTCAAGTGATTAGCTGAAGGTCACAGACTGAGTCAGTGGCTCAGTCAGATTAGAAACCAGGATTCTGCCTACTGAGGACTTTAAGCAGGGAGATAAAGACTGTAACAGGACAGTGACATATTTCAGCACACAGTGGGGATTATACATTTTTTATTTAACCTTAATATAGATTTCACTATCAACAGAAAAAAACATTTTTATAAATCCAAAATGTAACAGCCCTTGGGTCTTCTGCTCTGACTTTGGCTACTGAAACCTTCTTTAGGTTCTGGTGATTCCTGCTGGGAGGTAATTAAAGGCTGTAGTGTGGTCTGACTCAGAGAATACAACTGTCCTGAATTTAAGATCCAGTTGCCCAACCAAACTGCACATTGAAGAACACTGTCTGCATTAGGGGCAATCACAGCTATACTAATTTTGCCTCAAACAGCTGATATAAACTATTTGACCTTTTTAGTCATAAAGGTCCTCCAATCCTTCCTAACTGGAAGCTTATTAGTAATGTGAACATATATGAATCATTAGAATCATTTGCTGTAGGTTGGAGAAAAAATAATATATGAATGGTTTGACTTGAATGTATTTCATGTTTGTTCAGCCTCTTTCTGTAATCTCCTATTTTCAGCTTTCTTCTTCCATTTTTAGTTTACCTGGAATATACCTAACACATTTCAACTATGCAGCTTTACTGATTTTCTACATTGTATGCATTAATGTAATTGGATAACTCTAGGCTTCCCTTTAACATTTCTGGAAGGGCCTCCATGCAGTATTAATATACTTTTTTCTGGGATGCAGACATTGCAGAGTCTTAGAGCTCCCACAGCTTCCCCTTCTGTTGTCTTCTCCAAAATCAAGCTTGCTGCCCAGAAGATTCCAGAGGGGTAGCTGTGTCAGTCTGTGTACAGGAAAAACAATTAGAGTCCTTTGGCACCTTTGTAAAGTAACAGATTTCTGTGGGCATAAGCTTTTGTGGGCTCCAACCCACTTTGTCAGATGTCAGTGGGTTGGAGCCCACAAAAGCTTATGCCTGAAGAAGTCTGTTAGTCTATAACAGTGGTTCCCAACCTGGGATCCATGGATCCCTGGGGAGCTGCAGAGTGGATCCTGGGAGTCCATGGACAGGCTGGGAGCTGGGGTTAGATGCCGCTGGTATCTCGAGTTCCCATGGAGACCCAGGCTTCTGGCCAGTGGGGAGCTTCCCACAGGCAGGAAGTTTTTAAAATACCTGCACACTGAGCATGCTTAGAGCATGCTCAGGGAGAGTTGCCGGGGGTGGGGGGGACCAGGTGGCAGCAGCTCCAGCCAGGAAAGGGGGGGATCTGGAAGGGGGGGTGGGAGAATGGTCCAGCAGGTGGGGAAGACTCAGGGAGAGGTGCAGGGGCAGTGGGGCTCCCCCAGAGTGGTGGGGGGCTGGATTCTGCTGGCGGAGGCTGCATTCTGCCAGCAGGGGCCACATTATGCCCCACTGTGGTGCCACTACATAGAAACTGCAGCTGGGGAGCCACAGAGGTTTTTAGACTGAAAAAGGGGTCCCCAGCCTGGAAAAGGGTTGGGAACCACTGGTCTATAAGGTGCCATAGGACTCTCATTGTTTTTGCTGCCCAGAAGATGGCGCCCTTGCCCAGACACAATAGCGTAGAGTCTTGGAGAAGATTTTCTAGAATTGCTCACTTCACATCTGTGCAGAATTTCTTGTCGTTGTTTTTCTTGATTAACAGAGGATGTATGTGCTTTACAAGAAAATCTTAAATCTAGCTGAACTGAGTTACCAATAGGTTGAAGTATTTTTTTTGGTTTTTAAGCTATCAAGAGAAGTCAAAAACTTGCTTCAGATATGCCTCAGTATTACAGAATTTTTTATGTTAAGGCTAAGGAAAACAAGATTCTCAGCCATTTTACAAGCCCTGTTTCCCATGGCCAATAATATAAATCAATGTTCACTTAAAGTTTCAGGTCCAAATTCTTAGCAATTCACTTTTTTTTTTTCACATAAACAAAATGCTTGCTACATGAGGCCAAGTTGTGATCATGTGTGTGCAAATCCTTACCTGGTACATAAGCACGGTGCAAGAAGAACTCAGGTGCATCCACTACTGAATGCACACTTTTAAAAATATAAATTACTTGAAACCAGCTCAGTCACAATTAAAAAAAAATCTGTATCAGTGTTGCATAACAAAAATCCTGTACTGTTCATTTCCTTGAAATAATGATAATTGAACCAGAATTATATTGCTGGGCCAGTCTGAAATGTGGTCATTTGAAAAAGAAAGTAGAAAGGGATTTCCTGTGGTTATAACCTTTTTCATACGGATAGAGTAAGCAGAAGAAAGTCAGAATGGCAATCTATATTAAAGATTTTATTTATAACTCAGAATCATAAGATCTTGAATGCACATAGATCAATGTTCTAACAAACAAAAGTCAGGAAAGGGGTGCTAGTGGTGGTCTATTAGGCTATGTCTACAATACAGGGCTTTATTAAGCTGGCTTAATAAAGTCTACTTTAAGCCAGCTTTAAATAGACCTTCTTCTGCTGGCTTAGAGCAACCACACTCAGAATGCTAGGAAGCTACCCACATCCACACTGGCAGCTGCTAGGTTGCCCTAGGAGTGGTGCATTGTGGGCAGCTGGCCCACTGTGCACCACGGCAGAAGTGCCCCTCTCTCCCAGCCCCACCTTTACAAAAGGAAGTGAGTGACCACACCACCTCCATACTGTGTGTGTAAACAGGGAGCCCAGGGAGGTCAAGGAGCCTGATGTGGCCCAGCAATGTGCCAGCACAGCACTCTACACCCTCCATGCATTGCTCAGACTCCTCCAGCTCTGGCCTAGTGTCTCAGGCCAACTGCCAGTGCAGGGGCAGGCACAGCAGTTGTTAAGACTCAAACGCTGGGAAAAAGCACATAGAGGAAGGTGAAGTCAAATCACCTGTTGTAATGGGAAACAAATCCATAGTCATGATTTAATCCTGCTTTCACACAATCTAATCTAAAAGAAATAGCAGCTTTCTTTCTTTCTTTCTTTCTTTCTTTCTTTCTTTCTTTCTTTCTTTCTTTCTT